>JAMPIV010001957.1:100000-653808 GCA_024509875.1 Oreohelix idahoensis
TCTGGAGGTCCCCTCTGGACTTCAGATTAAAGTTTTGCTGTGACATGATTTACCTCAAAATATAGCTAATAAATAAAGATATTGTTTTATTTTTAATACAGTGTAACATTACATATTCCTGGCACCTGTGACGTTTCACTTTTTCACCCACTCTTTCTTTGTCAAAATTTGTTTTCCTCTTCACATTGTCATCTATTATCTCTAGAAAAGAAACTATTTACCTTCAGTCTTTCAAGGAGTAGCTTTTATTCTTCAAGTTTTCTCTCTCATAAGCACTCGCTGACCCCGCAATTTCTCAAGGTAAAAAAAAAGACTTACGACAAATATATTATCCGTCTCTAGGCTCTGGGGACAATTCCTTCAGATTAGTATACATGCTAAAGCACAAAGATGAGATTTTACACAGACACCGTCTAACGCTCGTAAGTCAAGGTATGAAGCGACACAGTACACTGTAATTGAGAACTGTTTAACCTTTTGAACCCGAGGTCCCGAAATTTCGGTCCGCGTGTAAATAATCCATTCCCCGAGAGACCGCAATCTCGGTCTGACACACCTAGCTTAGCAAAGCGGGGTGGGAATGGAAATGTGTGAAAAATAATGACGTCAGGAAGTACACATGTCTTGTGGAATGTTTCCCCAAAATGGCGGCGCCCACTAAGTGATAATATTTTGCAATTTTTTAATTGTTTTCTTAATGAAAAGGCGTGTTGAAAATCCAGGAAATAGCCGTTCTAAAAGGCTAACTACGGAACAAGCTGTTGAACTTGTGCTCAATGATTCGGAGGAGGATGAATTAGATGTAGATGTTGATTATTCTGAAAGTGACATCGAAATTGAAACGAGCGACGGAACTTGTGAATCAGATTATGATCAAGCTAGTTCTAACTTTGTTCCTGGCCCCTCAGGGGATCCGGCTATGGTACAGGGGTATGGAAAGGGGCGTATCCCACGTAATGTATCAAGTAAATTTGATACAGGTTGGTCTCCCGTAAATATATTCAGACCTATGTCTACCGTAGACACAACATTTGTGGAACAGATAGGCCCCAAGAATATTCCAGAATCAATTTCTCCTGAGAGTAAAGCCATTGAATTTTTGGAACTTTTCCTCGACAGTAATTTCTGGCACAATTTGTGTGAGCAGAATAACAAACGTGCTGAGCAAGTAAAAAGCAAAAAGCCAACCAGCTACTATGCTAAAAATTATAAAGATGTAACAGTGCCAGAGGTAAAAGCATTCTTTGGACTGCGTCTTCAAATGGAGTACAGTGTGAGTAAACCACGTTACGAAGATTACTGGTCCAGCTCGTCTTTGAACTTCATTTCCCATACTCCTGGATTTCGCACTGTTATGGAATGCGATCGCTTTCTTGCTGTATGGACGTTTCTTCATCTTGTAGATGAAGAGGACCATGCTCTGGATAAAGCAGATAAACTACAAAGTAAGGCCCATGCTGAATTTGTTGCTTCCAAGATTTCAGTATTATTATTCACCCTCACAACACTTGAGTTTAGACGAGGGTATGATCCCTACTAAAAACAGACTTGCCTTCAAACAATACATAAAATCAAAGCCCATAAAGTGGGGAATAAAGGCTTACATGGCATGTGAAGCGAGCTCAGGCTATATTCTGAATATGGAAATTTACACTGGAAAAACAGGATGTTATTCCAGAACTCGTTGTTGTTGGTAGTGTCGTCATCAGGATTTTGACTTCAGGTGATTTTGGCAAACAAAAGCCATATTCTTGTCATGGACAGATTTTATGTGACAGGGGCTAGGTGTAGTGGAGGTGAACTTATGTCTATGTAGCTACCTCACACCCAAGACCCATGCACTAAGAAAATTTATTAATGATCGTTTGACAGGGGTTGCAATTATTGGTTGCTTGCAACCCTCTCAGCAGCAAAATTAGCAATTCAAGCAACACAAAGCCTTATACAGATCAACATTTAATACTACCGAACACCCAGATAGTGTTCGTAGACTTTCTGAAAAACAATATATAAAAACAATGTCTAAGTGAAAATCAATAGCATAAATAATAACACTTACCATTCAGAAAACATGCGCCCACAACAGTCAGCCATGATCAATCAGCTACAGACCCCCATTCATACCACGCGCTCTGCGTGGTTGTACATTCTATAGTAACATTACATTATAACACTAATATTACTGAAGAAACACAGGACTTATTCTAGTAAGCTGTAACATATTAACTTGCAGCTCTCGCCACACTAAAATAAACTATTTTGGCATCAGCATTGTAATTAATAAATATAACAATCTAGATCGCGCCACAATTAAATATTATTCAAACCAACTACGAGTCGGATTTTCATAAGCTCATGGAAGGTTTCCTGAACCCCAAACAACATGGAAATACTTAACCATTAAATTTCATTTACACAAATGTAATAACTGAATATGCCAGTTCTAGTACCGGCCACGCGTTATATTTCCTGAACATAGACCCACGCCATTTTCGCATAGATTTGGATAACATCAAACGTACGCGAAATAAACACCACAGAATTAAATATATACTCATTCCAAATAATACGGCACAAAGATGGTAAACCTAATATCCTTTCTAACACTGTAAAGACTTTAGAATGTTGCAGAATAATACTATATCTACTTACAAGTCTTAGGCATGTTCTTGCTTGAAGTAGACTTCAGATCAATAGCTTGTTCTCTCTCCGCGATCGCGATTGGAATGATAAAGAATTTTTCAAATGTCGCTGGCGCCTGGACGCTTCTCTTCTCTGATTGGCTGTTATACGTAAGCGGCTATACTAAGGTAGCTATTTTTAGATGTAAACAAAGATGGCTATCACATAACGACAGAATGGCGGTGGAAAAGCAGGTGAGATGACTATGGCACTGTCACATTTATAACAGTGTAACTCTCTTTGACAAGTTATACAGTGATTATGGAACACTTGCAGTAGAGACAGCAATGACAAATAGGAAATATTATCCAAAAGAACTAGCAGGAAAGAAGAAAATATGCAGGGGGTAATCAGAATTTGTCTGTTTCAATAACATTGTTTGTCTTGTATGGATGGACCAAAGACCCATCAATTTTATATCTAATTACACTGACAAACAACATTTTTTTTTCTTATATAAGAATAAGTGTTCTTAGGTCAGTTTCTTGCGCTGATTTCAAATCTGAAATCCATTTATCTCTATCACATCGGGTTCTTAAGATATTTGGGAATAAATATATTTTTGGGAAACCGTTATTTGCTCCGTTTCATTTTTACTATATAACTTATTAAAAATTAATAAAATGCAAAATAATTCTACTTTTTATACTGCTAAAAGATGCATGACATATGTTACGCTATTTTTCAAATAGTTACTGTGTTTTGAAATAATTCTGAGCAAAATATGGCTTCTAGAAGTTGTAGAAATTCGGCTGATCTGTTCTGTTACGTGTGCGGATATTTTACCGATCGTGTTCACCAGAAAAACTTTACACCATTACTAAAGAAAGCATATGAACTTTATTTCGATTCGAAAGTTGATGATGCAAATAAATCTTGGAAGCCAAATGCAGTTTGTTCGACTTGTGCAAATACATTGGCAGGTTGGTTACGAAAATCGCCGAAGCATAAGTCGATGCCTTTTGGAGTGCCAGTAATATGGCGTGAACCGACAAATCACGCTACTGATTGTTACTTCTGCTTGACAAATATCCATGGTTTCACTTTTAAAACTAGAAAGTCTGTGGTTTATCCAAATATTGAATCGGTTTCGAAACCAGTGCCTCATGATCCAATCACGTGTCCGACCCCAGTTCTACCAGAACAATATCCGTTGGACGTGAATGAACCATCAGAAATTGATAGTTTACCTGCTTTAGAAACTAATTCTGATTATATACCGGTGAATGAAGGTGTTCACTTAATTGACCATTCAGAACTTTCAGATCTAATACGTGATCTTGCTCTTACCAAAGGACAAGCGGAATTACTCGGTTCGCGACTCAAAGAATGGAATCTTTTAGCGCCCAATACTCCGATATCTAAATTTCGTCATAGACACAGAGAACTTGTTCAATACTTTGAGATGGATGATGACATTTGCTATTGCAAAGATGTAAACGGTCTAATGGTGCACCTCGGTCATGAGCACATAGTCAACGAATGGCGACTTTTCATCGACTCTTCCAAGACTAGTCTAAAAGCCGTGTTATTGCATAACGGAAATTTATTTTCATCAATTCCAGTCGCCTACTCTGTTCATATGAAAGAAACTTATGACAATATGGCTATATATTTGGCAAAAATAAAGTACAATGACTACCAATGGCGGATTTGTGGAGACCTAAAGGTCATTGCAATTCTCACGGGCATGCAGACTGGGTATACTAAATTTTGTTGCTTCCTATGTGAATGGGACAGCCGCAACAGACAGGAACATTATGCAAGAAAGGTGTGGCCTATCAGGGATCGTATGCAGCTCGGGCATAAAAATGTAATACACGAGCCGTTAGTTAACAAAGACAGCATCATTTTACCACCGATACATAAAAGTTGGGGCCCATGAAGAATTTCGTAAAAGCGTTAGATAAAACGAGCAAAGCTTTCACTTATCTTCGAGAAAAGTTTCCGCAAGTTAGCGATGCAAAGATAAAGGAAGGTATCTTTGTAGGACCTCAGATTAGGAAAGTTATTGCAGACAAACAATTCGAGAACTTGTTACATGGTAGTGAACTTCGCGCATGGATGGCATTCAAATCGATCGTCGATAACTTTCTGGGAAATCACAAATCTGTCGACTATGTGCATATTGTTAAGCAGTGCATAGATGCATAAAGAATTATGGGCTGCAACATGTCCCTCAAAATTCATTTGCTCGATTCGCATCATGACTTTTTCCCTGACAACCTTGGCGAAGTCAGCGATGAACATGGAGAAGATTCCATCAAGATATCGCCGTAATGGAGTCACGTTATCAAGGACGGTGGAGTGTGACCATGCTTGCCGATTATTGTTGGATGCTTCATCGCGATGTACCACATGCCATTCACCGACGAAAGTCGACTGCAAAGAAATTCAAGCCTACATAACTGTTACACTTCTTGTACGAATGATGTTGTAATACTGTATGCATTGTTAAAAACCTTCAATTGCGTATTTCTAGAGATCCCGACCTGATAGAGAAAAACGATTTGCAGATTTAAAAACAGCGCATTAAAATCGACCAGAAAAACATAGAAATGTTAGAGAAAGAAAAAAAAATTTTTTTTTTGTTAGCCAGTGTTATCATAACCCAACAGAAATGGGAACTGTTAAAAGGAGAAACAAGGATGGAACAACTGTGGATGTTCAAACTCCACAACTTTGTATTGACTACAATACTTTCATGGGTGGCTGCGATGTCAACGACCAAGTTTGTCGTCTCAACAAAACGCGTCGGCATTATCGCTGGCCTCGACGGCTCATAGTGAAATTTTTCATGTGGGCATGCAATAATGCGTATATACTAATGAATAAATACAATCCCCACAATATAACTGGAAGAATCTACAGAACATTTGGTATGTTCATGAATGAAATCTGTTTATCACTCATTGGTGATTACAGAACAGCGGCAATGAAGCTTCACATCCGTGTTGATGCACATCAGAGGCTGCAAAATGTGGGCTTGCATCATCCTCAAGTGTCTCCACAAGCTACAGGCAATAAAATTTGTGTTGTGTGTGCATACAAATTCAACAAACATGTTAGTGACTTCCCAGACATGGCCTACAAAGACAGACCATTCAAAACAGTGAAGACTAAATTCTGGTGCAAATATTGTGAAAGCTATCTGTGCCTAAAGGAAGGGTCTACATGCTGGGAGGACAGGCACAATAAGCAGGAATACTGGAGATGATCAGGTCAGTCAATTTAAGATAGAATAGTTAAAACTGACCATATGGTTTTGTCACAGTAACTAGTTTTGCTTATGTGTCTTTTTTGTTCATTTTTTGCTCAGGAGCCCAGAGGAATGGGGTTTTACGGGCTGGGTGGCCAGGGTTCAAAGGGTTAACGCACAATGCTAGAAATATCAGCGGGTGGACATAACATAAATAACTTGAGGTACGCTGATGAGACAGTCTTAATGGCAAATAGTGAAAATAAGTTGTAGGAAATGATTGATACAGAAGTGACGGGAGGTTAAAATAAAGGCCTTAGCCTTAACAGTAAAAATGACAGAAGCTATAGTCATCTCGAAGACAACGACTTCTCGGTTATGCTTTATCAAAGTAAATGGAACAGTTTTAAAAATTGTCAATAAACTGAAATACTTGGGCACATTATTAAAATCGGATGGAGTCTGTATATCATAAGTCTTCTTCTTCTTTGATCCTTATCCACCGACCGTCAAAGCAGTCAGTGGCCATCACGCCTGGTGGTTTCTTGTAGGGTAGCAACAAATTGATTCCACTTTGCTCGGTCGGTAGCCACCCTTCGTACAGTGTCCCAACTCTGGTTCATTTTTTGCATCTCAGCCTCCTCAGTCCTCCACCAAGTTGTTTTTGGTCGGCCTCTCTTTCGTTTTCCTTCAGGGGTCCATAGCATAGCTGTTCTTGTGATGGCATCGGGGTCTCTTCTGATGACATGGCCAACCCAACTCCAGCGTCTGCCAGCTATGACGGTGTGCATGTCCTCTTGCTTGCTCCGAGTAAGCAGATCTTGGTTGGTGATGGTATTCGGCCAAAAGATTCGGAGTATTTTTCTTAAGCATGGTATGTGGAAAGAGGACACTTTCGACATTTCCTTCTCTGTCACTCTCCAGCATTCCGCACCATTATATCATAAGTTATGTGTAGAATACACCAAGTAAAAGCAGCATTATATTTACAATGAAAAGCGTTTTATGCAACAATACTTTGTTCGGTGGAAGTAAGAAAGAGAGATCTTCAGGGTTATATAGGAAGAATCGTGATATACGGAAGTGAGTTATGGACAATTAAAAAAAACAAGTAGGAAAAGCACTATAACCTCAGGTCAGAAAGAAGCGATCCACTTTATTTGGATCATCTTATGAGAAGAAGAAAACTGGAGTATATCGGATCAAAATGAAAGATAGAAAGAAAAGAGATAGGGGACGACAAAGAGAGAAGATTCTGGACAGTTTGAAATCATGGCATGGAAAGAATTCAATAACAGATTTGATTAAAAGTACTGTAGATATGAAGTTCTGTTATATAAAGGAATGTCACACAGTTTAAATAAATACCAGATTAATATTTAATCAAGAATTTCAGCTTTGATTAAGTTTTCCACTATTTACTTTTATCTTTGAAAAAAAAAAAGAAGTAATTTACAGATTCTTCGTGCAAAGAACGGGCCTTATATATATATATATAAAGAACGCATGTCCTCTGAACTTTTTTTTAAAGGGATTGGGGGGGGTGGGGTGGGGGGGGGGGGGTGTTGACTTTTCTGTTTACTTGAAGCATCTCGTGCCACGGGTAAAGAGAGATGTGTCAGTATGTGCGCGGATCACTAGTGAGTCCAAATACACTACCAACTAATCCATCTAAAATATATGCCATGTCGTAGTCATTTACCATTGTTTTTTTCTTACAAATAGGAATGACCGCGGGGTCATTGCCTCAGTCTGAGTGTTCAGTTGTAACTAAGAGCTCGATTATCGGTGTTGACACAAACCAGGAGATGAAAGAACCTTAGATTTACCGATTTCAATCTCTTCAGCTGCATACTCAAAAGAACATGGGCATCTCATGAACACGTGTTCATCTTGATTTCGAAGACAAGCCTAGTAAAATATCATTATTTTCTATACTTTCGATACTGACAACAGTGTACAAACGTGCTCACATTAAAAAAAGGGGGCGTCGAATGTGGGAATCGAATTGACAAGAAAGCAGTCATATAAGAAAGGCAGCAGATATGTTCTAGTTTGATGATAAGATTCACACAGTAGAAATTAGCCTATTTGTTTTTGGTATCGAAAGTTCCAGTTTTTAAGCTTTTCACAGTAGTTCTTTTTTTTTTTTTTTAATTAGTGATGATGAGACAATTCGGCAAGGTGAGACAATTTCTCTCGTGGAAAACCACGCCAGATTCCTATAGACATTGTTTTTTTTTTTTTTTAGCGCATCATGGGTATCTTATTAATTTTAAAAAAAAATAGGGCATAATATTTACTGATAAAATCTGGGTCAATATGTGTCTGTCTGCACTCAAACCCGTCGACAATGCCTATATAATAATCTGCTTATGCAGATGTGCCAACAGACACAGCAAGCACAACTCACTTTCTTTCATATCTTCCATAGAGGACAAGCAAAGAAAGATCCTGCTGGCAATCGAGGCTGAGTATGGAGTGTATTTGTTGATAATTGAAATGCGATGCAAGAAGGAACACGCGCAAGCTTCATACTGAAACAATTTAATATTGGCTGTGAGTGTCAAATTTAGCTTAACCTAAAAATAAAATGTTAAGGCACATGAAGAGTTCTTCATTCAGGCTGGCTTATAAATGAATATATATATGTATATGTATGTATATGTATGTATATGTATGTGTGTGTGAGAGTGTGTGTGAGTGAGTGTGTGTGTGCGAGTGTGTGTATGGGTGAGCGCGTGTGAGTGAGTGTGAGTGAACGTGTGTGAGTGAGTGTATGTGTTTGAGTATGTGTGAGTGAGTGTGTGTGTGTGAACGTTATTGTTATTTTGAGCAGAATCGGCATCATTACACTCTTAGCAACCCCATAGGTGCTCAATTTCCCCACAGCAAATGTCGAAGGGTATGAATGCTTTCCTGTTGCGCGCTGGTTGTATACATGACGGATGCATCCTCTCATATACCCACCCCTGTTAGCCTTACATTTGATGCCAAACTCCAGCAATCTCAACATTGTTGATTCATCTACTGCAGCGTGGTTCTTTAACAGGTGATCATTAATCGTCCTCAGTAGTTCTCCGTTATCCATATCCAATGTACCCACTATGGGTGCCATTGAGACTAATCTGTCAGCTCTGTCATTATCGCTACCTCTGCGGTACATATTTTTTTTTGTTTTAAATATATTTATTATTCATTTGTTTGTCTCGAAATATCTTTGTCGTTTCCGAGGAAATAATCTGCCCTTCCTCGTGTTCATGTATTGATGAAATATGGTTTCTGGTAAATACTAAACCAAGTGTTTTTTTCCGGTCTGTCCCTTGGTTCAAATTTTGTATTTACAGTAACCGACTAGGGGTGACAGACCAATTTTTGTTTAACTCCCCTGCCTGATTTGTCCCGTCAATCCAGTTCGGTCCTCGTGCCTGGTCGATACATTTCGATATAGTCATGCAAATTACACAGGTGCGACTGTTTTATTCGCCACACTCCCTATTTCTAACCACAAGTGTGGAGAAGATTGAACATAAACGAAAATACTAATCAGAATTGCACAGATAACTTATTCGCCACGTGACACCAGCCTCATGAACAACCGCATATTAGTCGCATTGTACGACTTGCCAGGGGGTGCAGTAGTCCTATTATTTCCTTGTCTCTTCAGAGACCCGCGGGAACTACATGAGGTGTTAGGTGTTCTGCTACGTTAAAAGGGTTAGGAAACATTACTGTAACTGTTTGTAGCAAACTTAATAAGGAAACAAAGTTGCGCGTCAAACTGAATCGATCAACAGCAAACATTCTGTATGTTGAGATCAGTGCAAGACGAATGTTCGTATGCCAAGTTTGTCCATGTTGTTTGATGAAATTTTTTTTGGTTTTAAAATTTCTACAGGATGATGTAACCAGTCCCGTGACCAACACTCCTAAGTTGTTTTTTACGACATGCATAGCAGGTTACAGTGTTACTACTCTTTGTTCCCCTTTCGGGCCCCGGTATCATACGAGTGCTTCCTGTTTTTGCTCATACATATTTAAGACAAATGTCTATGGAAATTGTTTTAATTTTTTTAAGTGACGCGCGGATTTACGGAACAGCGTACATCTGTGAAAGCGCAGGGTGTGAGTAAACGGAGGGACTGTATACAAATTGATTTATTTAAAAAAAAAATTTAATACTTTAATAATAAAAGGGGAAACGCATTTGTTCAGCACTCGTCGAAAGTCCATGGTAAAATATAGGTAAGATTACCAGCCGAGGAAAGCTTCCAGGATTTCTTTGGATTATCCAAAATTCTGTTTGGTATTCTGTCTCGGTAAGAAGATTAGGAAACATTACTGCAACTGTCTGTTGCAAACTTAATAATGAAACAAAGCTGAGCCTGCTAACTGAATCGATCTACAGGGAACTTCCTGCTATTACTCATACAAATTTAAGACAAATGTCTATGGAGGTTGTTTTGAATTTTTTTTAACGTAACGCACGGATTGAGGGAAGAGAGTATGTCTGTGACGGCGCATGGCGGAAAGAAACAGTGTAGCTGTATACAAATTATTTGTTTTAAAAAGGGGTGGGGTGGAGGGGGGAGAGCTTTGAGAAGAAAAGAAGCAGCGTATTACTGTTTAGCACTAGTGAGGAGCCGATGCTGCAGGTAAAATTATCAAGCGAGGCAAGCTTCCAGCCAACGGGAGATCTGCTCTTCATTTCCTGTATGCCATGAAATGACGTAGGGCTGGAGCAGAAGTGAGACAAATACAGCGCCAAATAAGCTTAATTTGAAATTACTACCGATAATGAACGCTTGAGTTGTAGCTAAGTGTGCTGATGGAAAAATTGTTCAAGCGTACTTTTGCCAGCAATCTTTTCTTGATTAGCTGCTTCAAGAAAAATATTGTAATATTTCGTCCGGAGAAGTTGTCAACATCATCATTATATAAGGACTTCTCCAGAGCGTCATTTATAAACGTCAGTTTTTATATTAACTTCATTTTTGATTAAAAACCCCCCCCCCCCCCCCCCTTCCCACTAGGGGCTGTCATTTTCCTCCGAGCTCATAAATTTTAATATGCTTGCGTGTACGTTTTTTTGTGGTTATTTTTCATTACTTACCAGGCTTCCCTTTCGACCTTTTCCTATAGACTTCCAAGTCAGATCTTGAAACGTTATGCTATCTATATGTTCGTCTTGCACAATTGTTCCCTGTTGTCACATAACATAATGTCTTTTAACTTTAGCAAAAGAATTACATTCGGTCTTATAGTCATCGTGCCCTGTGATTCTAAGTAAAAAATGTCTTAATATTTTTTCTCATTAGAATTGTTTATTTTTTTTAAATATGTATTATTGTTGTGGTTATTGTTGTTAGGAAGAAAAAAAAAACACCACAAAGACTTTGGAAATACATGCGACAAATGATGGCAAGCTTGTAACGGGAGATCATTCTCATCATCATTTTCCTTCGCGGCCCTTACGGAGCATAGAACCACCACTACAGCTGGTCCCTTTCCAGGAAGCCTGCAGCAAACATTCACATGTTCCTTCAGCGGTGGTTTCTGTAGAAATTTATTTTTATATAGCGGTAATGATATAGCCAACCTCATGCACAACCTTATATTAGTGGCCTTATACGACATGCCTGAGGAAATAATAGTCATTTTATTTCTGTCTAAAGAGACCCAGGGGACAGCAAGGGGGAAAGTGAAGTATAAACGAAAATAAAGAACGTTAGCATCGACGTTAAATAATGGAGATAAATAGTTTATAAGCTATCGGATTTATACGGATTACAGATAAACGGGAAAATCTTGCAGCATTAAAGTTAGAATTGAGTTGATTTAGAAGGAAAGTCGCGCTAAAACCACGGCGCTGTGAGGAATGAACGAACGAACGAACTTTATTTTCAAAGGGTTGAGAATTGGGCACACAGGCCCGTCTAACATTCTGCCCTTCCTTTCGCTCACCTTTTATAATCAATTTAAGGAAGTTAATTTAAGAAACAGTTGTGCTTAAATCAGGGAAAGATAGTGATATAAATTAGAGATAACGATACTTTGTAAGGAAATGTATCGTGATGATACGGTTTTTTTTTTATAGAATTGGGCGGTGTTTTATTTCAGCTATAAAATTACATATTTATTATGCTCCTGCAGTTAGCAGATTGACGCGCTTAATATGTTGATGGTTTATTATATGTAAAACTTTTGCCTCGTTTTGGCGAGGCGCGTCCCGTTCAACCTAGGGAGCATGTCCAAATATAAAAGACCCTTAGGTGTGAGACGTGAGCAGTATATTCTGTATAGTAAGAGCACAAGGAATGTTCTTGTCTGACAGACGTAGAAAATCATTCCATTGCACAGTGAAGACCTAAAAGAACTAAAATTACTATTGACTTAGTCTAACCAGTGTGTTATTGGGTCCCGAAATATGAGCAGAGAAGAGTAACACTGCGCCTTACCGCGTTTTACGGTGCTCTGTGTTTGTAACGTAAATCGCCACAATTCCTAGGATACTGTGATAAACGAGCGCCAAGGCCTTATCGCTCTACCTTTTCCTACATCTTTCTTATTTTATTTTCTCAAACATTGTGCTCTTTCATCCCACATTTGCTATTTCATCGTTTTGATTACTCGCGACCGGTATCTAGAGAACCACATTTGTTCTTTCATCGGTGGTAAAATAAATTCTTTTGATTGAGTCCCTATACCAAGGAGTCATGGATCTCAATGGCAACACGCTGCTCTACAGTGGTGTACCCATACATGGTACGCAATCAGACGATACGTCAAGGCCTAAAATGCCACCCCCTACAGACCCAAGTAGAACAGTCCCAACTAAGATGGTTTGGCCATGTCTGCAGAATGGGAGAAGATCGGCTACCACGACAAGCATGGGAAACAAAGAGCCAAGGATCCAGACCCCGAGGACGACCCAGAGTCCGCTGGGAGGACAACATTAGACAATCTTTGAAGGACCGAGGACTAGAATGGAACCAGGCCAGGAGGAAGACAGCCGATAGAATAGTCTGGCGCTCTCTCTTCCAAACCTCTACACCTCACGGTAGAAGGGGAACGACTAAGTAAGTAAGTAAGTAAGAGTCCCTATACCTGGCATCATCTTTTGAAGTCCACATTGTCTCGTGATAAATCGGGTGAAACACATCTGGTTTCAACAAAAGTAGACATCTGGGCATGATACAATTTCTGTGGACTATTGTTAACTTTGAAGCGAGCGCGGCTGACACAACAGCTTAGTCTCTTTATTGCTCGATCGCTGTCCATAAACGCGGGGAGACGTCCAGCTTGGCCAGGTGAAGAAGTCTTCTCATGTTGTTTAAACGATCCACCACGAAATACAATAGGCGTCACCACAAAGGGACTTGTTAGCATGCTGGTGACAATGAACCGAGGTAACAAAGGCGACTGCCAACACGTGGAGCGATAGACAATCAGAGCGTGATAATAACAGTTGGAAGGCGGGGGACACTTTTGCATTGGCCAGCCAATTATCTCAACACCTGTTTGTCAGGCAAGCCCGGCAACGAAAGTTGGTCGCGAATTGGCCCACCCACTTTTGGACTGACAGGGGACAAGAGAGATCCTGGGAATGAGTGATCAGAGGGTCTCTTAGCTATTGGTTGTATGGGCGGAGTTGTACGTCACCGGTCCAAGGGACCCACCTTTGACTTTTAGAGATAATATACCGCGCAGCTCGCTACAGAGATCAGTACAGTTTCAGTACAGTGTGGTGTAAAGAGAAATCCCAAACGCATTGCCTGCAATTAATTCAGTGTGGATAAATATTTCATATCTGTGTGTATTGTGTTCTTAAAGGATTTTGCGAAGGGAAAAGAAGTCCATCAGAAGTCTGAGTCTACATGCTACGTGTCTGACGTCTAACCAGAAATAAGTTATCAAAACGAACATTTGGTTTGCAGAATTCGCAATAGGACATTCTCCGTTCCTCAGTAAAAAAAAAGGAATATTTCTCACCCACAATAAAACAGTGGACGCAGCATTTTTCGTCAACAAATACCACATGCGCACAAGTTCAATACATAGTTATATCAAGTTCAAATCCATCAAAAGTTTACTACATGAGTCAATCTAAAGCTCACAGTTGATTACTTATCTCCAAATATCAAGTTCAGCTCCATCGGAAGCATACTATCTGAAGTCAAGCGAAAGAGCTCAAAAGTTGAATCTCATATTTATACCAAATGCAACACACTCTTAAGCGCATTCTATGAAGCAGACTCCAAAGTATAGTTTATGAATCACGATTACATACTCAAGATAATGAGTCTACATATCAAGAACATTTCGTGAAGATATCCAATCTGGCCAGTACCCTCCGGAGATTAGATAACAGACATTTTCATACGACAACTATTAACTGTTGAGCAACGCTACAGAGATATACTCAAACAGTGAAGGGTTATATTTGTTTATGTCGTCAACGTTCTCAGTACAACAACAGTTTTCATCAGAACGTCCTCGACTTATAGATACCCCACTCGACATAACTTATAACAACTTGGGACATTCTATGCATTCATGTGAATCATCCTATCCTATCCGGGAGAAGAATGTAGAGACACATGGACATTGTAGATGACTCACCATTTTGGTAACACATCATCATTTCACTTTACACAAGCTCATTCTTAATTAACTACTACTTAATTGACTACAATATTAATATCTCATCTGTGTGTTTTGTGTGAATCGTCTTTTACCATCATCACGTTCTAACCATTACTAACCCTATATGTGTAGTGTCACGGCGATATGTTCGCCGAAATATCAGGTTGGTCACGCTGAGAGTGACAACATTGATATAATGTAAAAACCCGTTTGGTCAACTGACCGGAAGGGAAGTGGACACAAATTCTGGCGCAAAAAGGGAGTAGAGTTCTGGCCAGCGTCCGGGGCAGGTCGCCTTTATGTTCCCTGTCAGCATTTTTGCTGGGAAGTGTATGCCATTCTTGTTCAGTTATAGTGCTTGCCATTTCTTCATGCGGTATGGATTAAATTGCATAATTCTAGAGTGATGGTGTATTGTCTAGTGGAATTTCCTTAGGCCGTTGATGATGAGTCATTTGTGATTAAGTTTTGCCTTATCATAGCACAGGATTTAGCCGGTGAGCGAAAGTCATTGTGATGTTCACTCGGTAGGGACATACCTGTGGGTATGATACTGATAGATTAAGTTGGTGGCTATTGCAAGTTGTATTGGCATTTATGTTGAGTTGTATTTCATATGTATTGCTAGCCGTGTGTGGCTTCTGTGTGTGCAGTTATTAATAAAAGGGAACTTACCTGTTAAAGGTGTTAAACTTACTTATTGTCACCTATTGTATACTATGGTCGTCTTCTAGCGGAACGAGCCAAGTATGGAAGTGTTCATGTGTTAAAATCCACAGTATAAGTAGGTTCCTGACAGCTGGGGGCTACGTCTAAACAGCGCCCAGACAACTGTAAGCGGTGTCTACAGTAGTCTATAAAGATTGTGGACAGCTAAGAGCTGTATCCAAAAGGCCGTAGTGCCTAGGTTTTCTATATACAGGCCAGAACGAATTATGCACACAGAGTGTTAGAAGGTTGTAGCCGCAGTGTGTTGGCGCCTTCATAGTTACTATCAAGCCACGATAGTGAGTTATTTTCGGTCGTCCAGTGTCAAGTCAGTATGTTGGTCAGTCTGTAATCGTGAACTGTTTACGGTCGAGTGCCCTCGATAATGCAGTGACCTAGTTAGGCAACAGTCGTAATTTTCAGGTTCAGAGATTGTTGGACAGTGTGTGACAACGTGTTGCAAGTGTACTGTGGTACTATAGTGGCAGTTACTAGGAGAATTTTTGTGTCAAGGTAATAGATTCAAGTTATAGCTTGCATCGAGAGTGTCAGTTTGAAGTAGTACAAGGCATACTTTGTAGCTTAGTGCTAGGAAGGTGGCGATCCAGTCGGAGCAGCGGTGGTTGGTGTGACAGATTTCGGTAGAGGGTCCATGTAAGATGCAGAGCTGAATAGTTCGTCTATTGTGGTTGGTGATAGGTTGGCCCGAGTGACTGAATGTGTGTGTCGTCAGGAGGGATCGGTTGGTCTATTGTGGTTAGTGATAGGTTGGCCCGAGTGACTGACTGTGTGTGTCGTCAGGAGTGATCGGTTGGTCTATTGTGGTTGGTGATAGGTTGGCCCGAGTGACTGACTGTGTGTGTCGTCAGGAGGGATCAGTTGATTAATAGTAGTGGTGGAATCTCAGGTTATATGGTACTCCTCTTGGTTGGATATCCTGGTTGACGTGACCTTACTACACTGATGTGCCCGGCCAGGGGGTGAAGATCAAAGCCTCTAACGTGACCTTACTACACTGATGTGCCCGGCCAGGGGGTGAAGATCAACGCCTCTGACGTGACCTTACCACACTGATGTGCCCGGCCAGGGGGTGAAGATCAAGGATCAAGCGTACTTTGTGTGGACACTGTCATAGCAGAGTGCCAAGAGACATACATATATTCTTCCTGCACGTAGACGAGTGTAAGTCTGGTTACCTGACATGATGGTTCTAGCGTAGACTGTGCTCGCATAGCTCCGTGCAGGACAGTGTATTCACTTGGATATTAGTTGCAGTACTGTGCCAAAGGACATTAGGATGTTATGTTGACACACAGACTTCCATAGGAATTGGAGTTTCTGGAACATTACAGTAGTCTGGATTTTGTGAACTTTGTGGAGTACTGTTCGTGTTCTCCTCATATTCATCACCAGTGCTGAGGAAGCTTCGTGGACAAGCGTCGCTGAGGAGCTTCAGTTAAGTTTCTTTTTTTTTGTCTGTAGATCTTTATACGTTTATTATATTTATGTTTCTGTGTCTTTCTTTAAATTCTGTTTTTCATCATTAAAATTTTTTTTTTCTTTTCTGTCTATCCGACTGATTCTATCTTCGGGTTCTTTGCAGTAATTGGGATAGTAGATTTGTTATGTTTACGTCGATTTCTTTAGGTCTGTGTATTAGTTTATTATTGTTTTCTTTTTTGTAGAACTTAGTGTGTATGTCTGTATGTGGGTAGTTAGTTACCTTGTAGATCGGATCTTTCATTGTATTTCTTAATACTTGGAGGTATTGATATTACATATTCTGATATGTTATAGTGTTAGTTTTGGTTATAGATTATTAAGGTTATTGTGCTTCTTATGAGTTGGGAGTGAAGGAGAGAACTCTCAGTACTTCATCGTTGTGTGTGGTTATTGTTTAGTTTATTGTGTCTAATATTATATTCGTGTGTTCAAGGGAGGACGGGTGGTGAGTTTAATTCATTCTTGGCCTACTTGTGGGAAAAGATTGAATTAGACTGATTTCTCTTTAGGGTGTGGCTGTGTATGTTTAGTGGTAGAGTAAGGCAGAGGGTTTTCCTGCGACTGCCCTACTTAACATTCCAAGCCGTGTTGGTGTTAGGCGTATTCGTGTAGTTTGTATTTACATTGTCGTGTACATTCTGTAATTCTTTTGTTGTGTTTAAGTGGTGTGCTCTCTTGTTCCATCTTTCTATCTTGTAAATACGTTTACAGGTATCCCTTGTGTTCGATCGTGTGCAGTCACGCATTGTATATATTAATCTACCTCTGCTCTACTTGGTCTATCATCTTATTCCTCGTGACTGGGATTTTGTTTTCGTAGTGTGGGGTGTGTGTTTTTTTCATCTGTGTAGTGCTCATTTTGCCAAGGAAAACACTTGTATAACACAGATTATTAAGATTAGTTATAATTGAAGTATTATCTGAGTATAGCACCAGTGTGGGTGCCAGTAACGGACTTTGAAGTAAAAGCTGATTTATTGTCAAGTTGGTATAGTGGTGTCATAGCACCAGAAAGTTTTATCAGGTGTTGTTATACAACTGTTGACTATTGTAAAGGTCTTTGAGTGTATCACAGAGACTAAGGGGTCGAAAAGACCAAATTTTCAGAGTAATGAGACAGTAGCCAAGTGGCAAAGTAAGACTATATTTATACAATAAGAGGTAAAGGTGGATGATGTATATACAGTGAGAGGTGAGTTGATATATACTTACATGCATATATATATGTGTAAAGTGGAGTAGTGATATCAATATTTACTATTATTACTGCATATTTTGTAAGCAGAGAGTTATCTGGTGATATAAGGAAAATATATACGACTGAGTAGTGATATAGAAAATACATTAGCAAAAGATAATAGTGAGTATCCTGAGGGTACACCATGGACCTACAGGCTTTCATTCAGATAGGCAAGGAATGTGGGTACACCCAGAAAGAACTGATGGATTTTGCTGAAGCCAAATTTTATTCAGTCGAAAATCAAAAAGCTTTAGAGCAGAAAGAAGAGAAGGAAAGGATTGAGAAACAGAATGCCTTAAGAGATACTCGAGCTGAAGAGCTAGAGATAAAAAGAAGAGAATTCGCGTTACAAGAAAGGAAGATGAAAGAAGAAAACGAATGGAAACAGAGAGAGTTTGAATTGCAAGAAAAGAAGATGGAGCAAGAATTGCAAGAAAAGAAGATGGAGAGAAAATTAGAATTAGAGAAGGAGAGAATGAGAATTGATAAAGAAATTCAATTAAAGAGACTGGAAGTGGGTGCGAGTGGTCAGAACTCGACTCCTGGGGGGGGGGGGGGGGGCTCATCGTCCCTTTAGGCTGCGTCTGCCTAATTTCAATGACACAATTGATAGTTTAGATTTTTTCCTCGAGAGGTTCAAGGCCGAATGCGTGGCCTGGAAGGCTGACAGAGATCAGAGGCCATCTCTGCTATCGACGTTGCTAGTGGGGCCTGCGATGGAGACTTTTTATAGCCTCCCGCTAGATGAAAGGGCCGATTACGACAAAGTAAAGGAAAGGTTGCTCCGGAAGTTCCGTCTGACTGCTGACGGGTACCGGACGCGTTTCAGAAACGCGATGCCAAGCTCGGACCAAGACTTCGAGTTCATCTCTAAGATAAAACTTCTGCTCAATAGATGGATCGAAATGGAGGGGATAATGAAGGACTATGATGGCTTGTTAGACTTGATGCTACGAGACAAAGTGTTGTCGTCGTGTTCAACCGAGTTGGTGGCGTTCTTCCAAGAACGCCAACCAAAGGACATCGAGTCCTTGACCCAATTGGGGCATCATTATGTCCTTGCTCACCCGGGCAAACCCATTCAGAAGTCAGGTCTGTCAGGCGCTATAGTTGCTGGCGTTGGCAAAGTACAGCGCTAGCCATGACAACGTCAAGTAGGAAGTGCCGACAGGTCAACGAGATCGAGATTTGATAGGTCACCCCGTCCATATCACTCAGGTAGAGGTAGTTATAAGAACTTTAAACCACAGCGGGATTTCCAGCCAAGATGGAATAACCGTCAGTCAGGAAGCGATAGTGATGGAGAGGGTTTCCAAAGACGGAAACAAGTACGCTTCCAGGGCTATCAAGATAAGGGCACAGGATTTTATAAAGGAAAGGAGTCCAAACACAGAAGCGGGTTGTCAGACGGTCGTGGGTCGAACTCCGATGCCCGCTCCTCACCTAACCATAGTCCGAAAAAAGAGAAGAAGGATATTATTTGCAACGTGTGCGGGAGCAGAGGCCATATAGCCAGGTTGTGCCCCACTGAGCCAGAGAAGGCTAATGTGGCATGTGCTTTAGATACCATCAATAATGAAGATTGCGAGAGGTGCAGACAATTATTTGTACCTGATGGAAAACCTTTGCTGATTTGCGGTCGTACTCTACCCTGTCTGTCTTCCCTAGATGAAGGTGGGTAACTCGAGCTGTGTTCGGGGTCGGTGCAGTCGAAGTAGGTGTTCGTGCTTAGGGACACGGAATGTACCACCATAGGGGTACGCCGCTCCTGCATTGATGAGTCATGCTTGACAGGAAAGACAGTGAGGTGCATCACATTTGGATTAATGTGGAATATTACCCCATAGGCCCAATGGGCTGATCACCCGTTGGCTTGTCACACCGATTACGGAAACAACGGCAGAAGGATCTATTTGTTGTTGCCCTAAAGACGCCGCTAGGCGTGATGGGAAACTACAACAGAGAAAATCAATCTGCTGTTGCCCTTAAGACGCCACAAGGCGTGATGGCCTCTGACTGCTTGGTCGGTCTTTGGCTAAGGACGGAAGAAGAAGAAGAAGAATTACCCCATAGCCATTGTGGATATTGACACCCCTTTCTTGGCAGGAAGGGTACATGCTTGTGTTCTCAATGAATCAGTAGCAGACTTGATTGTCGGTAACGTACGCGGGGTTCGGAATTGCACACCGTCGGATATCAAAGAATTGGAAAATAATAGGAATTTATTGGCTAATGTGATGCTGACCAGGGCACAAGCAAGGACAGAGAAAGAGCAGGATACTTCGAAAACCACTAGGGTCCCATCGACAGTAGATGAGGTTCTTGGCGTGCAAGACGTGTCCGTTGGGGACTTCGCAGAGGGGCAGAGAGCAGATAGGACGTTACTGAGACTGTTTGAGCTGGCGAAGGCGAGAGAGGATAAACAGACCAAAACGTCCCGCTACTGGTTCGAATATAAGAACCAGATCTTGACTCGGTGCTTTGAGTGACAACAGCAGCTACTGCGGCAGGTTGTGGTACCAAGCTAGTGGAGAGCGAAGGTATTGGAGCTAGCGCATCACTCCCCCGTTGCTGGTCATATGGGAGTCGCTAGGACTCGCTACAGGGTTCTATCGCAATTTTATTGGCCAGCATGCAATACGGACATTAAAGTGCATTGCAGGTCTTGTACTGTGTGTCAACAGATGGCTCACAAGGGTCGGTCGCCAAAGGCTCCAGTTCAAACAGTAGACTTGTCCCTGCCCCCATTCCAGAAGGTCGCGGTCGATATAATAGGCCCGTTGTCAGTAATGTACTATAGGGGATTTCGTTTCATCCTCACGATGGTAGATTTGTGCACGAGGTGGCCGGAGGCGGTGCCCATGCAGTCGATTACCTCACAGGCAGTAGCTGAAGCACTACAGCTATTATACAGCCGATTCGGTTTCCCAGAGTGCGTACTCTCTGACAGGGGAACTCAGTTTATTTCGAAGGAGATGTCGGAGGTCACGAAGTTGCTGGGGATTTCGCAGTCATTCACCTCTCCCTACCACCCGCAGGCGAACGGGGTTTGCGAACGCCTAAACGGTGCACTAAAACACATATTGGCTAAAGTGACTGCCGAATTCCCTCAAGATTGCGATAGATATCTTCCGGCAGTGCTGTTTGCGTACAGGGAAGCCCAGCACCAGAGTACGGGCTTCTCGCCGTTTGAGCTGTTGTACGGGGTAAACCCCAGGGTACCGATGCACGTCCTAAAGGATTGGCTGGTAAGAAAGCACACAGACGGAGCGGCGGTGTCCGCGTATGATTATGTTGTGCATCTACGCGAGAGGATAGTTAGGTCGTGCACGTTAGCGCGGGAGAACTTGACCCAGGCGGGTATTCAGTATCGCCGGTACGCAAACCGGGGTACTAGGTTAATATCATTTCGACCAGGAGATGAAGCGTGGTTGCTTTTACCTACGAAGGAAGACAGATTAAGCATCTCCTGGCAAGGTCCATTTCGGGTTCTAAAGAAGATAACTGATGTCGATTATTTTGTAGAAGTTATGAATAAAGAGAAGGTGTTCCACGTTAACATGCTCAAGCCGTACGTGGAGCGCCCGCCTGAGCTATTTTCGGTGATCAACGCCGTGGGCTCGCGGCGTTCGGAGGTAGTGGCGGCAGTGGTGGTAGACAATAGCGAAGACAGCTGCGACGACGGAAACTTACAGCTGTCTCTCGTGCCGCTAGCCCCCTCCGAGTCGTGGGAAGATGTGTCGGTTTGTACGGACTTAACCGACGTGCAGAGGGCCCAGGTAGAGGCAATCCTGAGGGATTTCAGTGAGGTGCTTACGGATCTGCCCGGAAAGACGGATCAAATAGTCCATGATATAGCTCTGACCGATAAACAGCCGATCAGAGTTAAACCATACCCGTTGCCGCTACATTATAAGGCGGCGTTCGAGAAGGGGATCGACGATATGGTTCGGCTGGACATCATCGCTCCCTCCGAATCCGCGTATTCTTGCCCCATGGTTGTGGTTAAGGAAAAGAACGGGTCCCTCCGAGTTTGTATTGATTATCGTAAGCTCTATAGTGTAACGATAGTCGACGCAGAGCCTATGCCTAACCAGGAGGAGCTTCTGACCAAGCTCTCCCACGCTAGATTTTTTAGTAAGTTAGATTTAGCAAGGGGATACTGGCAGGTGCCATTATCGGAGGCTGCAAAACCCCTTACGGCGTTTGCAACTCCAAGAGGTCTGTTTCAATTTAACTATAAGTGTTTCGGGTTAGTCAATGCACCCGCCACCTTCGTGAGAATGATGAGGAAGCTACTAGGGCACAGAGACGATGTTATTACGTACATCGATGATATCTGAATATTTCACAATACATGGGAGCAGCATGTGGAGGGGCTGTTCGCCGTGCTGAAGTGTCTGACGACACATAGACTCACTGCTCGCCCGAGCAAAGTGTCCATCGGTTACGAAGAGCTGAGCTTCCTGGGCCATGTTGTCGGCCATAACGTCATTAAACCTGAAGATGGTACAATGATGAAAATCTTTTAGTTGCAGTCGCCGAGGACGAAGAGGCAGGTAAAGAGTTTGTTAGGATTGATTAATTTTTATAATAAGTTCAGCCCAGACTTTTCGACGTTGGCTGAGCCGCTTACTGCACTCACCAAAAAGGGGCAGCCCAACAAAGTAAAATGGGTCTTGAATGTGAAGAAGCACTGGTTAAGGTTAAAAAACTGTTTTCCGAAAATTCTATCCGGAAATTACCAGATCTAGGCAGACCACTGATCTTACACACTGATGCGTCTTCGGTAGGCATTGGGGCCTGTCTCATGCAGGACCATGGATGGTCACTCCATCCAGTGTTGTTTGTCAGTCGGAAGTTGTTGCCAGCAGAAACTAGATACTCTATGATTGAGATGGAGTGTCTTGCAAATGTGTGGGCGATGTCTAAGCTGGCACGATACCTGTTGGGGGCGCATTGTTTCCTCCAAACAGATCACAAACCACTGCTATTTTTGCAGTCGGCTAAATCCACCAGTGCTAAGTTGACACGCTGGGCATTATTGCTGCAGCAATTCAACTTTACTATTTTACCAATTCAGGGAGTACATAACATTGTAGCGGATGTCCTGTCCAGGTTATGAGGTTGGTGTGGGGACAGGAGCATCCGAAGAGAGTTGTTACATTGGTTAATGGAATAAATGTATTATAATCGTTAGAGTTGGTGTCTATGAAAATGTATTAGGAAATGTGATTTATGTGTCATGATGTCATAAAGGCAATCTGTTATAGAGTTATATTGAACGTATGTTCAAACCATTTTATAATATAATGTATATTTATAGCGTGTAGAAAGGAATGTTTATACTATGAGATTGGTTACTATTGTTGCTGCTTAGATATGAATAACTAAAATGTAACATATGTTGTGGTTGATAGACCAGGTTTGGACAGTCGTTGTTATTTTTCACGACTACCAGTACCTGGGGTGGATTAGTTCATGCTCGTATTGTGTTTGGTACATAGGGTGAGAAGGCATGAACGACAATGGTGTTGGACAACTTTGGCACTCTCTAGGTAGATGAGGAGGTGCTGTCTCGGCATTTTGTTCGTCCATACTCCAAAGAGGGTTGGGCGTGGCTCCTCCGGTGGAAGAAAACTTCGTTTTCTTTCTTAAGGGGGGGGGGGGAATGTCACGGCGATATGTTCGCCGAAATATCAGGTTGGTCACGCTGAGAGTGACAACATTGATATAATGTAAAAACCCGTTTGGTCAACTGACCGGAAGGGAAGTGGACACAAATTCTGGTGCAAAAAGGGAGTAGAGTTCTGGCCAGCGTCCGGGGCAGGTCGCCTTTATGTTCCCTGTCAGCATTTTTGCTGGGAAGTGTATGGCATTCTTGTTCAGTTATAGTGCTTGCCATTTCTTCATGAGGTGTGGATTAAATTGCATAATTCTAGAGTGATGGTGTATTGTCTAGTGGAATTTCCTTAGGCCGTTGATGATGAGTCATTTGTGATTAAGTTTTGCCTTATCATAGCACAGGAGTTAGCCGGTGAGTGAAAGTCATTGTGATGTTCACTCGGTAGGAACATATCAGTGGGTATGATGCTGATAGATTGAGGTGTTGGTTATTGCAAGTTATATTGGCATTTCTGTTGCATTGTATTTCATATGTATTGCTAGCCGTGTGTGGCTTACGTGTGTGCAGTGGTTAATAAAAGGGAACTTACCTGTTACAGGTGTTATGTTTAATTATTGTCACCTATTGTATACTGTGATCGTCTTCTAGCGGAACGAGCTTAGTATGGAAGTGTTCATGTGTTAAAATCCACAGTATAAGTAGGTTCATGACATCTAGATATTTAATTAATAAACAAAATAATCGTTTGATCATTATCTAGTTTGTTAATGTATCACTCGTGCTGTCGGTGTTAAATATTTACATATAGGTGAATTTCTACACTCAGATGAGGTTGGGGCTTTTTCTGTTACGGGATCTAAGGGCAGAAGCTAAGGTCGAGGGGAAACTGAACTCTTTCCATAATTAACTAGAGAACACTGTCCAGTGGAAAGCATTCGCATTCCCTTCTTCTTGTCCCTATCTCGAATAGGTCTTTATTATTTCTTAACGAGCCAATTTCTAGAGACCTTCTACCTAATATCTCATAGGCTATTCCTGGCGAAAACTACTGTCGTAGTTGCCCCAATACTCACCACACGACAGATACCTTCAGCTGGTCTTGTCACAGTGATATGCCAGCTCGTTGTCGGGATCTTGCTCATTTCCATTGGAATGTCTGTGACGGGTCATTGAAATAGAACCAAGTGAATGAAGGAAGGTCTCGTTTGTACAACCAGGGTTTGAAATACCGCCATACAACAACTACTGATTTGATTCAATAGTAGTAGAATAGGAACAATGCACTACAATAAGACATACACGCAACCTGCTTCACTTTCAAGTATAATCATTTCATAAAAGTGTTTATCGTCTGTCCTGATTCTACCATCTTCTATTTATATAACATCTAGAGGTATTATTTGTCTTCTTTTTTTTTTCTTCCTTTTTTCATCTTCCTTTTTATTTCAATAGTGTTAAGATCTAGCGTCCATACTTCTATTAGCTTGATAACCATACCATTTATGGAGCCCATCGTAGCAACGTGCGCAGACCATCAGAAACCAATAATCAGCCCTTACTCAAACGCTTCAGGGCACTGGCAGTATAATTTTTTTTTCTTTTTACCTCAAACTAGCAAGATGAAGACGGTGATATAACCGAGAAAGACAGTATCATGGTTGGTAGAGTAAGTCACTGCAGCAAAACATAAATATATTTTTCAAGGGTGATTGAAAAGCCACTTCCTATTATTAAATTGTTTTTTCTTCAATCATATCCAGCTAATTTCTATAAAACATATGTCAAAATATAGAGAACTAGCAGGGTTTTTTTCTTTCTTACTTTCTCTTGCTAGCTGTTTTTCTTTCTTTCTTATTATTTCAGTATCGTACATTGTGTATATACAATTCTCTTGAGGCCACTGAGTGTGGTTTTACAGACTAATGTTAAGAATACATTTTACTTCTGAAACCAGAGTGTAATGATGAAAACAAGTCCACAAACCAAGCTTATTACTCACATTTAAAGGAAGCAAAACACATTATTTTTGCATGGTATTAGAAGATAAAAGCTGGATAATGTTGTGACAATGTCACGGGATTGCCTCCCCTTGCTTTGCAGTAGTGGTCCACTAATTGTCACAACGCAAGCGTATCTACAAGTATGTCGTCCAAGGTATCTATCTTCGCGTAAGATTACTCTTGGCAAAGATGTAGATATAGGATGAATGGCACTTCTACCTTAGGGGAGCCTTCACGAGATATTCCCAGAAGTCAAAAACAAACGCTGCTTAAGGGCTGAGCAAATTTGTTAACTTATTATCTGGCCCGTCGCCTTTTGTGAAGAGTTTATGCAATGGTTCTGGCCCGTTCAAGCCTCCAGTTGGAATAATCCAACGAAAGCCCTCTTATAAGTAATGGCTCTATATTTATATATATAGGTTTTTATAAAGAAAGACTGGCTCATACGTTGTTTCGTACATATACTGAACCAACTATTATTGTTTAGTTTAAAATAAAATACAAACAAATTTAATAGTCAATTAGTCTTTAACATGGGAAAATAAATATGGAAATTTGTGTGAAAATTGAAATTAAAGTTTCCTCACTGAGGTTTAGAATGGGCTTTGACTTTTGCTGTAGCCTGTTACACAAAACTTAGCTCCTGATGAGTCCTGCAGCTGTGGTTTCCGTCACTTCTTTTTGGTGATGAGTACATTTCTTCACGTAACTCGTCCACTGTAGGCGGTTAGTGTTGATACTCTTCTCTCACACTAGTGGCGTAGGAACTTCAGTACTTAAGTCTGATTCTTGTAACCACGAACTGTGACAAATAGAAAGAAACAAATGCCTTGTGCTGAGTACATTTGTTCTCCGCACTCTAACAGACCCATTTTCATGCGCTTCACCCACAAATGTTAACCTTTCAGACGAACTAAAGTCCCGAGCACACAATGTAACTCAGGGAATATGATGAAAATTTACCAATATCCTTTTGGGTGTCAACTAGGAAATTGCGTCTGGAGTGCGTGAATAATGATCTGCCTGAATTACAATTTAAAAAGGTACATAAATCTCACAAGATATTACGTTACACCTTAGTCACATGTGATGTAATCATCACTCATTACTCGTTGCTACTCCCGTCGGAGTCTGGGGTCGCTCTTCTGTCGGGTTTCCCACACGACTAGTCAGAAACAATCACCAGCTCTTGCAGTAGTGGTAAATGCATATACTAATTTCATATGTTGAGGTTGTCAGCCTCGTATATAACCACAGATCAAGAAACCTGTAAAATTTACATTAGTAAATAATTTGTTTACACTTATACCAACATTTTGGGAATACACACTTCTCCTGGCACAGATTTAGAATGGACACAGCTCTGTATTAGAGCTTCAAGATCACTTAGGTCTGGAAATATGAGTTATTCCTCTGACGGCTGGTGTTCTGCAAATTCCTGGCCGGGGAAAACTGTTGGTATAATTCCTCTTATGACTGGGTTTGGGAAATATGAGTTAATTTCTCTGATGACTGTGAAAACTTTTGTTAAAATTCCTCTCTGACTCCTTGTGATAAAATTCCCAAGTTTCCAGTTTTGTATTAAAATGGCGGGTTTACTTGTGAATTCCAAAGTTGCCCAATACTCCATCTGGTACATATAGTTGTGGAATGATAAGTCCTATCCTCTTTCCTCTGGCTTGTAGGACGTGTTTAGTTGACGCTGCGATGCAGTCAGTCTGTGTGTGTCTGATTTCTACAGTATTTCTCACACTCCTTAGTTTCAAATCCCAGCTGTGTTTCCGCCAAATGTCCCCAATCAAATCCATTGTAGATTCTGGCGAACCAATCAAATCTATCTAGCACTGTTTGGGTGGGAAAGTTTATCATTACTCATCCCACGCCTATTTGAAAATATTAAATTTAATATACACGCATGGCCTCTTACAACATTGATGTCATATGGTTACATAAAACTTCCGGCCGCACCTCTGTATATCACAATATTGTGACCGTGTTTTCCTGACGTAATGTGTTCCGCCCAGATGTCTATCCCGACAGATTATCTAATTATCCCCTTTATCTGCGTGCCTCCGCCAGACAGATGTCTGGCCAGACAGTGTTGTCTTCTTTCGTCGTACGCACATTACAAGCGTGTGTCAACACGATCAACAGCTTTCCCATGGGGTCAAATGTTTTACTTACACGTTTCCACAGGTGGCCAGACGGATTCAAAGATATAAGCGGGTGACCGGTCTGACCACTGGGTATTGTTACGATAATACGTCTGAGGAGTGGTAAACAATAAGATACGAATTACTCCCGCAGCAAATACTGCCATAGGGAATGGCGTGTTAGAGACTTTCCCATGCTATGTCCAGCATAAAGAGTAAAATGAATGAAAGGGCAAAATGAAATGCCAAATAACAAGGGAATAATTAAGAAATATGAAGAAAAGAAGTTTACTGTCGGAGGGCTGAAGGTGTGAGAGATCACACAAAAGGACAGGGACAGCCATTTCGTCACAGACAACAGGAAAGATTGAAGGAATCAGATATAGAGGACGGCAAAGAGAGAATATACTAGACCATTATACCACGGAAAACATCAGCACCAACATTGATAATTAGCACTGGAAAGAAGAAGTTGTAGAGAGACATGATCACTTATGCCAGCTGGTATAGTACTTGAAAAAGAAGACATTTTTTATTTCACTTTTGTAACATCTGAAGATGTTTTAGTTCACTGAAGTCCCTTGAACTGATGAGATTCTCTCGTTTTTGCTCGTTTGCATTTGTGTTGCTTCTCTTTTAGGGAGATCGGAGTGGCAAAGAGGTATGGCGTTCGCCACTAATTCTAAAGGTACCGGGTACAGGGAATATAATTGATGTAATTTTTTTTCAGAACCAGTGGGACATATTGATGTCATACTCCCCCTTGATATCCTGGGTAGTGAGATCGGATGCCTAGCCTTCTCGGATAAGGGCGAAAAAATAGGAGGTCTCGTGCTCAAGCTGCTCACACTAAAAATCCCTCAGCATTAGAAAATCGTCAAGAGTAAGCCATGCGGCCGCTTCCGTGGTGAAATTTAAAAGTAAAAAAATTAGGAAACCTACCCACCACAAAAATATTTATAGAATGTGTGATTCCTGTATATAACACATTGGAATATTTGCTGGTGCTAGAGTTCGAGCACTGTGCTGAGATCCTCCTTGTGTGATCTAAGGGAGAAGATCGGAGCACTGGTGGAGTTGTCCGTGTGCAAAGAAGATAATACTTAAAAAAACAAAAACATTTTTTGTTTCGTTTTTTTTGTCTCGTACATTAAACAAAACAAAACAGAATTTAATTGCATTCACTGCTTGACCTCTCGTGATGAACATATTCATATCCTGTCACATTCAGATCGTGTTATTCTATTTTTATGATGGGTCGATACTATTCTCCAAACTGTTTTCCGTTTATTCATACTGCCTGCAATTATTATAGTTAAGTGTTGATGTTTCGCTCTCTCAAATGAATTATCAATTATGCATCAACAAGCATTATCAGATTTCTATCAATACGTGTTCTAATAATGGGTTGTTCCAATCTGTAGTTACATTTTTTGGTAGGGAATTTACATTGTTGCTCTTTGTGAACATTTCACATTTCAAATGTTTCACATTTCACATGTGTTATGTTTTTTTAACAGATCGCTCTCATCTATATAAATAAAAGGCAAAGTATGTTTGTATGTTCTCAATACAAATGAACATGCCTCTTTATTTCTTGATGAATTTTGGCAGACAAGCTCTTTAGTTACCGCCGGGGTACGCCATGCAGTTATTTTCTAATTTAATATTGTAATTATGACATTATCATTAATTAAAGTTTTTCGTAAGAAATGTATGGAAGCCATTTATTTATCAGGGGTCATAATCAAATATATACATATCCAATAAATATCAAGGGCCGTAACACAAATGTTAAGACTATTATTTTATGTTTGTTATTAATGACCATACGTTTGCACATTTTACAAGATAATTAAAAATGTTTAACTCAACATTTTTACTTTAAAAGGATATAGAAGAAAAAGAAAACAGTTTTCTGTAGCACTTTCTTTTTTTTAGCTATGTAATTTTAATGGCACTCATTTGGCCAAGCGACTTCAAATTGGATTGGAGCTGAATCGATACATATATTAAAACCAGTGAATGTTCTCTGAGCATGAACACCCACAGTGCGTGTTTAATCTTAATGAAAATATTACATGGTATTATTTTTTTTTTACATCATTTTTAAAATGCATGGTCAAAATTTAAATGTATGTTTATTTTTAGTGAAAAAGCAGACTTATTCGCTTTCACTTATGGTATGTCGGTTCTTCCGAATTTAAAAAAAAATAAACCTTCGTCCCCGCTTAGTATTAAAATTTAGAAAATGCCTGGATTTAGTCTGGTTGTTTAAATAACTGTATCAAGATATGTAATAACCAAATTCACTCGATAGTCGCTTTTTTCCCGTTGCAATTATTGTTAAGTTATTTTACAGTAAAATCTTTAGCAGTTGGAGAAAACAAAATTGTCAGATAGCTATGATCGTTGAAGGACCGTTTCAATGAAAATTATTTTTTCACAGTTTGTCAGGTCACATAATTTGGTTTTTACCGCTTTGGTTATAACAAATAATAACCTGGTGGCTTTTTGTCAAATATGTATTCAATTCATTTGAATGTATGTTTATTTTGATTGACAAAGCAAATTTATGCATTCATTCGTTTTGACGTGCTTCAGAATTTTTAAAAAATAAACCTTCGTCCCCGCTTAGTACTAAAATTTAGAAAATGTCTAGGTAACATAATGTTTCTACCGATGTTTTCAAGGGAAGCAATCCATATGGTAAAATTATGAATCAAGTGGAACAATGGTAAAATTATTATTAAATATTTGTAATTTACAACTCTAGATTTCTTTATTTTACATAGCAATTTAAATTATTTAAACAGACACTAACTCCGCCAATGCCGGTCCCAAGCCCGGATGAAAAAGGAGGAGGGCGGCCTGCATGGAGGCCGTAAGGAGGCAGCCCCTCCACCATGCAAAGGCACAACAGGCCAATCACCTGTTTGCTTTGAACCACGATTACGAGTAACAAAAGAGAGAAAACCGGACTGATTCTAAAGGCGACGAACTGGAACGGACTACGGACTACGACTTATGGAACATGGAACACAAGAAGTATAAATGGGAAGGAAGAGGAGCTGGTGGAAGAGATGAGGAAAGCAAAACTAGAAATCCTGGCTATAACGGAAACAAAGAAAAAAGGACAAGGAGTCATGGATCTCAATGGCAACACGCTGCTCTACAGTGGTGTACCCATATCCGAAAGAGCTAAAGGGGGTGTGGGTTGCATTGTGGCCCAAAATCAAAAAGATAGTATCAAGGGGTGGAACTTTGTCTCAGAGCGCATTATGGTTGTGAAACTAAAAGAAGGAGAAACCATAGTCAACCTGGTCATAGTGTATGGGCCAAATGAGGATGAGAGAGCAGAGGTCAAGGAGGAATTCTTCGAGCTGCTTCAAAGGACAGTGGATGACTGCCTAGATGAAGTTATCATGCTCGGAGATTTTAATGCCAGAGTTGGAAATGACCATGCTAGATGGGGTGGAGTTATCGGAAGATATGGAGAAGATACTCTCAATGACAATGGAAAGCGACTCCTTAGATTCTGCAGTGAGCAGAATCTGATCATTACAAACACAAAGTTCCCCCATAAGCGCATACATGCATACACTAGATGTGAACCAACAAAGAATGAGAAGTCAGTGATCGACTATGCCATTGTTCGGAGAAGCTCATTCAAATATGTCCGAGATGCAAGAGTCTGGAGGGGGCCAGAGATTGGAAGTGATCACTACCTGCTAACAATCAAACGAACAACTGAAAGAGTTGCTCAGCCTAGGAACTGCCCAACATCACGCAAGAAACCAAGTAAACGAGCAGGAGAAATGAGCATTAGGACCTACAAGCTGAGAGAGCCAGAAATTAAGACCAGATATCAGGGGCTTATTGCTGCAGCGGTGAGCAACACAGAAGAACAACCTGATGACTTGGAAACCCTCTGGATTAAATTCAAGGATATCATAAAGACAGCTGCTGCAGAAGCATGTGGTGAAGTCCGACTTGGGAACCAGAGAAAGAGGACACCTTGGTGGACAGAGGAAGTCAAAGAGAAAATAAGAGAGAAGAAAATGGCATGGAAACAATACTTAGGAGCTAAAAACACAACAGGACAAATGGAAAAATATAGAGAATATGTGACACTCAGAACAGAAGCAAAGAACAAAGTGCTAGCAGCAAAACAGAAGTCCTGGGAAGAATTTGGAGAAAAGCTAGAAAAAGATGCACAAGAAAACCAGAAATTGTTCTATAAGACCCTAAAGAACATGAGGAAGGAAAAACAATGCCCTCTCAAATTTATAAAGGACAAGCAAGGCAAATTGCTTACTGCCCCGAAGGAAGTAATGGAAAGATGGAAAGAATATTTCTCAGAACTCCTTGATGGTGAGCAAGGTCAAGCATCAGAAATGATAACCACTAGCACAGAAGAGGAAACCAATGGTGATGAAGATGACATAAAGATGGAAGAACTGAAGGCAGCACTGGAGAAAATCAAGATGGGCAAAGCAGCAGGGCATGATGGTATAACACCAGAAATGGTTAAGTACATGGGAGCATCAGGCGACCTATTACTCTTAAGGGTCCTACAGGCAGCATGGTGCAACAAGACCATACCAAAGGATTGGGAGATTGCCATCATAACACCAATTTTCAAAAAGGGTGACAATCGACAGTGTGGAAACCATAGAGGCATATCCCTTCTCAGTGTCCCTGGTAAAATCTACTCTAGAATCCTAGAGCAGAGACTCCGACGCCTAGCTGAGCCACAATTGGATGAGGTCCAGTGCGGATTCCGAGCAAACCGAAGTACTCAAGACCTAATCTTCACACTCAGACAGCTGAGTGAAAAGGCCCTTGAGTATAAGAGTGAGATCCATCTTTGTTTCATAGATCTGGAAAAGGCGTTTGACAGGGTCCCTTGGAGCAAACTTTGGGACTGTTTGGCAAGGAAGAATATTCCAGCACCTCTGATTCATGCTATACAGAGCTTCTACAAGTCTTGCAGAAATTATGTGAGGACAGCAAACCATAAGTCAGAAGAGTTCAGGACCACCACTGGTGTAAGACAAGGTGATATCCTATCACCTTACCTCTTCATACTCCTTATGGACGATGTCATCAAGGCATGTAAGGAGAGAACAAGAAAGTATTCAGTGGGGTACTGGAAGATGAGACAGGTCTATATTTCAGAGCTGGCATTTGCTGATGATGTTGCCCTGATTGCTAAATCAGAGGCACATCTCCAATCCAACCTGCAAGTCTGGAAGGAAGAGCTGGAGAAGAGAGGGATGGTCATAAGCAGCTCTAAACCAAAATCCATGGTGATATCACGAGAAGAAAGAAGACATCAGATTAAGCTGGGAGAACAGGTCCTGGAGCAGGTCGACCACTTTAAATACCTCGGAGCTATTATAGACCGAAAGGGAGGCATCAAAGAAGAGTTGGCCACTCGAAAAGCAGCAGCTGGGAGACTTTTTCAGGCCATAAATCGAGGATTCCTCAGCAAGAGAGAGGTTGGTAAGAAAACGAAGATGGCTGTATACCGCTCCACCTATGTCCCAGTCTTGACATATGGATGCGAGTCATGGGCAATGACTACAACCCATAACAGCCAGATCCAAACCTCAGAAATGAGGTATCTGAGGAAGGTGGTTGAAGTAACAAGAAGAGACATGGTACGCAACCAGACGATACGTCAAGGCCTAAAATGCCACCCCCTACAGACCCAAGTAGAACAGTCCCAACTAAGATGGTTTGGCCATGTCTGCAGAATGGGAGAAGATCGGCTACCACGACAAGCATGGGAAACAAAGAGCCAAGGATCCAGACCCCGAGGACGACCCAGAGTCCGCTGGGAGGACAACATTAGACAATCTTTGAAGGACCGAGGACTAGAATGGAACCAGGCCAGGAGGAAGACAGCCGATAGAATAGTCTGGCGCTCTCTCTTCCAAACCTCTACACCTCACGGTAGAAGGGGAACGACTAAGTAAGTAAGTAAGTAAGTAAACAGACACTAATGCTTCATGCGAAAAAAAAATTACTTTGATATAGTATTTAAACGTTATTATTACTTTTAAAATCAAATTTAATTACATTTTACAAAGCAGTTTCTGTTCATTTACCAAATATTACATTGTATTTCGAAGACTAAGGACTTCATAACTGAAATAGACTCAGTGGCGGTTCCAGGGGGTTGTCATTGGGGGTGCTGCACTGTTCATTCATTTCAAATACTATACATAATAGTCACAAATTGTGACCACCATGTGAAATATCAACCCAGACACTAATGATTAGTGTCTTATCTCATCTAAAATCTGTCAAGAAGTTCTGAAAAGTTATTTTAAAAGTTTACAGCAACTAGGAGTAATCATTGGCAGTCGTAGCAGCTTCCCGAGTATCAAATCGGTTACACAGACTTGTATGAACTATTTCTCGTGTTTAAAATTTTCATTGTAACTTCCCTTTAATTAGAGATAATTTACACGAGCTGTGATCCGTTGCAGCTCATGATAACAAATTCAAACCAATCGTAATTCGTCTCTAGCTGCGTGTATGACAAGCATTCGCTTATAAGAGGTCAAGGTCACTTGAGCTTAAATCGTTCGCAGCACATACGGTGTTAGATAATTTTTTTTTTATTATTTAACCCCTCTGGTGTAACCTCAATTTTTTGGTCTGTCCGTATTATGTATTATAATGTAGTAGAGACAGCAGTATGCAGTCCTTTTCTTTGGGGGTGCTGCAGCTCTACAGCTCATTAAAGAAAGCCGCCACTGATATAGACTGCACTATCTTTTGTAAAAGAACAGGGTCTTCTATAATTGTACATGTACCAGTCTCAAACAGGGTGCGCCTCGCCAAAGTAAGGCAATATTTAAGTTTTATTTTTGGCCCTTAATAAAATAAACTAGCTCAAAGCTAAACGATACACCAAAATGAAAGATCGTTATCTAGACATGTGTCCTAATATAACAGGCGTTATCCGTGTGTCTCGGTTGAATGGGTCGTGTTTCACCGAAATGAGAAACTTCTGTTTAAATATACAACTCAACACAATCACTGTGTCTTTTATATTTGAAGTATGTATGACAGAAAATAATAATCATGTTTTTTTACAAGCAATAATGTATATATGATTGAAAAGAAGGTGCTACGAAAAACAGTAGTAAGAACGTTAAAAAAGGATGAGTTGGACTATTCTTTCTTGGTGCGCCAGGTTGGAAAGGGAAAATGTGTCTTATTAATTTGCTTCTTGCTAACACTTGGAAGCAGAATAAAATTGCTTTTGCGATTCTATCATAAGAAATAAGAGTATTTTGGAAAAATTCGGAAGCAAATTGAAAAGCAAAAGTGAACCATAAGGAATAACAGTATTTTGTGCGGCTTGCATTTGCAATTACTGTAAACCAGGCACGAGGATAGTCACTAAAAGCGGTAGTAACTTAAATTAATTTCACTCGAATATCACAATGTTATAATTTGATTTTGACATTTCATAAGTTACTAGGAAAAAATCCGGGCAACGCCGGGTCCTTACAGCTAGTAGCTTATAAAATACAATAACTCATCTGCAAACATATGGTGATGTATTTTATATATCAGCGCTCTTTATTTTTTTTTTTTTTTTATATACCGGTATATAAAATTTTGCCTTGTTTTTGCGAGGCGCGGTTCTTTCAACCTAGTCGGTTATATTAGGGCGCATGTCCAAATATAAAAGACCTTCAGGTCTTTAGTAATTAGTTTTTAGTAACACTCTTTATGTTTATTATTGTCATACCGATAGGTTTTAGAGTTATTTTAGGTCCCGTCTGAGTAGTGTGGATGGTGATAAGTACGTGAGAAATAATGATGTGAGAAATAGATTTCACGGGTGAATAGCTTAAGGAGAAGATACGCTCTGGAATGAGTAAGTTTCTTTAATTCAGCCTATCTTCTTTCTTTGATCCTTAGCCGCCGACCGTCAAAGCAGTCAGTGGCCATTACGCCTGGTGGTGTCTTGTAGGGCAACAACAAATTGATTCCAATTTGCTCGGTCGGCGGCCATCCTTCATACAGTGCCCCAACTCTGGCTCATTATTTGCATCTCAGCCTCCACAGTTCTCCGCCAAGTTGTTTTTGGTCGGCCTCTCTTTCGTTTTCCTTCAGGGTCCATAGCATAGGTGTTCTTGTGATGGCATCGGGGTCTCTTATGAGGACATGGCCAACCCAGCTCCAGCGTCTGCCAGCTATGATGGTGTGCATGTCCTCTTGCTTGCTCCGAGTAAGCAGATCTTGGTTGGTGATGGTATTCGGCCAAAAGATTCGGAGAATTTTTCTTAGGCACGTTGTGTGAAAAGAGGACAATTTCGACATTTCCTTCTCTGTGACTCTCCAGCTCTCCGCGCCATAGAGAAGCACAGAAAGCACACAGCTCTGATATAATCCTAATTTTGTGCTTGTGCTGTACTGAGAGGACTTCCAGATGTTGTTTAGACTAAAAAAGGCTGTTCTTGCTTTGTTCATTCTGTTGTTGATGTATTTGCTTGCTCCGCCGTCTGGTGTTACTATGCATCCTAGGTATGTGAAGGCATCTGTCTGTTCCAGTTGCTGATTCCTTACTGATATGGGCTCAGGGTTGCCCACATTGAGCTTCATGACCTCTGCCTTCTTTAGGTTGATGTTCAAGCCCACCTGCTGGCTATACTTATTAAGTCTATCCGTTTTTTCCTGGATGTGTTGATGTGAATGTGCTAGCAGTGCAATGTCATCTGCATATTCCAGATCTTCCAATGTAGAAAATGTAATCCATCTTATTCCTCTTGGATTGCCCTCTGTTGTCTGGCGCATCACCCAGTCTATGACTGTTAAAAATAGAGTGGTTGATAAGGGGCATCCCTGTCGTACTCCTGTCTTCACTTCAAAAGTTAGGTTGCTCTGCCCAATGCTACACATAAAGTTGGCATAAAGGCTATCTATACGACTATAATTTAGTATAAGACAACCTTACCCTCCTCATATATAAATATAAGTTTACTACACACACACACACAGCTATGTGACAACAAGACACACAAACGTGAAAAACTACGGTTAATTGGGTATGGGTCTGACCAACACACAACTTTGAGTTTCTTTTGTTGTTTATTATCATTTAAACTTGACAACATCAAACATCTAAAGAAAGATCAAATAAATCAGATTTACATACATATGAAATAACAGAATAAATGTGCAATCCCCCTCTTGAGAAAAGAACCCAAAAAGTGTGTAACTTAAAGGTCAAAGGTTAGCACTATGTTACAGAATAGACAGTAAAGAAAAACAAAGTTCTTACTAAATGCTACTCAGTAAAGTAAACAATTTTAAGCAAAATCCAGGGTTGGTACAATTTCCTGTAACAAAGAAAAATATTCACTCTCTCTGTCATACGTGGCCACTCAATCACTCCTTACCTACTCTTGATGATATCCCTTGGAAATACAATTATCCTGAATATAAAATTGCCAGGGTTTTTAATCTTCCAAATTGGCCCCAGTCCATCCCATATCAAATAAGATTAAGGAGGTGGACGCCGAATTTCGTGGTTTATTCCTGAATGAACAAATGTCACTTAGAATAGTTAATGTAGAAACCGCGATCTTGGTGTTCACAGTAAACAGATGAAAATACTTCCAGTATTTGGAATCAGCTGGTTGCTAAAACTGTTACAATTGATAAATGATGGTAATCCTATCGGCTGGCTCTATGGTGAGTGCCGATTCTGAAACAGCGTAAATTCTGGATAATGCACTTGAATACGACTGCCAGTCGTCAGATACTGTTATTTTTCTGCACAACCCAAGTGGGCTGATAAAATTGAAAAAATATTGCTGGGTTTTGTAAGTCCATTTAACTTTACGAGTTAAAATGTTTCTTGTTTATCGTTGGCTCACAAATGAAAAATTGGTGACGCACAAGCCAAGAAAAAGACAACATTAACTCATCAGTAAATGCTGAAAAAGACCCGAAAAAAACTGCTGGCCGCTCTTGTGATCAGGTCTACTAAGAATAAAGAACATTTATGAAAAAATTGCTACTATCCTTTACAGCTAATATATGCACACAGACGGGGACAAGACGATCTCTTATCCACTCCGTCAGTCCTGATTAAAGTTAACCGGCACAGGTGTTTCCTTTATGCCTAAACTATCGCACGTCGCCAACGCTGAGATTTCAGGTTGGATGAAGGTATGCAACGCTCCCTGCCCTTACTCGCGCTGTAACGATTAGCGTACAATGTCAATTATTATTTAATTATCCATACGCGCACTTACATAAATATCGCCTGTCGTTAATAGCTATTAAATTGTCGGCGTCTGTTGGTCATCGTATGGTAGTAAATAATAGGCACATAATAAATACACCAAATGAAATAAACGTGAATTCTATTCTGTCACTATCAGTCGCGCCTAGCATATAATCCAGTCAGCTAACCATCTCTTCTTGTGTGAGAAAGCGTGTGATAAAAATTAACACTATGACTGAGCCTCTGGCATGAAATAGCTACGTGTTATTTATTTCACTAGTTTTAACACTAGAAAATCACAGTGAATTATAATGGTAACATCTTAACACTGTTAACCACGTAAACACTAATTTCTATTACCAGAATATCGGACTAAAGATCCCCACGAATCCTATTAACACATCTTCAACAATGGTTCTAGTCTACGTGCTTAGACTATCCAAAATTCTGAGTGACAACTGATAGCCGGTTTAAGTAAACACAGTTTATATATCCTCATGGTTCTCTGATCTATAGATGATGCTACATTTCACACTATTGTGTGTACCAGAGAATCAGAAGCATGAGTTCCCCAGATAAAGGCATTACGGTCGCTCTGTTTCAGGCGTTAGACCGCCATCAAAGACTTAAATCCGTGTAACGGGGTTCTCGGAGATTTTGCCAGTATCTGAAGATCAAAGCTCGGGGTTTTTCCTCTGTGTACGAACATCAAAGGGTACTCGGGGAAAGATTTTTGCCTGTGCGTCTACTTCAAAAGGTCCGGTGTTATTCACGTGCGATCTGTCAGGTATCCGATGATTGACAGATCAGCTCGCGTGAGAAACTTGGGTAAACCAACCTGATTCGCTCCCTGTTATGACTGACAGGTCACGAAGTTTGAAACCTTGTGTTAGCTCGTGTTAAGCACAGAAAAAGAGGTAGGACTAAAAGTAAATACATGGTTTTGCTAGCAAATAATAAGACGCTAACGGGATTACACAGGCTGTCCGATTACTGTAGGCTATATTTCCATTATACGTCACAACTATGCTGAATACGGCTTGGTAAGTTTAACGTATTGGTTCTATATCTGTGCAAGCTTAGTGAGGTAAGTTTATAGTGTTATTTTTATTTATGTGAAACAGTAAGGCAAGTTTGCTGCGTTATTTCAATTTGTGTGGCATATCGACGTAAGATTGCTGCGTTCTTCTTATTTCTATGAAGCAGCTAGGTAATTTTGATGCATTATCTCTATTTCTGTGAAACAAATAGGTACGTTTGATGCCTTATTTCTATTTCTGTGTTGGTAAGACTGCTGCGTAGGTAATATTGCTGCGTTTTTTCTATTTCTGACTTGGGTAGATACTGTTCTATTTGTAAAAAGAACGTTAAGATTCTTGTATTGAGATTTCGTATATGGCAGGTAGCGTTCTTTTTCTCAACATATGGACCTATGCAAGATTCTTCTAACAGAGTAACACCGTCCTAGTTGTAATACCTGTAACAGAGGCTAGAGCCGGTTGAATAGATTTTGTTTTTTAAATGTAGAATGTAGTAGAAGTGGCCAACTAGGCTACCATTGGAAGCCGCAATACTGGAGGAAGTTTAGGAAAGAGCCATCCATATATTTTTTGCAAAAAACTGTTAATATGTGGTGATATGTCCCAATTTGTTTTGTAATTCTCTTTAAAACAAATTTTAAAAAAAAGTATGCCACTGGTATCTAACAGTCCTGGTGATATTTTTGTAGCATCTCTTTGGTTTGAAAAAAAAAGTCTTTTTTAAAAATTAAATTAAACAATTATAATTTTTCGGAGCATTATTGGGTGTTTAACCTATCATGTTTTACATAATTTCAGATGCGTAATGAGAGCCGTAGTGTTCAATTGGCTTTGAAGTTAGAGCTCTAGCCTCTTGGCGTCAAAATTACCGGGTTTCGGGATCGAAACCAGTTGCCATCACGCTGCAGTTTACGCAACTATCAATTGTATCTTACTTTATTCTTAAGTTAGGGTATACAAAGGCAGCGAGGAAGGGAACTGGTCAACCCATGTGACGAAATATGTTCGTTCTCATCTGTGGTATTCACTCCTCTCCGGCATTATTACTTTGCCATTCATTTTACGTGCTAATTCTTCTAGTATTCGTTGTTTATGCTCTCCTCGACCAAGGTTATCTTATCACATCTTGTCACATATCTCACCCACCCCTCCTGGTTATTTTCTCCTTTGGTATCGGCGTCGCTTAGCATTTACTTTTCACTTATCGCCAGCTTCAGACGGAATCAGTCTACATTGAGCTACATTCCTATTGTTAACCCAGACTTTTTATCTGGGAAGAAACACGATATTATGTTGTTACACGATAAGGTGCTAGTTTGCAAACATGCCGTGCACAAATACATGGTCGATCTCACTGGGACATATGAGATAACAATTTTGGTAAAGACATGGAAAGTGATGTAATACTTCCGGCAGATTGAATTTGTAGTAGTAATCAACAACCAGAAAGTACCATCTTGGAACAGATTATAATGTTAGATTTGTGAAGAAGTGAGTAGGTAAACGTGACAGGTGAAACGGGAGAAACAAGACCTTAAATGGTTATGGAGTTTGAAAATCCCATGTACAAAGCTATATCTTCTGTTGTCATGTAGTAATGTTCTACATAAGGGTAGTGGCTGCGGGTTGGGGGAGGGGGGGGGGGGGGAACCCCTACCAAAATCAGACACTTATTCGCAATTGGTTTGACGTTTGAGATGCCATGATAGACTCCTCCTGATTGGACTTCTCCTCTAATTAGCAACCTGGGTGTGTAGGCAAAAAATTTCGCATATATTCTGCAGTGTTGTAAAATTACTTCACTGACTTCCAGTTTTGTCAAGAAGAAATCGTAGACAGCCAGGAACACAGAATATTATGATCCAAATATAGGACAGGCCATAGGACTGGACGTGAATTCTAAGATTAGAAGAGAGTAACCCCAGAGACATTACTTTGCGTCTTAAATTCTACAATCCAACTTCACTGAAACCCAGTTAGACACCTAACTCCCCTGAAAGATACGGCATCTGAAACAGTTGTCCGAACGTTTTCTGTGCAAAAAAATTATGTGCTCGCCTAAAAAAACCTCGGGTTTGTGGTACACGTTGCCAGCAGTCGACACTAGACACCAACATCAGACGGGTCTTGAAGACGCTTGAATCCTTGTAGTTACTTCAGCCTTAATGCATGAGATGTGCTGCAGTCATCAGACTTGACTATTGTAGAGACGTACAGTCCAAGGCACCTGTGGGAACCAACAGCAGCTGAAGCAGACGCCAACAGAAACCCTCGCCGGAAGCTAAGTACCATAACAGCGCAACCAAAGAACATTTCAAAATGTTCCTAATTTTCCACAACAGTTTAAATCCTCCGATGCTAATAAATGCCATCGCTTCATTTTTATACACATTTTTACATTGTTAAACCGTAAGTGAGAATTAAACTTGTTTATCTGTAACTGTAAAGCCATAGTTGGTTTAATCACTACTGAATGAAGTGTATGTCTGCACCCGTATGACTCACATTGTTCTAAATACATAACTAGATAGAGCAATTAGAAAAAGATTTTGCTGAATCACCTTCAGCTGGGGGCTCAAAAATACGAGTCAAAATTGCCTCACACAAGGAACAGGAGAATAATAAGTTCATAATAGCTTAGATGATCTCAGTTGTTATGCTTCCTTTTCTGTAAAGTCCTGTGAAGCGCTCTTAAATAGAAGCATCATTCTTCTACTGTTATCTCTGCTCAAGATTAATCTTAAGCGAAGGTTGGTACCTTTGAAAACCCTCATCGTTATACTCTAAGTTTGGGCATTGTTGGCCCACTACCGCGGAGCAGGGGAGACAATACCGTCCCACCCCACATCATAAACATGCTGGGCCTAGTTCGGTAAATTATCTAACACTTCACTCCCCTACGGCAATGTCTGTTGTAGGAATGCCTTTAATGACAGCCGCACCACAGAATCTGAGTCAGCCGCGTGCGGCCCACGAGCTGAGCGATGGCCATCACCCTGGAAATATAGAAATGACTGACATAGTGTTTGTAAAGTCTGCAAGTGTAACGTTTGTTTTCTGGTGTAATTTTTTAAAAATTACAGTTACAGTCTAGAGGAGAATAGAGAGGCGTGAATGAAGTGAGATTACATGTATTTTATTTCTTTCATTACCTTCGATGAGCCAACACAAAATGACGTGAATGCTCAAGCCACAGGCAGGTTTATTAGACAAGTTTAAACACTCTAATGAATGTATCAAATATCCAGATCTAAACAAGTAATTATCATGCACTTGCACATATCACTAGAGCCTTTGACAAGATCAAAAGAACGTGAACAATTAGCACTCATTACCGATCAAACATATTAGCACCAGCAAATACGGGCTAAGAATAAACCTCCTAGCGAAGTACAACATCATCCTAAATTCAAACAGACTCAAATGGTTGGAAGTGTCGAACAGGTGCATGCTACTAAAGAGAGACAGACAGACCAGAATCTGTGGAAAATGTGCGGCATACATCAAATAAGACCAACAGTGATAATGTGCAGACGAACGAATAAGAAAAATTCGAACCGAAATTGACAGAAGAAATTACAAACAACCGGAGACAACATTGACTGCTGTAAAGGAACTTTTAAATTAACCTTGCAGATAAGGTAGGCAGAATTATAATAACGGAACACAACTCAATGAATTGTTTGGTACAAATGTGTACACGTTTAACTCGTCAAGGACATGACAGTTTTCCCATGGAATTTTATGTTGCTTTGAGTTTTCATTTAATTTTAAAGTTTCGGTTCTTTCTCAATTTTTTTTTGTTTTTCTAAGTATGGCAATGTTATGTATAGATTGAATGAATTAAGATTAATAAAATATTAGTAAGGGACACAGCGAAATCAAGTTTTAGTCTAGATATACCGGCCCTGAAAACTGCTCCTACCCTTTTTCCCCGATCACGAACGCCTGGGAATATCCGCCCCAAATACTGGCCTCTTAAAAAAAAACGTGTATTTTCCGGGAGTTTCCGAGGAGACAATGAAAGTATAGAGCTTAATAGAGCGTCTGCTGCCGCTGGTTTTCATAAGACGCGATTAAAATGAGACTGTGCTTAAACCCTATCATGCAAACCAAATTGCTACAGATTCCGCCACTGCAAAAGCACCTTGGAACATACTAACTGCAAGGGAACAAGCAACCCTAGTGACTCATGCTCCGTGAGGAGCAAAACGGAATATGATGATGATAGTACTTATGAAATAAAACACAGACAAAAAATAACGAGCAAAAGAAGACAGGAGAAGAAGAAATAACAATACTGTTATTATTATGCACATAAAAATATCACCAATGACTTACAAAGAAAACAGCAAACCATTCTAAAAATGGGCGCTTTTTTCAGGGGACGTAACTTTATAAATGACCGCAAGTAAAATTTCTAAGTACACTACCTTGATTGTTTCTAAAATAGCACTTCTTTGTCATGTCTTTCAAAATTAGGGTTTTCATTAACTTCTTCGCTTATCTATTTCGTTCCATACAGAGCATGGAGCTACGTCTGCAACTGACCATTAACTGGAAGTGTCCACTAAGTATTCATGTGTGTTATACAAGATGGGGTTGTCAGCCACATGCACGACCTAATATTAATTGATTCAAGCTCTAAACCTGATGAAACAGGGGTGCTATTCTTTATTTGTCTCTTCAGAGATCTTCACGAACTATGCGGGGCGTCATTATGTATGCTGATGATAGGAGATTCTATAAAGAGCGATACAACAGGAGGCAATCTGCTCATCAGAAATCGTACCTCCGTCGATCAAGTGTTTCGGCCCTTTAATCTCCTTTACACTCTAAGAGGAAAGGGGGGGGGGGTCCACTTGGGCCGTGACTCCCAAGTGTCAGCCTCCTGTTGCTTTGTGTAGAGGATTTGAACCCACTCCACCTTGGTTGCAGCTTTCAACTTCACTCCTGTTTTCTGCTACAAGAAGGCAATTGTGAAATTAACTCCTATGTTGATAATAAATTGCTGTCCTGAATTCCATAGCCCGTTGCTGTTGTTCCCCAGCACTTTCGGCAGTTTCACTGAGCCTCTTAAGTTCCCTTGTTCTTTTCTTGACTGTCCTTTCAATCCCAACAGTTTCAGCAGATCATACACTGAGGTAGCCACTAGACCTCTTGCATCTACCTCAGTAGCCATGACCCTTGCTGTGAACCCATCGTGCCTCACGTCCGTGACAGATCATTATACTTGGCCACTTTGAACGAGTGTTGCTCGTCCAATCTGGATTCAAATGGCACGGTCACCTCAATCATTATAATCTGGTGCGATGATAATGATTGCAGCACTATATCTGGCCGTCTTCTAGATGTTCTGATACTTCCTGGATATGCCCCTAGCCCAAGTAGATCTACTGCGAACTACCAGTCGTTTGCACAGTCAAAAATAGATGGTAAACTGCTACTTAGTTTACTTGGTGTGTGATGTGCTGACTTTCCTGCTCTCAGAAAGTATGTTTCTGCAGTACTCGGTCTGACTTTGCTGTTAGTCTTCACCCTTTCCAGGCCTATTGTAGCAGCCAGCTCATTTAGTACTCTGTTATGGCGCCATTGTATCACCCTTGCTTTAATGACACCTTGCAAGCTGAGAGCACGTGTTCAAGTGTCTGCCTCTCATGGCACAGGGGGCACTGAGCATCATCAGACTTTCCCCATCTCACAAGGTTTGTGGCCGATGGCAGGAGGTCATACATTGATCTGATAATGAAGCTGAGTAAGAGGCGCCATATGCCATATATTATTCCATGTCAAGGAGCTTTACAGGGCTCATTCGTATGTAGTCCATTGGCCTTATTGGGCTTGCTGCACCGCTTTTTGCATCCTCTTATCAATCTGAGCTTCTCGAATTTCCTGAATTACCATGTCTCTGCGTTCCCTGTTTGATGCCTTGGGCCACCAGCGAACGTCATCATGGCCATAGCCCCGTCTATTCGTCTGTGTGTATCTGATTACATCTCTCAGCTTGAGCTACTCGTGGCAGCACCCACAGCGTCATCCACTTTCCACTTCCTTCCAGTTTTCAGTGTGGACTGAATGGACTTAACTACATCATCTGCTGACTTGCACAGCATCATTGCGAGCGTCACCTGTCCTGCTTTGTATTCCTCCATAACTTACTTGAAAGGAAGCACAAGCTTTGCCTTCTTGCAGTTCAGTGATACGTCTGACAGACCTGGTGTATTATTAAGTAACGGCAAAAGGGGTCGGGGTGGTTAAGCGATATGGCGTCTGGGCTCTAATTGTAAACGTACCTGGTTCCTTCCCAGTACTGGAAATATAGGTAATGGAAATATAGGTAATGGAAATATAGGTAATGGAAATATTTGGTAATGGAAATATAGGTAATGGAAATATAGGTAATGGAAATATAGGCAATGGAAATATAGGTAATGGAAATATAGGCAATGGAAATATAGGTAATGGAAATATTTGGTAATGGAAATATAGATAATGGAAATATTTGGTAATGGAAATATAGGTAATGGAAATATAGGTAATGGAAATATTTGGTAATGGAAATATAGGTAATGGAAATATAGGTAATGAAAATATTTTTTTCAGAACAGTGGATCCTAATGATGTCATATAACCCCCTCTCCCCCTTCACCCCCTCTCCCCCATCTCCTGAGTAGTGAGATCGGATGACTAGCCTTCTCAGATAAGGGCGAAACAAAACAGGAGGTCCCGTGTGCATGTTGCGCACGTTAAAAATCCCTCGGCAGTTAGAAATCTTAAAGAGTAGATCATACGGCCGCTGCCATGGCAATATTTTAAAATTAGGAAACCTACCCATCACAAAAATATTTATAGAATGTGTGATTCCTGTATACACACATTGAGAACGTCGCCGGTGCTACGGAATTCGTGCACGGTGCTTAGATCCTTCTTGTGTGATCTAAGGAAGGAGATAGGAGCACCGATGGAGGTGTCCGTGTGCAATGAAGATGATCATTAAAACCAAAACAAAACCAAACTAATCTACAGCAAACAAAAAATAAATAAAAGCGACATCAAAAGTTTTTTCTTCGTGTCGGTCATATGCTTACTTACTTACTTACTTAGTCGTTCCTCTTCTACCATGAGGTGTAGAGGTTTGGAAGAGATAACGCCAAACTATCCTATCGTATGTCTTCCTCCTGACCTGGTTCCATTCTAGTTCATTCAAAGATTGTCTAATGCTGTCCTCCCAACGGAATCTGGGTCGTTCTGAAGGTCTGGATCCCTGGCTCTTAGTTTCCCATGCTTGTCGTGGAAGCCGATCTTCTCCCATTCAGCAGACATTGCCAAACCATCTTAGTTGGGACTGTTCTACTTGGGTCTGCAAGGGTTGAGTTTTTAGGCCTTGACGTATTGACTGGTTGCGGACCATGTCTCTTCTTGTTACTTCAACCACCTTCCTCAGATACCTCATTTCTGAGGTTTGGATCTGGCTTTTGTGGGTTGTAGTCATTGCCCATGACTCGCATCGATACGTCAAGACTGGGACATAGGTGGAGCGGCATACAGCCATCTTCGTCTTCTTACCAACTTCTTTTTTGCTGAGGAATCCTGAAAATGTCTCCCAGCTGCTGCTCTTCAGGTAGCCAACTAATCTTTGATGTATCCCTTCCGGTCTATGACAGCTCCGAGGTATTTAAAGTGGTTGACCTGCTCAAGGACCTGTTCTCCCAGCTTAATCTGATGCCTTCTTTCCTCTCGTGATATCACCATGGATTTTGTTTTAGAGATGCTTATGACCATCCCTCTCTTCTCCAGGTCTTCCTTCCAGACTTGCAGGTTGGATTGAAGATGTGCCTCTGAGTTAGCAATCAGGGCAACATCATCAGTAAATGCTAGCTCTGAAATACAGACCTGTCTCATCTTCCAGTACCCCACTGAATACTTTCTTGTCCTCTCCTTACATGCCTTGATGACATCGTTCATGAGGAGTATGAAAAGATAAGGTGACAGGATATCACCTTGTCTTACACCAGTCGTGGTCCAAAGCTCTTCTGACTTACGGTTTGCCCTCCTCACATAATTTCTGCAAGACTTGTAGAAGCCTGTACATCATGAATCATATGCAGAAAACTAAAAAAAAATGTTTTTCCATATGCCTCTTGGTCTTCTATGTGCCCTGAAACAAGATCTTGTACTGTTGTTGGGGCGTAGTGGTAGTTTATCGGGCTCTATTTTCGTGAGTATGTCAAACCACTTAATTTTCTTTCTCTCTATAAAGCAGATGCAGGGGGCGTAGTTTTTGCAGTCCTTCTGATGTCATCATTTCTCATTCTGTCTCTCCTGGTAACATTAATGACTTTTCTTAGACATCTCATCTTAAAGGATGTGATTTTCCTCTTATGTGCTTGGGTCAGGGACCACGCTTGATACTGACAGCAAAGAGTTGGTAAGATTATACTATTTGTAAGCTGTGGTTTAGTTTCCTTACTGGTATTCTGATGTTTGAGTAGTGGTGACAGTTGGTAAGTCACTACAATGGCTTTTTGGCGTCTTGTTTTAATCTCTCTGTCAGTTTTTCGTTTTCAGTAAGAATATTTCCTTTGTATTAGAGCTCTGGAGTCTGCTTACGCCTAATGTTGTTGTCAGGTATGTTAAGTGGGCCTGGCGATCTGCTAATTTTAATAGTTTCTGGCTTTAATGTGTTGATCTTCTGGTATCATTCACAGGTTCAATTAAGTGTATCTGTATGTTTTTGCAATTGGTTTTCACCTTCACACATTATACTTTGGTCACCTTCACACATTATACTTTGGTCACCTTCACACATTATACTTTGGTCACCTTCACACATTATACTTTGGTCACCTTCACACATTATACTTTGGTCACCTGCAAAAGGTAACGCATTCTTCTTCTTCTTCCTTATTCGCCTCAGACTTCTACATTAATGACTCTAATAAAGGCAGTAGTCAGCTCAAGGTTCACCCTCAGATATCTACATTAATGACTCTAATAAAGGCAGTAGTCAGCTCAAGGTTCACCCTCAGATATCTACATTAATGACTCTAATAAAGGCAGTAGTCAGCTCAAGGTTCACCCTCAGATATCTACATTAATGACTCTAATAAAGGCAGTAGTCAGCTCAAGGTTCACCCCCAGATATCTATATTAATGACTCTAATAAAGGCAGTAGTCAGCTCAAGGTTCACCCTCAGATATCTACATTAATGACTCTAATAAAGGCAGTAGTCAGCTCAAGGTTCACCCTCAGATATCTACATTAATGACTCTAATAAAGGCAGTAGTCAGCTCAAGGTTCACCCTCAGATATCTACATTAATGACTCTAATAAAGGCAGTAGTCAGCTCAAGGTTCACCCTCAGATATCTACATTAATGACTCTAATAAAGGCAGTAGTCAGCTGAATAGTTCCTGACATCTCCAAACAGCTTTTCGTGGAGAGAAGTAGGTTGTTGCCATAAGCTACTCCGTTCATTGTTGTATGTTGGACAGGACTGCATCAGGTGCGTAACTCATTCAGCGGGTTTTATTCTTCACTGTCTGCCCTTTTTTTCGTCATTTGTGTTTGCTGTTCGTTATAATTGGTAAGAGAATGATCTGCGAGGGTTTTCTCACTCTTATTTTTCTACAATAAGCTCTCTGCTGTGGTTCACCTCAAAAGTGCGCCTTAAAGCACAGGACGCGCTCACAAACAAACCAAAAAAAAAAAAAAAAAAGAAGAAGAAAAAACCCTGCCCTTCTCCTCTAATCCAAGTGCCCATGGCGAATCCCGCGTAGGCTTAAAGTACACCTCAGTGGCACGCCAGTTCAGTCCCATCACGCGCAGTGTGACCACGGAAGAAACTACCATGACACTTCTCGCTTACCCACAAAGTGCCCCTTCAAGGAACATAACTGCAAGTATAGTCTATTCAGGGGATGCCACTCTGTGTAAAATGCTTGTTGGGGTGTGTCTTTTTTACTCTTTGAACATTCAGCTTCAGACGGTTTTGTCCTTTCTTTCCCTCTCTATCTGCGCGCTCTCTCTCTCTCTCTCTCTCTCTCTCTCTCTCTCTCTCTCTCTCTCTCTCTCTCTCTCTCTCTCTCTCTCTCTCTCTCTCTCCCTCTATTAATTTGACATTCAGGACAGCGATGTAAAACTGTTCAATGCATATTTGATTCGCATTGTATGAATAGAGATTCTTCTGTACGCTCGTTCGTCCATTCGTCCAAGCAGCTCTGAGATAGAGAGGGAAGAGACATCTCGGTGATAAAATGCGCTGATGGCGTTCTGCTGCTTGTATTTAGCATGCCTTAAACAATAACGCCTTTTATGACACCCGACCAATAAACGTGTTTGTACCTTTGAATTTCTCATTGTTGTCTAGCAAAACCGCTGACCTGCCATGGATATCTGAGCTATAAAAAGATTTGCCATGACAACAAGTATAATGAATGTGCGCGTGCTTACGCAAAGTGACGTGCTCATCAAATCAGACGCATTAACCGCTTTCTCGTCTGCGGTGAGAACATAAAACATGCGCTTCCCATAACGCTTACATTCTCATCATCTCCTTCTTTTTCACTCCTTACGGCGGATGGATCCAGTCACTACAGATAACTTCCACGAGGAAACCTACGTCACAACACATGCTCTTGTAGTGGGGGTTTCTGCAGCTATTCGTTTTACAAGATGAAGTTGCCAGTCCATGCACAACCTCATATTAGTCGCCTCTTACGACATGCCTGGGGGACAGTAGTCCTTTTCATTCTTTGTCTCCTGAGAGATCTGATTGACCTACATGAGGGAGGCTTGTCTAGGTGACCATGACGCTTCACAACTTCACTCCCATACTAGAGAGATCTGATTGACCTACATGAGGGAGGCTTGTCTAGGTGACCATGACGCTTCACAACTTCACTCCCATACTAGAGAGATCTGATTGACCTACATGAGGGAGGCTTGTTGTCATAAAATTAACCATGATACAACGTTAAAATATCTCCAATGATACAACGTAGGGATAAAAACTAATGCGTAAGCTACTAGAATACATGATCGCCCACGCCGCGGGTCATCACCCGCCATGGAAATTAAATTATTAAACGTGAAGGCAAAACGTTACCCTTGGAACGGGATGAGAACGGAGATCAAAAGGAAAAATCTGACTGAACGCGTGCTTGAAACTAGCAAGGCTAAAAGACGCAATTGGTGGGGAAAGGAGGAAAAAGTCACGTCCCCAAGTTGACACAAGGTAAAGAAATCGACAAAAGGGACCTTAGCTATTATACGCAACAGTCATTTCTTGGACGCTTTTGCGATAACTTAGTCCGTTTATTTGAATTCAGCGGCAAACGCAGTATAGAAGATGCTAGAAATATTTCGAAAAACCAACTAACCTTGAAAAGTAACTTTTTCTTAATAATGATGTTAGGAATATAAAACCTAGCTGGCCGGATGGCCCATCTTGAGCAGTGAAATAATATGCTTTCATTTATACAGACGGATAGATAATAAAAAAGATATTGACAAAAGACTGTGTTGTTCATATCAGCGAGCGACTACATTGAAACAAAAAATGTCCCTAATTTTCAAAAAAACTGTAGCCTTGAGACTCAAGTGCTAAAATCTAGTTGGAATGAAAGAGAGGGGATGGGATGGTGAACTGTGGCTAAAAATAACTTTAAAGGCAAAATTGTGTAGGGGAAGGCGGAGTTGGTTAAAAAAACAAGTGTGTTTTTTGTGTGAAACGCAAGTAGAGACAGACGGACCAACAGACAATAATGCATACTTGACTGAGGTATGACTGAAATGACTTTTTGGTAGGAGGTTTGAATTTGAAAAGAAAAAGGCGGTGATTGGCCATAGATGAATATATTATCGGCGCTCAGACGCGCATTTTTGCCATTCGTCATAAGTTGTCCTAGTAGACACACTGAATTATTTAGTGGTGTAATTCCCAGAAGCTAATTGAAATATTTAGAGGGACGCCATACTAAAGCCAGCAGCTCAGCTGAGTTTTGCTAGCAGATAACTGTGTTCTATATTCATAATTCTGGTAAGACTGAAAGTATTTCTTTGTATATTTTAATATTTGTTTAATGTTTCGAGTGATTTGATACTGCCATATCAAAATCTATCCCTTACAACAAGTAAGGATTCGCTCTAGACCCCCCGCCCCAGTTCAGGGTCTAGAGACAAATAAAATACATAAACTCCAGCAAGGATTATGAAAGACAGATCAAGTGTTGAGATCAGTGGAACATATCACCTATCCTATTCTATGGCAGGAAGCTAATGAACATATTTCAGAATATGTAGTCTGGGAGAACTTATCCTATGTGAAACCAACTTGGTAAGATGTGTTGTATGGTCAAAGAGATCTAACCCGTCTATGTGGTGTTGTTGTTGTGTGTAGTGTTGTGTCCAGAAATGGTTTAGAGGATGGAATTCTGACACATGACCAATACTTTATTGCAGAACTGTGAGTTTTTATTTGGCACCAATGTGGTGTCAAATGAGGTGTTGAATATTACTAGAGTGGACCCGTGCAGTTTATATTTTGGCAGAGCAGCCTGATATTGCCCCCAAGCACGGAGAGGTGGGGCCACCTGATTCCAGCACCAGAATTACTCATTTAAGATACGTGAGCGTCTGGACTGCTGAATACTCACCAACTTAATTTCTAACACACCAATTATAATACCCTCAATAAATGGACAATGTGTAGTCGCCATAGACAGGGAGTGATGAGGCCACCCCAACAGCACATCCATTAAACGTTCTCCCAGAAAAATTACAACTATAAACAGTAGTAATATTAACTAGTATTGTAAAATCCATATGTACACTCCTTTCATTTATTATGCCGTATATTCATGCATTTCATTAATAATTGCAAAACCTTTCATATGTTCTGACCAAAATAAAACCTTGGTTCAGAACAAATAAACTTAAAGAAAATTTATTATCAAAAATGTTACACAGCTTGAGTTAGTTCAGTGTGTCATAACATTTTATTAATATTATTAGAATTGTTAAATATCTGTGTGTGTGTATGTACACTACCACAACACATTACATATCATTACCTTAGAACTTTAACGTAGCCACATTCATTAGATAAAAAAAAGATAGGTGTGAGGTCGTAGTGGTAGCAAGAAGGGCCTTCTGACAATTCACAGCTACATTTATCTCAGGAGCCTTCACAGCTGACCTCATGCATCACACTAAGTAATATCACAATCATACAATACCATCAAATCCACTACACTTGTCTAGGTGACCATGACGCTTCACAACTTCACTCCCATACTAGAGAGATCTGATTGACCTACACGAGGGAGGCTTGTCTAGGTGACCATGACGCTTCACAACTTCACTCCCATACTAGCGAGATCTGATTGACCTACATGAGGCACAACGTTTACATGTGTACGTGTAAGGCTTGTCTAGGTGACCATGGCGCTTCACAACTTCACGCCCATTCTAGACAGATTTGATTGACCTACATGAGGGAGGCTTGTCTAGGTGACCACGACGCTTCACAACTTCACTCCCATACTAGTATCTATCAGTTCTACTACAGACTTTTTTCACTGCCTTGTTATTACTCTGTTCAGTGTATTGTCTTATAATTGTCTTATGTCAGTTTTGCTTATTATTTTCACCTGGTTTGTTTGGTTTTAAATTTAATTACCATCTACATTGCACGCGGACAACTCCATCAGTGCTCCTATTTCCTCCCTTAGATCACACGATCTCAGCACAGTGCACGAACTCTGTAGCACCGGCGAGGATCACAGTGTGTGTATACTGGAATCACTCATTCTGTAAATATTTTTGTGATCACTAACTTTCATCCTTACAAAACGTTCCCAGTGAAAGTAAAAACTAGAGTGTATGAGGTTTTAGTAGAACAACTATTTCAACACATTTTAGCTCCCCAAGGAGCATAGGCCTTCAACAAACGCATGTCAAGTCCGTCTGCCACGTGCCATTAGCTCAAGTTCTTTCCATGTCCTTCTCATCACTTTCATTTCTGTCTTCGGTTCTCTTCTCCATTTTTTGGGGTCTACCTCTGCCTCTTTTAACCTAGTATTTCCAAAACAAGTATATCCTTGTAGTGCTATCAACAGGTTTTGGCAATGTCTGCCCAGTGTATTGTCTCTTTGTTGCTCTACGTCAATTTTGTGTTCTGTCAACATGTGTTCTAGTTTTCACCTTTACAAAACGTGCCCAGTGAAAGGAAAAAAAACTAGAATTTATGACGCTTGGACAGAAAACCAATATCTACGCCACTGGGATTTTCAGACCTTTCAGTATTCGATCTGCCTGCTTCTTGTTGGCACCAAAGAATGACGAGGTAAAATATCAGTCGTGAGAAGATATAAGAGACGCATTGGAAGAGAAAAGTTCGACATTCACTAATTAGCTGACGAAGTCCGAAGACGCGTTGTTAATACCATCCCCCTGGGCTGCAAACGCATGTATACGCCATCCCTCTCTAATCTTGAAAAGGTTATTGAAAAGTTCGAACTGTCAACCCCGTTTTACCCACACCGGGATAGTGATCTATTCCAGTGTCGGCTCTACATTAATATGTGGGGATTACATAATTTAAGTTACCAGACGACAAAGTAAATTATATTTGGACTTGCACCCTAATATAACCGGCGTACATTGTGTCAAGGTTGAACTTAGCGCTCCTCGCCACAACGATGTAAAGCTCCTAATGAAAAAAAAAATTTGAGGGTATTTTTTCATGCAAAACAAAGACTTTGTACTTATACTATTAGCACCATTTTTGTGAATACAAGGTTACGGGTAAAAGTAGCCCCATTACTGATATTGCCGTAGGAGAGTGAATTGTTCGAGACTTCGCTATATTAGGTCCAGCTTCGAAAGGAGGAGTCACCAGTTCACTTCACTTCCCTTCCTCATTGCCTTTGTTTTCTTAAACTCAAGAGCAAAGTCAGGTACCCATTTACAGCTGGGTACACTGGAGCATGACGTAATTATGTAGTAGACTGGATCGTGACCGTGTTTCGAACCGGGTCCCTTTGCCGCGAGAGGCTCTTACCACTCTGCCACCTTCCCGCGTCAAACTCGTACTTTTATGTTTATCCACAAGTCGGCTGCACTGAATAAAAAAACCAAAAAAAAAAACTCCATTACTTTTGACATGGAGAACAGGTAAATAAAGCGAAGATGGCATGTTCAAATTGTTGACGTCACTATCCGTTATGTAAGGTATGCAGCTTTGTTATCAGTCACTGAGGAACAGAACAATTGTGGTAAAGTTGCAGATGTTATTTTAGAAACGCAAAATCGTGGTGAAGTTTCAGACGTCATTTGAAACAACTTGCGAACGATGAACAATCATGTGGAATTGGTGATGAAGGTAGTGTGGCTTGGCTAAATGCTACTCGGGACGTATGTCTACATGTTCTCAGTGTTTTGACAACACTGTGGAATTTTTGTATTTGTTTGCTTTGGCTTTTGTGTTAATGAACGAAGAATCCGGACAAGGTTCATGTTTGTTTCTGTTCTACTTTGGATTTTTTTGTTCTTCGTTAAATGAGGAGACTGCCCTGCGTAGCTCCCAAGAGTCTCAGATGAGACAAAGAAAGAATATGTCTACTAATGCTTCAGGCCTGTCCGACGTGGCGACTAATAATGAGGTTGTGCATGGGCTGGCAAACGCATCATGTAAAACAAACAGCAATAGAAACCAAGAGTATGTGAACATTTGGTGCAGGCTGTCTGCATAGGACCAACTGCAATCACGGAAGACTTATACTTGTAATGGACGACAAGGACAATAAATGACGAAATGAGGTAACTACGTATAGATCAGGGATTCTTAATATGTGGTGAACGGACAGCTTGGGGGGTCTATGAATAGATTCTAGAGGATCAGTGTACATTACGTAACATTTACAATTGAAAAGTTTTGTTATTATGCTTTTATGTACGTTTTTTACAACGAAGGGGTCCATAGCCTTCAGCGGACAATCAAAGGGGTCCATGACACAAATAAGTTAAGAAACCATAGCCTAGATGCATTTTCCATGGCTGCACTTTGATATTTGATACTCTACAATTAAACCATCTTCTCCAATATATCAGCACAACCGCTAGGATCAATACTCAATGGCAGAAACTGGTCACATACTCGTACATGCAGAACACATTCGAAAAAAAAAGAAAAAAAAAAAACTAGTCTCATAGCAGATACTGCCTTAGCGGAGTCAGGTGCTATAGACTTCACCTGTACTAGGTATAGACTTCACCTGTACTAGGTATAGACTTCACCTGTACTAGGTGGCAGCATTATGAGGTGGGCTGACCAGTTCCTTTCCTCGCTTCATTTGCTTTTAGTAACTCAAGAGCGCTTAATTTTACATCTGGGTTGACTGGAGCGTGCTGCGATCTGACTTCAATCCCGGCACATTTGCCTAGAGAAGCAAGCAACTACACACACACACACATATATATAAATATATATATATATATATATATATATATATATATATATATATATATATATATATATATATATATATATATATATATATATATGTTACGTGTCGTAATGTTAATTATTCCGGAGATATTCTACGTGGCCAAAGTAGACTCTAGGGGCAGTCATACAACACGAAATCAGCATAACTGCACTGAGCGGACCAACACCTCCTTCACAGTTTTACAAACATGCAGTTTATTCGTTTCGACAAACAGCTCCATGGTAATAGATATATAGGCCCAAAGGCAAAATGTAGTGGTACGTATAAGTCCAGTTAGTTCCCTATCAAACGCTGGTCATTGTCAATCAGTAAAACTTTATTTAATATCGTCCTTTGGACATCTTTATGAGTAGGCACACATTTCCTTACTAGAATAAGCCAGGGACACCTCAATCAATTATATTGATGTCCTGGTGATGGAATAATTCAGGGAAAACACAGAATACCGCAGGGGCTCAAAACACATACGACCGCACACTTCCAAACACAAGTCGCATCTCTCTTGCAGACGATCACCTCACTTCTGCTTCAAATTTGTTCACGTCTGCCAGTCAACCATCTCGGCATGACGTCACTTCCTTTATTAATAAGTGACTCCGTATAAAATAAACTAAAAAGGAGCCCTGTTGAGCTGCCTATTATATCGACAAAAATATTATGAATTTTAATCATAACAATATATATATATATATATATATATATATATATATATATATATATATATGTATATATGTATATATATATATATATATATATATATATTATTTTAAGTACTTTATACTATCCGAGCAATTATACCTGTCGGACCAATGACGAGAAGAATTAACACCAACATCTAAAGCTTTCAGCATCTGCAGCACATTTAGGAGACCGAGAAGTTGGAATAGGTAAATAGAGTGTAATTTGACTAGTTACTTAACAGCTCTTTGATCACGTATTTTTTCTTAAATATACGGTTATCTTTAAATTGTATGACTTGAAAGACTGTCTGCTGAATACATATTCAAAATTCGACCGACACATCCGACTTCCGCACGGCATTTTTGGGACCGGGTTAGCCTTCCCTCTTCGATCCCTACTCACTCAGCCAGACTGTAGTGATACAGCCTGTTTCCAGGACCACCACCTATTCTTTTATTTTGAAACGAAATTATTAACTTCTCTGTCGTTTCTTGACGGGTTACTTACGAAGAGATTGTGAAATTCGATTAAAACAGATTACTGACGATTATGGGGGAAGATTCTAATTGGTGATCTAGGCTAATGGGTGATCTAGGCTAATGGGTGATCTAGGCAGCTTTCACTTACAGCACACTGACCAATGCGCCATGGAAAGACTGAAAGATATGCGTGGTCTTTTAATTGGTGCTCTAGATCAGTGGTATTCAACCTTATTTGTTCGCGTACCCTCAGATATAATTTAGCTTTAACTTTGTACTCCCAAGGTTGTTGGTGCATAATTTCAAGTATTCAGTTTACCTATACACTACATTGGCAGACTTTTTTAGATGTCTTTTCCCCAGGTTGAATACCACTGCTCTAGATCAGTGGTTCTCAGCGTGGGCCATATTGCCCCCTAGAGGGTCATGCCATATTTCTAGGGGGGCCACAGTAAGATGATAAAGTACCTTCTTTCCAGCTAAATGAGGTTCAGAAGGGGGCCATGATCAATAAAAGGTTGAGAACCCTTGCTCTAAATAGCGTTGACCCTTAGAAAAACGCTATGCATACCGTTCCCGAATTTTCCAGAAAAGTTGGGACGAATGTTTGTTTCTTTCCAAACACAGACTTTCATTATGAGAACTATTTATGTGACGATAATACAAATCTGACGAGTTTTGTTTTCCTCTTCGATCTGCGGCATCCCAGCTTGAATCCAGTACTGGACCACGCCTTGAACAGAAATGAGTAAAATAAAATTTTGAAGACCTGCTAACAGTTAGTTTGCCACACGAAATTTAGCTTCTTCTTAATCGACAAGCATGTGCTGTCATCCCCAACTCAAATCAAACAATTTCAAGACATTGCTGGTTTTTGCTCAATATTTACTGACCTGTTTATTGTAAAGCTACTATCAGCGATACCAACACAAGTGAACGCGCGACAACTAAAATATATATATATATATATATATATATATATATATATGATTCTACATCTTGTAGCGGTGTTCCATGGTGGTATATACGCACGCCACCTTTCCTAGTTGCGACAGAAATACAGTGCATCTCGTCTTAAAAATAGAACGGAGTACCTTACTGCGTAACTATCTCTGCTCTTGAGTTATAGAAGGCAAAGGTAGAGAGGGAGGGAACTGATCACCCCACCCACAAAGCTGGACCAAGTGAAGTCTCTAACACTTCACTACCCTACGGCAGTAGCTTCTGAGGGACTACCATTACCTTGTTACTTTACTAAATACAGTTGCTGAAAATCTGTTGAAACCTCTTAAGACAGCTCAGTTTAACTGTATCACCAGTGTGTTGGACTTTAATTGTGTTTTTGTTGGGTTTTGTTTAGTAAATGTTTATTTTGCGAAATATCCTGTTGTTCTACGAGGAACGGGAAGAAATGCGCCCTGCAAAAACATGGAGCATTTGCGCCTAATCTACATAATGAAGAACACTTCGCTGAGTTTTTATCATGTACCTACGCAACTTAGCGTTGTCCTTCATTCACATGCCGTTGTCTAAGATCCGAAATCCGGCACAAAACAGTCCGAAACAGCTCCATGGACAAAAGCACCCGACATTTCAGTCAGTGTTATAAAGATTTTTGGCTGGCTAAATAATAACACTCATAAACGACATCCTTACGGATGCATCAGCATTGAAGTTATCAGGGTAAGGGATTTATTTGATGAAAATTGCAAGGCTCAGTCATTTCATTATCATCCTCATCATCATCCTTCAACTACCGGTACCCAAGAAGCGTAAGCCTTAAAAAAACGTATGCCAAGTCTTCCTGTCATATGCCATCAGCTCAAGGACTGTACATGTCTTCTTCTCCTTCATGTCTGTCTCAGTTCATGTCTGTCTCAGTTCACGTCTGTCTCAGTTCATGTCTGTCTCAGTTCATGTCTCCATGTGTTCTTTGATCTCATTCTACCACCTTTGACTTTGAGATTCCAGATAAGGCCTAACTTGCAATGCTATCAACATGTTTCCTCAGTGTATGGCATATCCATGTCCAGCATCCTCTTCTGATCTCTTGCTCCACTAGCACCTACCTGTTGTACGAACATTCCAGGTGCTAATTCTAGAAATTTGCCTTGAAGAAAAAGGGTGAGTCATCAACCTAGACTCCATTCCTCAATAACTATCATGACTTTATTTGCTTATCTTTGTTTGTTTGTTTGTTCGGCTCGTTTTGTTGGTTTCACAGCTTGTTGTGTTGGTTGTTAGTTTGGCTCGCTTTGTTGGTTTCACAGCTTGTTGTAATGGTTGTTAGTTTGGTTCGTGTTTGTTTTTTCGTTCGTGTGATACGTTGCTTATTATAGTTTATGTTGATTTTCATAATTAGTTTTTGTCCCTGTGCTATTCCTTTTTTTTTTGGGGGGGGGGGGGGGGGGGAAGGAGGAGGGGGGAGGGGGGGCTACTTTGGTTTTGTTATTTGGTGTGTTGTTTGGTTTATGTTGGTTTATTTGCTCGGTTAGTTTTATTAGTGTTGGTTCATTTCAATGTTTGGTTTTGTTGTTTTCAACCTGATCCTGAAGATCGGCTCCTGATCATGCTGCTGAGGAATTCCAACACCTGAAGCTGTTAAATAGAATGCGGCTCTAAGCGCGCTTACAGAAAAATACAGAAATAAAATATTCCTCTCCCTTCCTTCTAACTTCACCAGGTGAGACACAACAACTTGTTTGTCGTTTCACTTCTTCAAAGTTTTTGTCTTTGTCTTCTTCTTCTTTTTTTTTTCTTCCTCCTCACGTGTTTTTTAATTTTTTTTATTATTTTTTTTTTTCATTATCAAATGGAAGTTGTCAGTCAAATTGAAAGGTTGCTACTCCATCAATTTCTTGACGTTGAAACATTGTGACTTTACTGGCGCTTTTTTTTTTTTTTTTTTTTCTATTTATCTATCGTCTTTTGTTTTCTATAAAACTATTATGTAAAGACTGCATCATATTTTTCTGCAGTCATCTTTATTTTAATAACGTTCGCCATTGAAAATGTCAACAAATAATAATAATAAGGTGATGGTATCATGTTGTCCGTCAGTCTCTCTGTCGCAAAAAAAAAGCAACACCAGAACCATTAAACCGATTGAGATAAATTTTCATTTTTCAGACAGTGGCAACATTTCTCGACCAGACTGACACGTGACCTAAATCGGATACAAATTGAAGGCACTATACGTGAGCTCTTCAGCTTGGAGGCCTCACTTGTTTGTTTGGGGTTTTTTTTTAAAGTTCATCCATTTGTTTCGTTTTGGTTATTTCCCTCTCTCATTTTAAATACCGTACCGATCTACTCAAGCTATTAAAAAAGTCATATCATTTCCAGCAACATTGAAGCTATGTCGTCTGTCTCAAATTTTGAGATAAAGTACACACCTTCTGACAGGAAGTCTTAGCGTGAATGTATTGAAGACTTAGGCAGAGTTTTAAAGAATTCGGGCATATTTCTTCTTACTAGCTAGATTGTGGTCAACTGCCCTATTTCCTAGCTAGCGCTTTTTGAAAGCTCCATTACCACACAATTTTAACTCCATGCAAAGACACAATAACCATCTGGTTCTGAATGTAATAATATCTAACAAAAATATCACAAATGGAAGGTGTCATTCACGAAGTAGTTACTTTCCATCAGCATCTTTACAAGGAAAATAGTTCCGGTGATAATGCACATTTTTTTTGTTTACTAGCCCACTATTTTTAGCCGTTGAAAATATTTTCCGTCTGTGTGTTTTTTTTCTTTTTTCAACTGCAAATTTATAAAAACAGGATATGATTGAGTTACCGTGTCTGTAGGTTAGATAAGTAAGTGAATAAAAATAAAATGAATCTAGGCAAAAGTTTTGTTTTGATATAGAAGTTGACTTTTTAAAAAAATCGTTTCGATGGTACAATTGCATACACTGACGGGTCTGTATTCCGTGATGAGAAATCAGGATGGGGCTTCTCGGCTAGAGTAAAGGGCAGGGTCGTCGCTGAACATAGCGGGGCCTACATGATAACAACTAAAAGCTTGATAATGCAGGCAGGGGTAGCCACTTCAGCCCCAAGGTGGCTTCTGAAACTTAATTAACAAGGGCATTTATTGTGTTAGACTCTTAGTCCATGCTTCGGAAGGTCCAAAATGTATCGTTTGGTCATGAATGGAAAACCTCCATAGCAGCATCGAATCTTCAGGAACTGGTGTGGATCTACTGTCCTGGGCATGCAGGAGCACGCGGCAATAAAAGAGCTGACAGACTAGCTTTAAGAGCACCAATATTGGGTGCATTGAATATAGGTAAGGGAGAGATACTGAGGACAATTAATGATCGTCTGTTAGAGAATGACACTGCAATCGATGAATCATCAAAGTTAACGTTGCTGGAATTCGGCATCAAATGCAACATTAGCAGAGATGGACGCATGACAGGATGCATCAGGCGCACGAAAGACTTGACTCATATAGACTACGATTTACAATGTATCATATATTACATTGGTCATTGATTGGCCAGTCATTCATTAGGAGATTAAAATGACTCGCCGTTAGGAATATCCGGCAAAAAAAAAAAAAAAACAGCTGAGGACTATCACATCAAGGGAGCATCGTTCCTATGTTTATGACTGAAGGAGGCTACACCTTGTGAAATAAAACCTTAACCGCGCCAGTTGTTTAATATCGTAAAATGAATTCACTCATTCAAAATGGGATTGAGGAGACTCTAAATTCAGTGAAAGAATACCTTAACCACGTTAGTTATTTAAGATCATAAAATGAATTCACTCATTCAAAATGGGATTGAGGAGACACTAAATTCAATGAAAGAATACCTTAACCACGTTAGTTATTTAAGATCATAAAATGAATTCACTCATTCAGTATCGGATTGGGAATACTCTATGTTCAATGAAAGAATGCCTTAACCACGTCAGTTATTTAACACATTAACTACCGCAAGCCGCTGTCAGCGGCTCAGAAAATAATCACGTTTGGACCGCAAGCCGCTCAGAGCGCCAATCTAATTTAAGTAATAAAACGAATGAAAATGTAGTGAAACACTCTCTGATCTGGTTCTAGATTTTAAGTTGCCACCGAAAAACAAATTCCCAAAGCATTGTTGTTGTAGAACACTGGAAAATTGATATTATGTTCATATTTTTCAGCGTTTTGGGTTAGTTATCAAATCGAGTAAAACTGTTTATCGTGGCAACTAGTGATAGGACTACAAAAAATGCATGTACATCTCGTCTAACGGCTGAATAGGAAAGAAACGTGTTTCAACAATTGACTGATAGATCTAGCGACGAGGACAAGAGTGAAAACGGTGTGCACATTGATTGAAATTGTGATTTTGATAGAGATGGGGCGCAAGCAGTTATAATTGTGAAAATATTGCAAGTCCTGGGCCATCGGAGGGCTGTTAAATAGCAACAACCTCTACTAGAGTTACAGCCTGAGTTTATTGTAATAATACATTCATTTATCTTTAAAATGACGTGTAATTCATAAAAATCTGTAAACAATTACGAAAACTACAGCTTACTTTGTGCAAACACCTACAGGATGAAAATCGGGAAAAAATTTAATTCGGCCACAGTGTGTTTTTCAATTCGGTAGTTAATGTGTTAAGACTATAAAAAGAATTCACTCATTCATTGCGGTGTTGGGAGATTTTACTTTGTACGAAAGAATACATTAACCACACCAATTATTTGAGATCATAAAAGGAATGTACTTGTTCAACAAGGAATTTGTGAGACTCAACGCCATGTGAAAGAATACCTTAACCACGTCAACTGTTCAAGATCACAAAAGGAATTTTAAGATTTTTTTTTAGAATTGCCAACTGAAGAAATGTGCCACCATAATTCATGTCTATCTTGCCTCTGTGCCAATGTTACTACAATTAAGGTATCACTGTGAGAATCTCCTATTTAATGCACCTAGTCACGGCGGGGGACTTGTGCGTGTTAATATTAGACAAACATAAAGGTATGTTTTCAGGCACTCGTAAGAAATAAAGAAGTAGAACACTTGGACAACAGAAAAACAACAGACGTGAGTGGCTTACCCAGGGTTCGAACCCCGTACCTTCCGTACGACAACTCCGTCTACCTATCAAGCGAATCACACTGACCCCACGGCCAGCTAGGCATCCCCCGAGAGTTACGCTGGGAATAGCATAGCTACCAACAAAGTGTCCCAAGCAGGACAAATCGGACAAGCGGCGGAGTAGGTGACCAGACCAATTTAAACACAGTAAATAATAAACATGAATGTTTGCGTTGTAGGCACTCGTAAGAAAGAAAGAAGAACTAGGCAACAGATAAGTAAGAGATTTACCGGGGAATCGAATCCACGACTATCCAAACGGCGCAATGGGAGTAAATTCTAACTAAACACACAGCCAGCTCAGCACCATAAAAATAGTGCTTCGTGGACAGCGGCCATTGTTACGTCACCAAACACAACTATTGTTCACATGGCTCTGGCTTATTTCTATGTTCATACCTGTAAAACACAGTCCTGCCGCGTAGGCAGACAAGGTACAGCCAAGACCAAAGACTAAAAGTTAATCCCTAAACGAAAGGTAATCCCTAGGCAGCTACTGCCTTAAAGGAGAAGAGTATTTACCTATACCAAGTCTCTGCTTAGCTAACCTACCAAAAATGCTTAGTGAAATCGGATGCACTGGGACACAAGTCTGACGAAACTGTGCCTTTTTGCACTGTATTTCGCCTTACGAAAAGACGTTTACTATGACAATTAGATTCTACTGCGGCATTATAGCTAAACAGAGTGAAATCGATGCTGCTAGTAAATAACAATCTTCTCCACCAAGATGGCAACGGTTATCAAGCACGTAAGACACTATTAGGGAATTGTAAGTCATATGCTTGTAACCGAATGCCGAACCGACCCTGCGCTATGAAAACAGTGCCATCCGAATAGTAAAACTTCTGCAACATGTTCTTTTTAACTCTCAAATTTTTGCTTCTGGTTTGTTAAGCCTTCTGACATTTTGACAGTTTTCGCATGTTTTCCTGGCGAACGCCTTAGTGTAATCAATAATGCATTAGTACAGCGGTTCTTAACCTGTGGTCCGTGGACCCCCGGGGGGCCGCGATGTCCTCACAAGGGGTCCGCGAAGGCTTGAAGAAATGTTATGAGCTTTTACAGTTAAAATAGAAATAAAGAATTAATAAATGAAAGAAAGGAGGAAAGAAAGAAAAGGAAACGAAGAACGAAATCTTAATTTCTCTCACTTGTTTGTGTAAAACTTGGCTTTTCTAGCCTACCGCCTCCATTAAAAACAAACAAAAGTAAAAATCGGTTATGAAAATAACTGTTTGATAGCAAAAAATGTACTCAGCACTTGATTCTTCTGCACGCGGTGAAAACATGCAAGTGAATGACGCTGAGTGGCTGAGGGAAATCACGTGACATTTCTTGCTACCGCGCATACAGCCAGAAGTCGCCTTCGTAGCTGCACCGAACACTAGTGTTGTCCAGGTTGTGCAATCCCATTCTCGGAACGTCTATTGCTTCCCAGAATTTTCTAGCTGTGTCGAGGATGTTCTCGAAGAAATTCATGTATAAAAGGAAGACCGTGTTCGCGGGAAGAGAGAGTCGGAGTCAGTCAAAATGATCGTGTTTCTTCTTCGATTTCTGCGAATAAAAGCGTTTGGTTATTGTCGGGTAAAATGACCTTTCGATGTTATCGCGGTGAATTTCGTAACAATGCATTTTGGCTGAACCTCAGGATGGATCGCTGGCTGAATTCGAAACGTAAAAGTACTGATGATGTTGATGAGGGTGTATCCTGTTCAAAACAAAATGAAGCTTCTTCCAGTCATCTTAAAAAGTGCCGCCGTTATAGTAAGGAATATCTGTCGATTGGCTTTACGTGTACAGGCCCAGAAGACAGGAAACTACCACAGTGTATGTTGTGTTACGATATATTGTCCAACGAGGCCATGAAACCGTCAAAATTGCGAAGACATCTCGATACCAAACATAAAGAGCATGACAAAAAGAGCATCGATTTTTTCAAAAGTAAGGAGCAGGAGCTTCGGGAAAGTAAGAAAATCGCAAAAAAGACTGCAACTAGTTGTAACAATGAAAATACGATGACGGCCTCATTTGAAGTTTCTCAACTAATAGCAAAAACCGGAAAACCACACACAATAGCTGAAGAACTTATATTACCTGCTGCAAAAATCATGGTTTCTGCATTGATCAATGAGAAAGCTGCCAAGGACTTTTCCTTAATACCTTTGTCTAATGACACAGTTAAGAAGCGAATCGACGGTTTGTCAGCCAATATCAAGGAACAGTTATTAGATAGAATTCACATGTCCCCCTATTTTGCCCTGCAACTGGACGAAAGCACAGCCATAACAAACAAAGCGACCTTATTGTGCTACGTTAGATATGAGCACGAGAGAAATATTTTCGAAGTCTTACTGTTCATCTCCTCGTTGGTACACACTACAGCTGAAGAAGTATTTAACAGCTTAAACGAGTTTATAACATCTCATGACATGGATTGGTTGAAATGCGTTGGAATTAGCACAGACGGGACACGAGCAATGTCTGGAAAGCTTACTGGACTTGTAGCACGGATTAAGGAAATCATACCGTCGTTGACTTGGTACCATTGCTGCATACATAGGAAAGCTCTAGTTGCTTTGAAGATACCAGAAAAACTAAAACAGACCTTAAAGGAATCAGTCAAAATTTTCAATTTTATAAAAAGCAAATCAATGAATTCAAGACTTTCTGCGCAGCTTTGCAAAGATATGGACAGTGAAGACCATCAACTTTTGCTACACTGTGAAGTTCGTTGGCTATCACGAGGTAAAGTTTTGTCTCGTTTTGGGGAATTGAGAGACGAGATAAGATTATTCCTCATGGAGCAGCAATTTCACCTCAGCGATCGTTTGACAGATTTTTACTGGTTAGTAAAATTAGCATATCTGTCAGAAATCTTCACCCATTTAAATATGCTCAACTAAAATCTTCAAGGAGAAAAAGTTACAGTTTTTAAAGTTGAAGACAAGATCGAAGCAATGATGAAAACGTTGGAAGTATGACATTATCGCCTATCAAACCGAAACTATGAGACATTTCTAAACCTCACAAATATTCTTGGTTCCACCGATGAAGAGTTGTATGAGAAGGACACATCACTTATCGCACGACATTTGAAAGATTTGCAGCATAGTTTCCCTGAATATTTTCCTGTTCCTGATGCAAGCAAAAACTGGATTAGAGATCCATTTTCAGTTAATGAGCTCACAGCAGCAGATAACAAGCTCATAGAAATATCCACGTACGGTGCTCTGAAATTGCAGTTCAAGGAACAGTCCCTTCCAAATTTCTCGGCTCACTTACAAGTAGATCTTCCGAAACTATCGAAAAGGGCTATGAAAGTATTGATGCCTTTCGTAACGACATACTTGTGTGAAAAATCATTCTCTGCTCTCGTTTATCTTAAAAATAAGTATAGAAATCGTTTGAAAAACGTAGAGTCCGAACTGACAATACAAGCTTCAGTTATTAAGCCCGATATAACAAGGCTTGTAAGTGAAATGCAGCAGCAGCCTTCTCATTAATTAATTAATTAAAATTAATAAGTAATATTAGGCCATGGTTCGATGTTCAGGTATTATTATTATTATTTTTAATTTGTATGGAATCATTCCAATAAAAATATTATAGTAGGAGTGTGTGCATTTACTTATGTCTCCCTTCTCTCCAAATTTGAAGACCCCTGATTAGCAACTTTAAATAAATATTTGATGCACTTTAGGGTTTTAAATCTTGAGTTAAGTCTTGGTGGTCCGCGGCAAAAAAATATATTTAAAGGGGGTCCGTGATAAAGAAAAGAACCGCTGCACTAGTACATATTTTTTTGTGTTGTTGCTTAGTTGTTTATTTTTCTTCTGTTTTTGTTCGCGCTTCCTGTATTTTATAATATGTGGTTATTGTTTATATCTGAGCAAGACTGGAGAATACAATAAGGCAGAGGTCGGTAACCCAGAAGTCGTAATGATCTACTTCAGAACCAATGAGCTTGCGAAAGATCTACCTTGATATGACCCCTATCCACGAAGCACTATTTTATAGTGCCTAGTTGGTAGAGAGGACAGTGCCATTCGCTTCCGTAGCTAGGCGGTGTTGCAGTAAGGAAACTGATCGTTAGCGTTACTCGTCATACTGGGTATACCCTGAGATATTACTCGTCAGTCTAAATATCAGGGTGTTTCAAATGTATGTATACACATCTTCAGTGTTGGTAACACAATTATCATTTGAGATAGAATTATCACATTTAAAGTCACGAATGTTCAGTATCGACGACCTGCATCAATGCATTGTTCACAGCGATGAATAACTGACTGTCATTCTGTATTGTTACTAAATGAATAGTGGAACATACAGTTTTAACCTGGTATCTCAGGTCCCTAATTGTGTACTAACTGCGAAGAGCACAACTTTCAATAAAAAGACTTCACGAGTAGTAATCTAATGGCATTATTCATTTGTAGGGTAAAGGATCCCATTACACGCCCATTGAGACATATTGAGAATATGGTGTTAGGCCCATATTTTCTTGACCATCGGCACACTAGGGGTGATCTGGTCAGCATCACGCCGGCCGCCTTAACCTTCCCAGAAGTTGCTTGGTACCCAATTGGGGCTGTGTCGACCCAGGAACCGTTTGCGGCCTAAAAAAAACCCACCTGTGATAAAGTCAGTTTGAACATCCCTCCTCAAATCATGTATAAGATATTATTCTATAGATTCTGCTAATATGGTCTTATTTTAAATTGGACAATAATTGAATAGGGCAACGCCACCATTTTTTTTTTTTTTTTTTTTGGTCAGCGATTCGCGCTGGATTTGAAAATATTGAAGATTTGCTAATAATACCCCCTTTCCTAAAGTACAAGCTTTTGGCAGCTCCGCCCTAATTTTTTAAAAGTAACGTTAGAATGACTTGGCAAGCGGCCAAGGCATCGTTTAGTTCAAAAGAGTGAAGGAGTATAGTATAGGAGTAAAAGAAAAGAGGCTACTGTCCAAAATCTATAAATAACTACGCCACTTGTATTGTATCTAAGTCCCAGCAACGGAGTATTTGAAACAAATCTTAACCCGCCCGCACCCTCTCACTTTTTTTTCTGCTGACGGAAGCGTGACAGACGCCTATCGCGTGATTAGAGAGGGGAAAACGATGGTGGATTGTAAAAAGAAAAAAAATCGCGTCTACTTGGAAATTTGGACTCAACTGCATTGTGCAAGAGGCAAAAGTGAAACTAAGAATATTTATTTCTTCATAAAAACGAAAGAGAGTAAATAAAAGATATATTTTGACAATAGGGTACTGTTGTTTAATATAATACCATATATAACTTATAAGGACTTAGAACCTTTCTTTTCCTGATATGTTAGCACAGTGAAAAGAGCCCATGATAATAAAAAGGAAAAAGTACAAAAGTGAAAACGATGATAGAGAGGAAAATAAAACATAGATAGAATGATAGATGCAAACAAGCAGTTTAATAATTAGTTTTAATAATTAAAATCGCTCCATAAATAACCCAGATATTGTAGAATTGAGACAGACTAGCAGACACACGGATAACCCACAATGGTTCAGTTTTGAAAATTGTCCGCTGCAGTCAAATATTATTGACTCGATTTGATTGGGTACACCAATAGTTAGAAAAGGGGAGGTGGAAACTGCAGATTTGTTAGCCGCGCGAATAGTATTTTTAAATAGTAATAGAGGGATCAGAGAAGCAAACGTATTGATAACCCAAAAGGTGGGGTTTTTTCAAACAAGAGATTTAATTTCGGATGCGCAGTTTCCATTGGCCAAAGAAATTGATAATAGTGATAGGGTACAAGTCTAGAACGCCATTTGAAGAATAATTTTACCAAGTGAAAGTTTGACCACAGAAGTGCAGAATTGAAAGCAAGTTTTCTGCAGTCTGTACCAGACGGCGACCTTTATTTGGACAAACGATTGCTAGTCAATCTATTCCTTGTGTGTGAAATATTTCATTGATTTTGCGGTAAGAAATGATTAATTAATATTAATATTAGGAAAAGGCGATCCAAGATAGGGCGCCTAACAAAAATCTTAGGTTGTACGACTTAGCCATTTTGGAAACATATGACAGCCTATGGAGCAAATGTAGGCCTAAGGCAGATTTGGGAAGCAGTCAAAAGAAAAATTGTATTTGATTATTGCTATAACATTGAATTAAATTGTAAGACCAGACAGCTACTGGCAGTCTTTTGCAGATCACAGTGTTCCAAAAACTTTTGGACACTACATATGATGTCATTCTAAAAAGAAAATAAATTAATAGTCAGAGAGCTACAAAAAGATGATTGTATCCCTAACTGAAGAGATAAACGATAACAAAGATTAAAAGTGACAGAGGCGTTGAAGATATGTGGGGAAGAGCAGGTACCCACTGAGGATGATGAAATCACAAAAAGTTAGAGACTGAAGCTATGGATTAGCAATGGTAGCTGATCACTAGAAATGTTTGAAGATGATATTTGTTAAATATGGAGATATATTTATAATGAATATTTAGGAAGGCATTATTTTATTGTTGCAGGGTTGAATCGTCTATTATCATGTCAAACATAACTGGAGATGCTGAATACTAGGCATTCTGTCTGGTATATGTGAAGAAACCAGATATCAGATGTTCCTAGGAGATCCTCTTGTGTAGAAGAGTGGGCGGTTATTACAGCAAGTTAATATTTACTCCAGGAGACCCTCTTGTGAAGAAGAGTGGGCAGTTTCAACAGGAAGACTTCCATTTTCAACAAGAACAGAAGATAAGCCCCATATTTTTGGGCTTATGACATTTTATTTAATTATTCTCCACACTTATTTTATTAATACATTTCGAGTGAAGTGATGAGGACATCAGTCCCTCTAACTAGTGATATAGTATAATACACCAGTTTGTCAGAAAGGGATACAATATAGGAATTTGTTTATTAAACACTTAGTATGGACAAGAAGTCCTATTTATTTAATTAACTGTATATATATTGATAGATAAAACTACCTTTATTAATTGTTTGAATTTTACTCCTGTTCCAAAAGAATTTGAGGTTCAGAAGAGTAAAATTGTACAAAAGATTTAATTTCAAAAAAATTTAACCACTGTTTTACTTGAGTTTCTTATCTTGAGTTACAGTTGTATATGTATGTTATCAACTTCACATCATACATTCATTCCCCTAGACACTAGTCAAATAAAATAAATAGGTAAAATATTCGCAGAGTGAGATCACCGGGTGGTAGCAGTTAGGTACTCTGACAGTACATCATTGTTCCATCATTATACTCAGGGACCTACATAGCTTGACCTCACTCTTTAGACAAATAATAACAATAACTATACTTATAACATCAAAACCCACCACATATATTGGGGTCCTGTCCGGGATTTTAAAATTTTGTATCACATAATTCTAGGGTATCCCCAGTGTATTAGAATTGATAACATTGCATAGTGTGGAGAATTGAATCATTTGTCATAGCCCTTAGTTACGTAGTTAATTAGTAACATTTGTTAGTTGAGATAGCTAGTTAATTAGAAATTTTGTACGAAATGGCAGATTTGGCCAAATATAGGTCGGCTGCTGTACAGACTGCAAAAGAAATGGGCATGGAGGGGCAAGTCATGATTAATTATGTCACCTCAGAATGTGATAAGTTTATTGCTAGGGAAGAAAAGAGGTTAACAGAAGATCGGAGAATACAAGTAGAAGCTGATGCGGAAATTAAAAGAACTCAATTAGAAGATGCTAGAGAGGCTAGAAAATTAGAGGCTGAAAGGGAGGCTGAGATCAAAAGGCTACAATTGGAGGAAAAGAAATTAGAAGCAGAGAAAGAAGAAAAGAGATTGAAATTAGAAGCAGAGAAAGAAGAAAGGAGATTAGAAGCAGAGAAAGAAGAAAAGAGATTGGAGGCAGAGAACGAAGAAAAGAGATTGGAGGCAGAGGAAAGAAGACAGGCTGCTGAACGGGAGGACAAACGCTTACAAAGGGAACATGAGCTACGACTAAGGGAGGAAGATCACCACCACCATACTTCTAGTTACATGATAATTATCTGTGCCATGAAAAATTGGTCTGCCGAATAGCCAACCAAAATTAGCGGACCAATCAAAGGTCCATTGAAAGCCTTATTGAGGACATGGACAGATGAGAAGGCAGAAGAAACTGTAACCTCATCATATCAGTATGTGAACGAGCTGACCACACGTTTGAAAACTGGCTGGAAACTTGCAAATGATAACCTAAGACAAGCAAGGAAGAAACATGCTGCATATTACAATAAGAAAGCGAAGGATAGGGAGCTTGCTGTGGGGGAGAAGGTGCTTCTTCTACTACCCGGCAGCAGCAAAAAACTTCAAATTGGATGGCAAGGTCCATACACAGTTTTAGAAAAGGTATCTAGAACTAATTACAAGATAGACAAGAAAGGGAAGGAAAAAGTCTATCATGTGAACCTTTTAAAGAAGTATTTTGACAGACAAATCCAGGAAGGAACACACTTAATGACCTTAGCCATAGCCACTGAAATGAAGAATGAACCTCTCACCTCTGTTGAATATCCCCTGAAACCCTGTGAGACTCCTGCACAGGTAAAGATCAGTAAACATTTGACGAAAAGTCAGAGGGAGAAGATTCAAAAGGTTCTGGAGAATCATACAGACGTGTTAACGGACAAACCGGGGCACACAAACTTGTTGGAATATGACATGAAACTACTAGACCCAACACCCATCTGTATGAGAGCCTATTCTATCCCATTTGCAAAAGAAAAAGCTTTGAAAATGGAGATTGATTATCTGTTACAGGAAGGGATCATTTCTCACAGTGAATCTCCGTATAGCTCCAGTGTGATATTGTTGAGGAAACCCTCTGGGGAACATAGACTGTGTATAGATTACAGGAAACTGAATGCTGTCACAGAAAGTCAGGTGGATCCATTACCTGATACTAACCAACTGTTTGCCAGGCTGAACAAGGCAAAATATTTTTCCAAGGTAGATCTCAGCAAGGGATATTACCAAATTCCAGTGAAGCCTGAGATCCGACCTTATCTGGCGTTTAGCACATCGGAAGGGCACTATGAGTTTTACATGTTACCTTTTGGATTGAAGAATGCCCCGAGTGTGTTTTCCAGAATGATGCGACAATTGTTGGATCCCCTGAAAAACCCATGTATAACAAATTTTATGGATGATATCCTCATCGCTACGGAAACATTTGAAGAACACGTTAACTCTTTGAATATGCTATTTGATAGACTCAGAGAGACAAATTTGACTGCTAGACCAACAAAATTTTGTATTGGATGCAAGGAATTGGAATTCTTGGGACATACGGTACATCAGGGTAGCATGACCCCTGACCCCAAGAACCTGGAAAAATTACAGAGAGCACCCAGACCACAGATTAAGAAGGATGTGCGATCCTTTGTTTCACTCTGTGGGTTTTATCAAAAGTACATTAAAAACTTTAACTCTGTGTGTGCGCCTCTGACGGATTTATCTCGCAAAGGAAAACCAGATAAAATTGAATGGTCGGCAGAATGTGAATTGGCCTATAATGAGTTAAAGGAAAAACTCACAAGCAAGTCTATATTGAAATTACCTGATTTGAGTCAGGAATTCGTGGTAAGAACGGACGCTAGTAATGTGGGCCTGGGGGCCACTTTGTTACAAAGGTCCTCTTCACCAGTTGGGGAATTGAACCCAGTTGCTTATGCCAGTCGCAAATTAAACCGAGCGGAACAAAGTTACTCAACAATTGAAAAAGAATGTTTTGGCTTTAGTCTGGGCGATCAAAAAGTTCCAGATCTATTTATATGGTAGAACATTCGTGGTACAATCGGATCATCAGCCATTAATATTCTTGGCACAGGCAAAACATGGAAATGCCCGTTTATTAAGGTGGTCTCTTCTCATTCAACCATATTCGTTTACCATTGAATACATTCCTGGATCGCAAAATGTTGGGGCAGATCTTTTGAGCAGACACCCCCCGGCAGACACCCAGGATACTCATAAAGCCTAGTTGAGTTAATGAGATCAGGATTGTTCAAACAGATTATAATCTGCATTGGGATGCAGACTTTTAAGAGGGGAGGTGTGTGATAAAGTCAGTTTGAACCTCCCTCCTCAAATCATGTATAAGATATTATTCTATAGATTCTGCTAATATGGTCTTTTTTTAAAATTAAACAATAATTGAATAGGGCAACGCCACCATTTTTTTGTCAGCGATTCGCGCTGGATTTGAAAGTATTGAAGATTTGCTAATAATACTGTAGCAAAGTTAGATTTTGCTGGGGAGGTTATGATGGTATCCTAACAAAGAATGAAATCGGTGTCTGCATAAACCGTGTGAGGTCAAGCACATGTAGGCCCTGACTCTAAAAGATGATGGTGATGAATTATGTGCAGGGAACCTAACGCTACCTCCCTAGATCTCACACGGTCACTCTTGTGGCTCTAGTGTATGGTGTATGATGTACCTAGTGTCTAGGGGAGAAATGAAATGATGGTACACAACACAAAAACACTTTAAGTTACTATGAGGAAGTGAATAAAACTTGTGGTTAAGTTTTTCTTTAAATTAATTTTTTTGTACACTTTATTTTGCCTGTCCAGTCAAATCGTTTGGACAGGTCTTTGAAAATGAGGACAAGATAGTTTACACAAAAGATTAACTAAAATTGTGTGGACAATCTGCCCAAATAACTACAATGTTATTATATGTATTTCCTATTTGAATGTTCACAGCTTAAATTTATTCTTCTAAGAGAGAGAGTCACTGTGTATGAGGGGCTGTAATGTCATCATACCCCACAAAAGTCCTGAGTATGACTTGAATTACCAAGGTTTATTTAAACCGAAACTGTCAGATGTACCCAGGTCCTTAACATATCACCTGGGGTTTCCCGTTGAAAGATAAGATATTGTGTAGTTGCAGAAAATCGATATCACGTCACACACCCAAGCTCCTGCTGTTATCTCTTGACAGCATATGTAAAGTGTAGGAGACTTCTTGGCGTAATCGTCACTCCTCAGGTTTCCTGTCACCAGCTGGCAACAGGAAACGAAATTGAATAGGGCAACGCCACCATTTTTTTTTGTCAGCGATTCGCGCTGGATTTGAAAGTATTGAAGATTTGCTAATAATACCCCCTTTCCTAAAGTACAAGCTTTTGGTAGCTCCGCCCTAATTTTTAAAAGTAACGTTAGAATTCCTTGGCAAGCGGCCAAGGCATCGTTTAGTTCAAAAGAGTGAAGGAGTATAGTATAGGAGTAAAAGAAAAGAGGCTACTGTCCAAAATCTATAAATAACTACGCCACTTGTATTGTATCTAAGTCCCAGCAACGGAGTATTTGAAACAAATCTTAACCCGCCCGCACCCTCTCACTTTTTTTTCTGTTGACGGAAGCGTGACAGACGCCTATCGCGTGATTAGAGAGGGGAAAACGATGGTGGATTGTAAAAAGAAAAAAAATCGCCTCTACTTGGAAATTTGGACTCAACTGCATTGTGCAAGAGGCAAAAGTGAAACTAAGAATATTTATTTCTTCATAAAAACGAAATAGAGTAAATAAAAGATATATTTTGACAATAGGGTGCTGTTGTTTAATATAATACCATATATAACTTATAGGGACTTAGAACCTTTCTTTCCCTGATATGTTAGCACAGTGAAAAGAGCCCATGATAATAAAAAGGAAAAAGTACAAAAGTGAAAACGATGATAGAGAGGAAAATAAAACTTAGATAAAATGATAGATGCAAACAAGCAGTTTAATAATTAGTTTTAATAATTAAAATCGCTCCATAAATAACCCAGATATTGTAGAATTGAGACAGACTAGCAGACACACGGATAACCCACAATGGTTCAGTTTTGAAAATTGTCCGCTGCAGTCAAATATTATTGACTCGATTTGATTGGGTACACCAATAGTTAGAAAAGGGGAGGTGGAAACTGCAGATTTGTTAGCCACGCGAACAGTATTTTTAAATAGTAATAGAGGGATCAGACAAGCAAACGTATTGATAACCCAAAAGGTGGGGTTTTTTCAAACAAGAGATTTAATTTCGGATGCGCAGTTTCCATTGGCCAAAGAAATTGATAATAGTGATACGGTACAAGCCTAGAGCGCCATTTGAAGAATAATTTTACCAAGTGAAAGTTTGACCACAGAAGTGCAGAATTGAAAGCAAGTTTTCTGCAGTCTGTACCAGACGGCGATCTTTATTTGGACAAACGATTGCTAGTCAATCTATTCCTTGTGTGTGAAATATTTCATTGATTTTGCGGTAAGAAATGATTAATTAATATTAATATTAGGAAAAGGCGATCCAAGATAGGGCGCCTAACAAAAATCTTAGGTTGTACGACTTAGCCATTTTGGAAACATATGACAGCCTATGGAGCAAATGTAGGCTTAAGGCAGATTTGGGAAGCAGTCAAAAGAAAAATTGTATTTGATTATTGCTATAACATTGAATTAAATTGTAAGACCAGACAGCTACTGGCAGTCTTTTGCAGATCACAGTGTTCCAAAAACTTTTGGACACTACATATGATGTCATTCTAAAAAGAAAATAAATTAATAGTCAGAGAGCTACAAAAAGATGATTGTATCCCTAACTGAAGAGATAAACGATAACAAAGATTAAAAGTGACAGAGGCGTTGAAGATATGTGGGGAAGAGCAGGTACCCACTGAGGATGATGAAATCACAAAAAGTTAGAGACTGAAGCTATGGATTAGCAATGGTAGCTGATCACTAGAAATGTTTGAAGATGATATTTGTTAAATGTGGAGATATATTTATAATGTATATTTAGGAAGGCATTATTTTATTGTTGCAGGGTTGAATCGTCTATTATCATGTCAAACATAACTGGAGATGCTGAATACTAGGCATTCTGTCTGGTATATGTGAAGAAACCAGATATCAGATGTTCCTAGGAGATCCTCTTGTGTAGAAGAGTGGGCAGTTATTACAGCAAGTTACATATTTACTCCAGGAGACCCTCTTGTGAAGACGAGTGGGCAGTTTTAACAGGAAGACTTCCATTTTCAACAAGAACAGAAGATAAGCCCCATATTTTTGGGCTTATGACATTTTATTTAATTATTCTCCACACTTATTTTATTAATACATTTCGAGTGAAGTGATGAGGACATCAGTCCCTCTAACTAGTGATATAGTATAATACACCAGTTTGTCAGAAAGGGATACAATATAGGAATTTGTTTATTAAACACTTAATATGGACAAGAAGTCCTATTTATTTAATTAACTGTATATATATTGATAGATAAAACTACCTTTATTAATTGTTTGAATTTTACTCCTGTTCCAAAAGAATTTGAGGTTCAGGAGAATAAAATTGTACAAAAGATTTAATTTCAACAAAAGTTAACCACTGTTTTACTTGAGTTTCTTATCTTGAGTTACAGTTGTATATGTATGTTATCAACTTCACATCATACATTCATTCCCCTAGACACTAGTCAAATAAAATAAATAGGTAAAATATTCGCAGAGTGAGATCACCGGGTGGTAGCAGTTAGGTACTCTGACAGTACATCATTGTTCCATCATTATACTCAGGGACCTACATAGCTTGACCTCACTCTGTAGACAAATAATAACAATAACTATACTTATAACATCAAAACCCACCACACCACCTCATCTGATGATCGAACCATAGACCACTGAGCTAGGAAGCCAATGCACTAACCACTATGCTACCGCGGCTCCCATTATTCATTTGTATCTAACATTATTCCTCTAGTCTTGCAAAGTAGCAAAATGTTATGTTTAGTTATATGTGAGTTGTATGCATTAGAAGTATGTATACATAATTTTCAAACACCTTGTATACAGGAAGGAATCTGACCTCAAGCTTTACTTGTCAAACTGGTCATACGCTAAGAAAAGTGATCTGTATTGTTACTTGACGGACATTGATATGGAATCAGCAGGGGAAAAATGACAAAGTGCACACACTGCGACAGAAAAATAATGATGGAGACTACTTCTGGCAAGAAGTGAAAAAAACAGTATAAAACAGGTAACTAAAAGAGTATTGTCTCTGAACTAGATTGCACGTGGTGAAACACTCCTAGAAGATGTAGGACTCGTGCATGCAACTTGGCAGCAATATAGACACAATTGGAGGAATGGACAGTGACGTCAGACTAAGAATATCAAATACTGTAGGGCTTTTTAACAGCAATGCGCAGAATAGAAGGAGTGAAATGGCAGTACAGTATCATCAATGTAGAACTTGCATTAGAAACACCAGACAAACAAAAAAGAACTTTATGAAAATAACCAGACAAACATCTATAGCACGAGCTTAGGAAAAGACGATTGAACAGAACACACATTGAGGAACCCAGCTGGTTGTGGCAGTCTTTGATGTGGAATCCCCAAAGCAAAATAATTAGATGGAAACCCCCCAAAAACACATGAAAAAAATAGAAATTGGAGACATGGGTAAAAAGGATAAAAGAATAATGAAGTTTATTTCAATGGATGACACAGTACATGATGGCTTCGCGTGAATTAATTGAAGATCTGCACTCGACAGGTTTCTGTAGATCGATGATGATGATAGTGACGGTGATGATGTTGATGACGAAGATGATGATGATGATAATGATGTTGTGGATGATGATGATGTTGATGACGATGGTGATGATCATGACGAAATACACGTTTTAAATAATAAAACACAGTAATTCAAGAAAACATATAACACAGATTTGTTCTAGCAAGTGACTAAACTTGAAACAATAATTCAAACACGCACGAGAAGGTGACTGTGGTGAAACGAAGTGTAACCCACTACTTTGTTAATCACTATGTCGAGATACAGATTTGCTTCAACCAATCAACTTGCACCGTTCACCAGTCTCTGAGACAGAATAAATTATACTGTTCACGCAAGATGGCGGCTAAAAACTGAATAAAATTAGGCTGTACAGCGCTTGAGACTAAACCGGAGGAAACCAATCAACTTGCTCCGCCAGGAACCAACCGAAAGCTTTCCTCAAGTATTTACTTGCCTATATAATCGGGCGGAATTTTATGCTAAACACGCAACACCAAAAACGAAGCCAGACTGACCGACTGAAGAGGAAGAACCTGTCACTTTGATTTAGTGCTTACCTGAGGGCATCGACCTGCAACCTACTTCACTAAGTCGCATCAAAACCTGGCCAGTTTAAAATCTTAGGAGGGTAAATATATTTGCGATAACCTTTAGAAAAATAGGCCTTCAGCAGGTATATAATGTTGGTATTTGTTGTGTGTCATTATACTACCTACACCTGTATATATTTAATATATTTTGGGTTCACTATGAATGTATATGATTGATATAGACAAAGACTAATAGGACTCATACCTCAATCTATTGTCTCCTATAACTCAATCTATTGTCTCACACGACTTCAGTCTATTATCTCAGATAAGACCAACTGCAATATAACCAAAACAGTCCTTGTTAGGACTCAACCTATTGTCTCCTTTACTTCAATCTATTATCTCAGACCAACTGCAAATATAACCAAAACAGTCCTTGTCAGGACTCAATCTATTGTCGCATCTAACTCCAATCTATTGTCTCCTATAACTCCAACCTGATATATCACCAAACAGTCCTCGTCGCATATACTCCTATCATAAGAACATAACAATATTGTTAGGATATATGTTACCCGCTAGTATAACACTTGTCAGAGAGGACGTGGTATAGTATAGGGGGAAGGACATTGTTGTATCACACCTAGGTGTACATATTATTGGATTTATTCAAGTATTGATTTATATTATGGGATGTATTCATGTATTAAATGTATTCATGTATTGAATCTATATTATTGAATGTATCCATGTATTAGTTTATCAGAAAGAATGCTTTGCAAGTAGACACCTGTCTTGTCTCGCTATTGCTAAATCATACTGAGCCATGTTGTCATTCATCCTACATGCATACATCTGAGACACGCTCATTTCACTCACACTAGAAATAGGTGGGCTTGAGGACAGAAATTAGCCCCTATTTTTGCTTTGTTACAGGTTTATTTGTGTCCTAAAAACCTGAGGTCGTATGTTCGAGTCAATCCCGCTGCCTGGAACTTCGCAGGAGCATAGAGATTGTACAGAAGCTACATTTTAGTCCCCCTCAGTCTTGGGTGGGCTAAAGTAACGAGCCTCAGCAGGAGTGGTGTGAACTAAACTAAGGAGAACAGAACGTTTTAAGAGATGAGTACACATTCGTACCATTTCTGTCAGCATTGTGAGCATAGAAACTGTCAGTGATGAGAAAGTGAAATTAGCATAGCAAGAGACAAAAATAACAACATAGCTGATAAGTGTTATATCCTTAATTAACAGCACAGCTGATATAATTTTTGTTCCTATAATTGGAAAACTTGTTGTAATATTTATTTACATATCTATATAAATATAAATATTTGTAAATCATATGTAAACTTACAAATTCATTACATTCCATTTTTCAACATTCACCCTTCAGCACAAGAGTAGATAGTGTATATACTAAATAAATACTAGGGAAATTGTATTTTGAACGACTTGTCAATTTTATCATTGTTAAGTAAAAATCTGTTTCCTTGTTTTTTTTTTATTAATATCACAGTTAGTTACACAGCGGAGGTGGCGCTTTATGTCGGTCTCCTCTCTACTAATTTTTCGAGATCAGAACATTGACAGCCGTAACTAATTTGTGATACCAGTAGTTCTCTCAGACACTGGGACTTCACCATTTTCTGCAGAAATTCTATTTCTGTAATTGTCAGTACTATACTGATCTTAGAGCCAAAACAAAACCTCTCGCCACAGTGACTAAATGTAAAAATAACGTAGATTACTTTCTGTATTAAATATGAGTCATTTCACGCAACATACCAAACGAAACGCAATAAGTTGTTTTTACTAAACATTAAATCTCCTACAGTCAAATTGCGTTATTTTTTTTAAGATTGCAACGATAAAACTGTCTTTTGAACTTTACATCCCCTGCACATCTTCCTATCTAAACATTTTAAAATGATATGCAATGTAATTTCTTGCTGGAGATGTTTTAAACAGTAAAAATAGGCACATTGATTTGCTCTTTTTGTACGTGCATAAGTTCAAACCTATTTTTTAACAGATTAACTCGCAAGTGCTTCTAAAATGCTTGTTTACCTACCTTTAATGAACCGAAAATAGGGCAGACAGAAAAAAAAAAAAAAAAAAAACGGCACATCAACCACAGTTTTTGTGTGAAAGTTCACGAACACAATGGTTGTAAATAAACAAATAAACTGTGATGTTATTAAAAATTAAAAGTATGAAGTATCAAAGAATCAATTCCACTAGTACGAGGTGTAAACAACACCAATGTCTGTCGTGCGAGGAATCCACTGATGAGTAGTGAGCATTGCCAAGGTCTTTCTTCGGGCACGCGTGAGCATGAGAGGGAGAGAGAGAGAGAGAACGTGGAGACTGGCAGAGAGTATGACGTAGATTTTAAATTCTTGATCTCAATTTTTTATGCGCTTTACAAAACGAAAAGTAACAAGTAAAATAAAAACAATATTAGAAATCCACTGTTCAAAAATTGAAAGGCACAAACACACACACACACACACACACACACACACACACACACACACGCACACACACACACACACACACATACGCACACACGCACGCACACACACACTCACTCACAAAACTGAAAATAAATGTTCCCTAAATTCTATTGAAATAAAATAAAAACTCCGAAGAGCCAGCTACACTCCACCAGCTAAGCAGAACAGCTACAGACAGCAGTACACTATTTGTCAGTCACCAACCCTATAAGACAGTCAATTACCAGTCTAGAGGCGATATGTTTATATTCTAGAGACATGCTTTACGTTCATTTTTCCTATCGCATCGCTGCAATCAACATAGAAGTGTATTTTCAATAGAAACCCAATTTTATCATTTACTTTAGACTAGTTTTGTTTCATTTACATGAACAGTGTCTATCCCTACACAATACAAATGAAAAGGATCTCTGTGCCAGTTAGTATACTAGATGGAACGAACGAACGAACGAAATCTTTATTTCATCAGGGTAAAGAAATAGGCATAATTGCTTTTTTACATTTCTGCCCTACAATATAATTTTCAGCGTTTTACAAATTAAAATTAAAATATTAACAACTTCAGACAGGATTAATTAATATTATCCTCACAATCAGTAACTGAGCTTACACAAGTACATTTACTCATAGTCATTCACGCACATAGAGAGAGGGATAGAGAGAGAGAGAGAAAGAAAGAGAGAGAGAGAGAGAGAGAGAGAGAGAGAGAGAGAGAGAGAGAGAGAGAGAGAGAGAGGTCAAGCAATAAAGCTACTTAATATTAAAAATTCAATTGAAAATTGAAAATATTACAATGACAGTCAAATGCTCACGGAAACGTTGAAATAACTGAAACAGAACTGTCGTTAAATGTGTGTACAAGATTTCATGACATGTGAATGCAGATGTCTTTTGAATGAGATGTAATTATCAGTTTTGACAGACTTGGGTAGGGAATTCCATGCTAAAGCACCTGCATAACTAAAACAACTTCGGAAGAGGTCAGTTCGAGGTTTTGCAAGGTCCAAAAGTAGGTCGCCACGTATAAAATATGAGCAGGATTTATAGCGAAAAAACATTTGCAAGTATGAAAGTGTTCTGCCGTGTAAAATTTGATGCACAAACAGGAGATCTTGGAAGAAGAATTTTTTAAGAGGAAGAACATTCAGCTGTGAAAATAGCTGAGCACTGGGAATGTTATCATTCAGGCAAACAAGTCGTAGCGCCCTTTTATGTAGGTGTCGTGAAACGAAGTGTAACCCACTACTTTGTTAATCACTATGTCGAGATACAGATTTGCTTCAACCAATCAACGATCAACGTTCACCAGTCTCTGAGACAGAATAAATTAACGGCCATCTTGTTCACGCAAGATGGCCGATGAAAACTGAATAAAATTAGGCTGTATGAGACCAGGTACAAAACCGGAGGAAACCAATCATTTTGCTCCGCCAGGAACCAACCGAAAGCTTTCCTCAAGTAGTTACCTGACTATATAATCAAGCGGATTTTATGCTAACCACGCAATCCCGAACTTGACGCCAGAGCTGAAGAGGAAGAAGCTGTCACTTTGATTTACAACTTACCTGAGGGCATCGACCTGCAACCTACTTCGCTAAGTCGCGTCAAAACCTGGCCAGTTTAAAATCTTAGGAGGGTAAATATATTCACGATAACCGTTGGTATTTGTTGTGTGTCATTTATACTACCTATCAGGTTACTGATTGTATCTTGGGGAAATTAAGTATAATGATTGTATTTCCTATTATGATTGAATAGACGAAGACTAATAGGACTCATACTTCAACCTATTGTCTCCTATACTTCAATCTATTGTCAGTCTATAACTTCAGTCTATTGTCTCAGATAAAACCAACTGCAAATATAACCAAAACAGTCCTTGTTAGGACTCAATCTATTGTCTCCTATACCCTGCAATATAACCAAAACAGTCCTTGTCAGGACTCAATCTATTGTCGCATCTAACTCCAATCTATTGTCTCCTATAACTCCAACCTGATATATCACCAAACAGTCCTCGTCGCATATACTCCTATCATAAGAACATAACAATATTGTTAGGATATATGTTACCAGCTATTGTCAGAGAGGGCGTGGTATAGTATAGGGGGAAGGACATTGTTGTATCACACCTAGGTGTACATATTATTGGATTTATTCATGTATTGATTTATATTATGGGATGTATTCATGTATTAAATGTATTCATGTATTGAATCTATATTATTGAAGGTATCCATGTATTAGTTTATCAGAAAGAATGTTTTGCAAGTAGACACCTGTCTTGTCTCGCTATTGCTAAATCATACTGAGCCATGTTGTCATTCATCCTACATGCATACACCTGAGACACGCTCATTTCACTCACACTAGAAATAGGTGGGCTTGAGGACATAAATTAGCCCCTATTTTTGCTTTGTTACAGGTTTAATTGTGTCCTAAAAACCTGAGGTCGTATGTTCGAGTCAATCCCGCTGCCTGGAACTCCGCAGGAGCATAGAGGTTGACCAGACTCTACATCTTTGGTCCCCCTCAGTCTTGGGTGGGCTAAAGGAACGATACTCTGCCGGTGGTGTGAACCAAACAAAGAAGAACAGACTTAAGAGAGATGAGTACACATTAGTACCATTTCTGTCGGCATTGTGAGCATAGAACTGTCAATGAAGAAAACGTGAATTAGCGTAGCAAGAGACAATAATAAGATCATAGTGGATAAATTATACGAAAATAACAGCACAGCTGATATAATTTTTTTGTTCCTATAATTGGAAAACTTGTTGTAATATTTATTTACCTAACTATATAAATATAAATATTTGTAAATCTTATGTAAACTTACAAATTCATTACATTCCATTTTTTTCAACATTCACCCTTCAGCACAAGAGTAGATAGTGTGTATACTAAATAAAAACTTAGGAAATTGTATTTGAAGACTTGTCAATTTTATCATTGTTAAGAAAAATCTGTTTCCTTGTTTTTTATTAATATCACAGTTAGTTACACAGCGGAGGTGGCGCTTTATGTCGGTCTCCTCTCTACTATTGTTTCGAGATCAGAGCATTCACAGCCGTAACTAATTTGTGATACCAGTAGTCCTCTCAGACACTGGGACTTCACCATTTTCTGCAGAAATTCTATTTCTGTAATTGTCAGTACTATACTGATACAAGAGCAAAATAAAACCTCTCGCCACACTGGGGGCTCGTTCCTGTGATATTTCTGTATATCTTGAGCCATACTTAGTCTATTCATCTATCTACACTCTATCTTGTGCCACCCATAGATAACATAAGAAACAAATTTTTGAAAAAAATTCTATAATAGGATTTTTTTTTATTGTTTTCTTAGGAGGAGTACCATTTAGTACTCAGTAAATAGTTGATGCTCACAAAGTTGCACGGAAATCTTTTGTTCATTTAAATTAATTAAGTTTAATTACAATAATTTGGTTATAGTAGATATACATACCCTATCTAAGTAACGCCATGGCGGATCTAGTGAAGTTCAGGAATGCGATCATGCAGATGGGTAAGGAATTAAACATGACAGGTGATGCTCTTACTCAGTATGTCACAACAGAAGTGGACAAACACATGGATAGGGAAGAAAGAAAGTTGCAATTAGAGACTGAAGCAAAGAAATTAGAAGCTGAAAGAGAAGTCAAAAGACTGGAAGCTGAGAGAGAAGACAAAAGACTGGAAGCTGAGAGAGAAGACAAAAGACTGGAAGCTGAGAGAGAAGACAAAAGACTGGAAGCTCAGAGAGAAGACAAAAGACTGGAAGCTGAAAGAGAAACTAAAAGGTTAGAAGCTGAGGACAGGAAATTACAAGCAGAGAGAGACCATCAGTTGAGATTAAAAGAGCTTGAAATTCAGGCAAATACTGGCAATAATGGTGGTAGCTCACCTCACTCTGAGAGTAGCTCCAGCCAGAGCACCTCAAGTGGGGCCATGAATTTTCATCTGGACCCATTTGTTGAGAAAGAAGATGCCATCGAGTCGTACCTGGATAGATACGAAAGACTAGCCACTACCTATGGCTTAGTGAAAGAAAAATGGAGTCTTAAACTATCTCAGGGATTGAGAGGTGTGGCCTACGATGTGTATTTGAAGCTCTCAAGAGATGACCAGGAAGATTATGAAATCCTGAAGCAGGCACTGCTTGTGAGATATGAAAAGAACTCAGAATCATATAGAAAGAAATTCCGAACAGCTAAACTTCTTCCAGGAGAAAACTATCACCAATTCTCTGCTAGATTGGAAACCTATTTGGAAAAATGGAGTAGTTTAGGAAAGTGTCAGGATCTGAAAGAAATGATAATGATGGAGCAAGTGAAAGAGTCCATGCCTCAAGAAATGAGGAAGTTTATCATGGAACAAGGAGCAGAGAGATTGGAAGATATTGTAACTGTTGCTGAGAGATATCAAGCAGCTCAGGCAGAATTATTAGGAAATAAGAAGAAGCAGGGTGAAAACTTCAAATCATCACAAAAACTATACCAAATATGAACAAAAGGACCATACCACAAGGAACAAACAAAGATTTGACCAAAAGGACAAAAACCCTCTAAGATCGGATAAGACACCTTACCGGAAGGAAGGAAAGTGGTGTAAAACTTGTCTAATGAGTAACCACAATACTGCGGACTGCAGAAGGAAGAATCCTCCTCATCATGCTGCATGTCTTACAACAGGGAATCAGGGAAGGAAGGAAATGGCAGTAAGTCAGAAAGACTTCCATCATCCCCCTGTCTGTGAGGAAGTGACCGTGAATGGCACTCAAGTACTGTGTTTATATGACACAGGATTGGACTTTGATTCAGTTGTGTGCTCTTCTCTAGTGAGTCCTGACCAGATAACCACAGAAACAGTGGAAATCAGAGGACCGATCAAGGGAGCAAGAACCATGACACTACCCATAGCTCGAATCAACATAAGATCTCGCTATGTGGAAGGAGAAATCAAAGCAGCAGTGATGGACGACCCTATTTACCCTTTGATTTTGGGGTGTAGGTATGTTTTCCTTGGAGAACCTATAAAACCTGTAGTTATGGCAACAGTCCAGACCAGGGAAAGCTCCAGGAAAATGGAGGAGAATCCTATCAATACTCATCCAGAAGAGATGAAAAAGGCTCAAGCAGCAGACAGCACGTTGAAGCCTTGTTTTGGCAAATTGCCTAAAGCACATAACCCTCCAGAGAAAGGAGACTTGTATATGAAGAATGGCCTACTATACAGAAAAGCTGGAACAGGACCTAAAGGGCATGGACAGCTTGTAGTGCCAAAATCTTACAGGGAGAAGGTTATGACGCTAGGACATGCTATACCCTTCAGTGGACATATGGGAATAGGGGCCACTGGACAAAGGATAGCCTGTCACTACTTCTGGCCAGGAATTACAGAGGACATAAAAAGATATGTAAGATCTTGTCCAGAATGCCAAAGAGTAGCTCCTAAGCATAGGACTGCACCAGCAACACTGGGAGAAATGCCTATTATGGGAACCCCTTTTGAACGTGTTGCAGTAGATATTGTTGGACCCCTCACTAGGACCAAGAAGAGAAATGCTTACATCTTAACCTTGGTTGATACTTGCTCTATGTGGGGAGAAGCAGTGGCCATGTCAGCTATAGATTCAAAGCACGTGGCAGAGGCCCTGTTGACAATATTTACCCGATTAGGTTTCCCGCATCAGATATTGACTGACAATGGGTCTCAGTTTAAGGGAAAGCTAACACAAGAAGTATTCAGGATATTTCAAGCCAGGCACTATCATTGTAGTCCCTACCATGCCCAAGGAAACGGTCAAGTAGAGCGGTTCAATGGTACGCTAATTTCAATCCTTAGAAAGCTGGCGAGTGAAAAACCTGATACTTGGGATACATACTTACCCGCTGCACTATTTGCATATAGGGAAGTACCCCACAACTCAACTGGATTGGCTCCAGCTACATTGTTGTTTGGAAGACCAATAAAAGGTCCACTGGAAGCATTGCTGCGGACATGGACTGATGAAAAGGCAGAGGAAACAGTGACTTCCGCATACCAGTACGTCAACGAGTTGACATCTCGATTGAAAGCAGGTTGGAAACTGGCCAATGATAACTTAAGACAGGCCAGGAGGAAGCATGCTGCGTACTACAACAAAAAAGCAAAGGATAGGGAACTGGAGGTGGGTGAAAAGGTGTTATTACTGTTGCCAAGCAGCAATAATAAATTGCAGATTGGATGGCAGGGACCCTATGTCATACTGGAGAAACTTTCCAGGACCAATTATAAGATTGACAAGAAAGGAAAGGAGAAGGTATATCATGTCAATCTTCTTAAAAAATACTATGACAAGGAATCATCAGAAGTTGCACATATCATGACCCTAGCCATTGCAACAGAAATGCACGGTGAACCACTTCACTCTATGGAGTATCCACTCACAACTACAGAGGATTATGTTCAAGTAAATATTAGTGAACATTTAACTCCAGAGCAGAAAAAGAGGGTTCAGAAAGTGTTGGAAACCCATGCTGATGTGCTCACAGATAAGCCAGGTCGTACGAATCTGTTAGAGTACGACATGAAGGTTACCGACCCTACCCCAGTATGCATGAGAACATACCCTATACCCTATGCGAAAGCCCAAGCACTAAGGGAGGAAGTTGATTATCTGTTGAAGGAGAAAATTATCTCGAAGTCAGACTCTCCCTATAGCTCAAGTGTGGTGCTATTGAGAAAACCGAGTGGTGAACACAGGTTATGTATTGACTACCGGAAGCTTAATGCGATCACAGAATCTCAGGTGGACCCATTACCTGACACCAACCAGCTGTTCTCTACACTGAGTAAGGCTAGGTATTTATCGAAGGTAGATCTAAGCAAGGGATACTACCAAATACCAGTGAAACCAGAAGTTAGGAAAATGCTGGCATTCAGTACATCAGACGGACACTACGAGTTTAATGTACTACCCTTTGGGCTGAAAAATGCTCCAAGTATCTTTTCAAGAATGATGAGGAAATTGTTGGAACCTCTACAAAATCCCCATATCACTAACTTTATGGATGACATTCTTGTTGCTACAAACACATTTGAAGAGCATATAGTAGCGCTCTCCATGTTGTTTGACAGACTGAGAGAAACTGGATTGACTGCACGTCCAACCAAGTGCTATATCGGTTGTAAGGAGTTGGAATTCTTAGGTCACACTATTTCTACAGGTCATATGTCTCCTGACCCAAAGAATATAGAGAAGCTAAAGAAGGCACCCAGACCTCAAACGAAGAAAGATGTGAGATCATTCGTGTCATTATGTGGGTTCTATCAGAAGTACATACCCCATTTTAACTCTCTGTGTGCACCATTAACTAACTTAACGAAGAAAGGACAGCCTGACAAAATCCAATGGAATGCTGATTGTGAAAAAGCTTACACAGAGCTAAAAGCAAAACTCACCAGCAAACCCATCCTTACACTACCCGATATCACACAGGAATTTGTATTAAGAACGGACGCTAGCAGTATAGGTATTGGTGCAACTCTCTTGCAGAAATCAAAAGCCCAGCCGGAGGAACTTTTACCAGTCGCCTACGCCAGTAGGAAGCTGAATGCAGCTGAGTTGAATTACTCGACCATAGAGAAGGAATGTTTAGCTCTAATTTGGTCCTTCAACAAATTTTCACCTTATCTGTATGGGACACACTTCATTGTCCAAAGCGATCACCAACCTTTAACATTCTTGGCTGCATCTAAAAAGCTAAATTCGAGATTATTAAGGTGGAGTCTGCTTCTGGCGCCTTATTCCTTTACCGTGAATTACATTCCGGGAAGAGACAATGTAGGAGCTGATTTTTTAAGTCGACACTCTAGTACTCTGGAAGGACAGACGCAAAATAATTAACCACAGCAGGGGTTTACACGTCAGCTATGACAAGTCACAGCAAGGAAAGGAGGGGGCTATGTCGTGAAACGAAGTGTAACCCACTACTTTGTTAATCACTATGTTGAGATACAGATTTGCTTCAACCAATCAACGATCAACGTTCACCAGTCTCTGAGACAGAATAAATTAACGGCCATCTTGTTCACGCAAGATGGCCGATGAAAACTGAATAAAATTAGGCTGTATGAGACCAGGTACAAAACCGGAGGAAACCAATCATTTTGCTCCGCCAGGAACCAACCGAAAGCTTTCCTCAAGTAGTTACCTGACTATATAATCAAGCGGATTTTATGCTAACCACGCAATCCCGAACTTGACGCCAGAGCTGAAGAGGAAGAAGCTGTCACTTTGATTTACAACTTACCTGAGGGCATCGACCTGCAACCTACTTCGCTAAGTCGCGTCAAAACCTGGCCAGTTTAAAATCTTAGGAGGGTAAATATATTCACGATAACCGTTGGTATTTGTTGTGTGTCATTTATACTACCTATCAGGTTACTGATTGTATCTTGGGGAAATTAAGTATAATGATTGTATTTCCTATTATGATTGAATAGACGAAGACTAATAGGACTCATACTTCAACCTATTGTCTCCTATACTTCAATCTATTGTCAGTCTATAACTTCAGTCTATTGTCTCAGATAAAACCAACTGCAAATATAACCAAAACAGTCCTTGTTAGGACTCAATCTATTGTCTCCTATAACCTGCAATATAACCAAAACAGTCCTTGTCAGGACTCAATCTATTGTCGCATCTAACTCCAATCTATTGTCTCCTATAACTCCAACCTGATATATCACCAAACAGTCCTCGTCGCATATACTCCTATCATAAGAACATAACAATATTGTTAGGATATATGTTACCAGCTATTGTCAGAGAGGGCGTGGTATAGTATAGGGGGAAGGACATTGTTGTATCACACCTAGGTGTACATATTATTGGATTTATTCATGTATTGATTTATATTATGGGATGTATTCATGTATTAAATGTATTCATGTATTGAATCTATATTATTGAAGGTATCCATGTATTAGTTTATCAGAAAGAATGTTTTGCAAGTAGACACCTGTCTTGTCTCGCTATTGCTAAATCATACTGAGCCATTGTCGTAATTTTTATCTGAGAGGGTGCTGATGAATATTGGTCCCTTTAGAGTGTAAAGTGATATTGAAGGCTCTGTGAGAATAAGGATTTAGGTGAATGAGGTAGTAGATTCACAAGCGCTGGGAAGGAGCAAGGACAGTCTCTTATTATGACAATATCTGTTTTCTCACAGACTACTCCTATCTCTCTTCTGCACAAACAATTGTTTGTCAGTTCCAGTCGCTCAACGTACATGAATACAGCCTACACAGATGGAACTGTTTGGAGTTTTATGCCAACCGACAACCAACACAAATAAATATTCATACCTTTATTATCATAAAGGACTCACACATAATTGTACATTTACAGTCAAAAATCAAAGGTTACAAAATACCAATATAACTAGGGAAGAGGGGGTTTTTGAGGAGAAATATCCCATCCACCGTTTCCCGTTTATATCTACTAACAGACAAAACCCGGTCCCAAAGACAAGAGGGGGGTGGGGGGGGTGATCAGAGATAGGCAATTTAACCCACTGGTAAATGTATTACTCTGAGGCAAGGGGTTACAGAAAAGGGGGGGGGGGTGTAGAGGAAAGCTAGGGTTCTCAATTGTCTCCCTTTAAATCAACAAATTTTACGGGAGGGGGGAATGAACACAGTTACCCAATCCCACTAGGAGAGATCCCGTACAAGGAATATAATGCACCTTAGTATAAGGTCGAACTAATTAAAAGGGTAAAGAAAAGATAAATCTCCTTTCATTCAAAAAACACACTAGGGCTGGCCATCCCAACAAACACACACGCAGACTTACCGAAAGGTGAATTCTGGCACTTCATAGGAAATACATTAAAAAAAACAGCACTAAACCTTGGCTTAGGTAAAAGTAATTTCTTCCGTGTACAGCCCCAGATTTGGGGTTTGTTGAAGTTAACAAAGTGTCCCGAAATCGCTGGACGTTGAAGTTTAACGGTACTGTTTATTTATTAGATAAAGTTCCTAAAGAAAGGCACAGGCACTTGGCTAAGCGTGAGGTATGGTGTGGTTCCTAAAATTGGCACAGCTGGCGGAGATAACTTCCTTTTTCCGTAATGTCACAAGTTAAGAAAAACACTGAGGTAAGTTCTTCTTCGGGGGTGGGGGGGGGGGGGGGGTTTAAAATCCACTGAATATGCGTGACAGACAGTGTTCAGGTATCGATGCTTTTTCTTCACAAATAGGGGCAGTGAATAAAATATGTTCTGCTTCCAGTTGTCGTTAAGGGCTCTATATGAACTAGTATTTTTAAAGTGTTTCTTGAATGGCTTTTTTCTCAGTTACGTTCAGAGGAGCGGGGCCCATTACAGGTCGCCACAAGTTTAGCTTTAAAAAAGTTCATATGTTACTGGAGTTATCAAATTGAGTTTGGCAGAACTCTGTATATAGTTAATAATTGCTGGGATGCAGGTTGAATGATCGTTCTGAATGAAAGATAATCAAAACAAGAAATGCATTACAAATCATATTATAATCTGACGCGATAAATTACAGTTAGCCTATTTACTTATTAGCGTCGTCAATTAACAAATCAGGAAAACTTCCCGTGAGTTAAAAATAATTAAAAGCACATCTATCTATACAGAACTAAACTGTATTAAAGTTATAATTCTCTTTAACGTCTGCAAAATAAATTTACGCGTCAATTGTATTAGGAAATACTTTTAGCTGTAACATTAGTTTGCACTAGAACTTTGAAAATGGGTTTATTTAATAAGGTTAAATTTACACCACAATCCATTGAAATCAATAGAAATAACTCGACCAATGATCACTCGAAGCTAATGTATAAATTACCGTCTGCACAGAAAGAATACACTCCAATAGTCACGAAGGTAGATGAAATCCAGCAGGAATCCGACTATGCTAGTGCAACTAGGATTCTGTCAGAGCGAACGATAAAATGCAGTTTATCGGAGTTCTCTATTTATACTTCTCGAATGTAACTTGAATGGGGCGTGTTAAATTTTCGCACCTTTCTTGATCTTGAGCAAAATTCGGGGTACCTCGCCGATGTGTTAAACGCTGCGATTCCTTCGTTTTCCCCGGTCTACCGATTTTCTTCCGTCTCAGGCTGCTCGCATAAGAGTGCGAAAAGTTTCCGAGAAGCTAACTCTGTGAGCTGCGGGTTCCCTGTTTCTTTAGATCGCGGCCGCTCCACGTTGAATTCTGAAGATCAGCCTGTTCTTTGATGGTACCGCTGCATGCCGGTAAAAGTTACAACAGATGATCAGGGGTTCTAAAGTTATGAGAGGCCAATATTCTGTTATCATCCATCGAGTCAGGGAAATTCATTTGTCATACTTAGACGTACGTCACAATCGTCCCCACTTTTGAGACATGGAAACTCGTTTTCATGTTTAATTTATGACAATGAAGCTGCCCTGATCGGTAGCTTTAGGATGATTGGCATCGTCGATTTTCTCCTCTTCCTCCGTGGTCCAGTTTCTACTCAAGAAGTCAGCTCCGACATTCTGTTTTCCTGGAATATATTCCACTTTGAAGGAATAAACACTCAATAGCAAGGCCCAACGCATTATCCTTGCGTTGAATTCCTTCTTGGCACCCAGGAAAGCTAGTGGAGCATGGTCTGTTTGCACCGTGAAAGAAGTACCATACAGAAACTCATGATGGCGTCTGATGCCATGAATCAGAGCGAGACATTCTCTTTCAACGACACTGTAGTTGCGTTCCGCTTTATTCAGTTTCCGACTGCCATAGGCAACTGGAAATAGCATGTTCAGGTCACTGTCATCGGCTTGCAGCAATGTTGACCCGATGCCCTGACCTGACGCGTCAACTCTCAGTATGAAAGGTTTCTTAAGGTCAGGTAACCTTAGGATGGGGTATGCCGACAACTGTCCTTTCAAAGTGCTATACGCGTGTTCGCACTTTTGATCCCATATGACCTTATCAGGACAACCTTTCTTTGTGAGGTCAGTCAGAGGTGCCGTCAGTCCGTTGAAGTTCTGGATGTATTTCTGATAGTATGCACATAGCGATATGAAGGAACGTACGTCTTTCTTCGTTCGGGGTCTTTTTGCTGCCACAATTTTCTCCACGTTCTTCTTAATAGGCCAACTGCATCCGTGAGAAATAGTATGCCCCAGGAAGTCTAACTGTTCAAACCCGATGAGACATTTGCTAGGTCTGGCTGTGAGACCCGTTTCCTGTAGTCTCCTGAGGAGCATAGCAACCGTAGCAATATGTTCTTCATAGGTTTCCGATGCAATTAATATGTCATCCATGAAATTATGGATATGGGGACTTTGCAAAGGTTCTAGAAGCTTCCTCATCATCCTGGTGAACACTCCTGGTGCGTTATGCAAACCGAACGGCATCACATTAAATGTGTAATGTCCTTCGCTAGTGCTGAAAGCTAACAAAGGTTTAATTTCCTCCTTGACTGGTATTTGATAATAACCTTTACTGAGGTCAATCTTGGAGAAGATCTTTGCTTTGCTGAGCTTGGTGAACAACTCAGAAACAGTTTGGAGAGGTTCGGGCTGGAATTCCGTTACAGCGTTTAGCAACCTGTAATCAATGCACAGCCGAACTTCCTTATTGGGCTTCTGCAACAGCACTACACTCGAGCTGTAAGGAGATGTAGACTCACTGATAATTCCTGCCTGACGCAGCTTGTCTATTTCTCCGCGAAGTGCATCAGCTTTAGCGTACGGGATGGGGTAAACTCTGGTTTGAACAGGGGTCTCGTTTGTTAATTTCATATCAAATTCAATGAGATTTGTTCGACCAGGTACATCCGTTAAGACTGCACTGTACTGTTTTAGTAGAGCCCTGGTTTCTGTTTGTTGTTCTGGTGAGAGATTGTCGCCGAACTTGACATCTTTAAAGGATTCTGTGGGTTGCAGTGGATACTCCATGCAACCATCATCATCTTCCTCGTCTTCCGTTGCTATGGCGACAGCCAGGAGATGCTCGGAGGATGGCACCGGTCTTTCCAAATATTTCTTTAGCAGATTTATGTGGAAGACCTTCTCCTTTCCTTTGATGGAGATCTTGTAATTGGTACGTGAGATCTTTTTAAGGACGGTAAACGGCCCTTGCCATCCGATGCGAAGTTTATTGCTTCCGGTTGGGAGTAGCAACAAAACTTTCTCCCCTGGTTGTAGTTCTCTCTCTTTTGCAGCTTTGTTGTATCTTTTAGCGTGTTTAGCGCGGGCTTTCGTAAGGTTGGTTGTAGCTAGATCCCATCCTAGCTTTAGCCTTTCCTTGAGCTCAGATACATACTTGCTTGCAGAGACGACTGTCTCGTCAGCCTTTTGGTCTGTCAGGGACCGAAGTAAGGCTTCTAGTGGCCCCTTTATAGGTCTGCCAAATAAAAGTGTAGCAGGCGGGAATCCCGTAGACGCTTGGGGAACCTCTCGGTAGGCGAATAAGGCAGCCGATATATATAGGTCCCAGTCTTCCGGTTTCTCCTGACCCAGCTTACGTAACATGGTGGTGAGGCTGCCATTAAAACGTTCCACGAGCCCATTTCCGGCCGGATGGTAGGGACTTGTGTGGATATGTTTGGCCCTCAAGATCTTAAAGATCTCCTCCATTAACAGGCTACGGAATTGGGATCCATTGTCCGTCAAAACTTGTTGAGGGAATCCCAACCGTGTAAAAATTTGCACGAGGGCTTCTGCGACATGCTTGGAATCTATGCATGTTAGCGGTACAGCTTCGGCCCACATAGTGCAAGTGTCAACTAAGGTCAGGATGAACCTGTTCCTTCTTTTGGTCTTTTCCAGAGGACCAATAATGTCGACAGCAACCCGTTCAAATGGAGTCCCTACTATTGGCATTTGCCCCATAGGTACTGGGGGTGTCAAGTGCTTGGGTGCTACCCGTTGGCACTGGGCGCAGGATTTCACATACCTGACAATGTCAGAGTTCATTCCTGGCCACCAATAGTGGGTTTTTATTCGCTGAATAGTGGCGTTTTGTCCCATATGTCCGCTAAAGGGAAGAGAGTGCCCCATTTCTAAGATCTGGCTTCTGTACTGCGTCGGTACTAGGAGCTGGTTATTCCCCGTGTCCGGGTTGCCCGTTCTACGATACAATACGCCATCCTTAGAAAAGATGTCTCCGTTGTGTCTGGGGTCCTTAGCCATGGGCAGTTTTTTAAAGCAGAGCTCCAGAGTAGGGTCCTTTTGTTGCGCCTCCTTCAGTTCGTTCGGCAACAAATTTGGCGCAGGCTCCCTCTCCTTCTTGGCTTGCCCTCTTGTGGTTACCGCTGCCACAATCGGCTCCTTTGGTCTCCCAATAAACACATATCTACATCCCAGGATAACTGGGTAGATAGGATCATCCATAATGGCCGCTTTTATAACTCCTCTGACAAAGTCAGAGTGTATTTCTACCAGTGCGATAGGAAGCGTCCTGGGTGCATCACTCCTGAAAACTCCACTAAGTTTGACGGTTTCCTCTGTCTCCTGACCTGGTTTGACTAGGTGTCTAGCAACAATACAACTAAAACTTAATCCAGTGTCAAAGAGACAAGTAGTTGAGGTACCATTCAAAATTACAGTTCCTCGAGTTGAGGGTCGGTCCCCCTCAGGTTGAGAATCACTGACATTGACTCTACCTTTCGAGGCTGTATGCAAACATCCAACGCGGTTTGGACCGGTTTGTTTGCCCTGATCAGACGTTCCTGGTGTAGGGGTCTTTCCTTTTCCTTGACCTTGGTGGCCGCGCTGCCACGTAGGCTTGGTGGGTTGATCAGAATTGTTGTTGGGGGGGTATCGGGTTTTGTAGAATTTCGATTTTTCCTGGGGAGGTCTCTGGGTATTATTTTCTCGTTGGTTATAATTCTGAGAGGAATTAGAGGAATAGGATGACTGCTCTAGATTTTGTTTACGAGATGGCTCATCTGTGGGTTTACGTTTAGTGCTGGGAAGTTCGGCCATTGCATTGGTATAGCGTTCGGCCTTATTGAGTATGTCCTCAAGCCTGACTGCGCCCTGTTCAGCCAAAAATCTACGGGTTTCGTTTGACAAAGTTGCCTTTATCTGTTCCACAAGAACAAGTTCAAGTAGTCCCTCATATGTAAGAGGTAGGTCAGATAATTCAATGCACTTTGTCAGATAACCCGTGAGACGTGAAGAGAACTGGGGAAATGTTTCCGTGCTCTCTTTTCGGCTGTTTCTGAACAACTGCAGAAACTTTCGGGCAGTCATCTCAAACTGCTGTAGTAAGGCCTTCTTCAACATGTCGTAATCATGTTGATTCGGTCCCAGCTTTGTGTACACGTCATAAGCATTGCCTTTCAGTGACGTTGAAAGTTTGAGCGCCCAGCGGGTACTCTCTAACCCATAAAGATTCGCGAGTCTCTCGAATTTTTCTAGGTAGCTGTCAATTTTTTCGTTAGGGCTAGGAAAAGACTCTAAAGCAAAAGACATCGCAGTTAATTGGGCAGACTGAGTGCTGGAGAGATCCATTGTTTGAGACTGGGGCGAAGACGGCTCTCCATTATTTGAAGTAGAGGCACTCCGACTCTCTAAAGCCTTGAGCGCTAATTCATGTTGTCTTTCCCTCTCTCTTTCTCTCTCTCTGCGGGCTTCCATTTCTGCCTCAATTTTCTTCTGTTCCAATTGACGATCGTCCGCTTCTTTCTTCCTAGCTTCTGCCCTCTCTTCTCTCTCTTTTTCTTCCTTCCTCTCAGCTTCTGCCCTTTGTTTCTCTTCCTTCCTCTCTGCTTCTGCTCTTTGTTGCTCCGCGTCATATATTTGCAGTTCCTGGGTGATAAACAGATTCGCGGCTTCTGTGTCTAATCCTGAGTCTTTCGCTTCCTGTCTCAAAATGGATCTTATCCTAATTCTCTCAGCCATTGTCAAAGAACTGGATGCTTCTAAGACTAGAGAATAGTAAGATGGAACAAGAAGGGGAAAAACTCAAAGCCGCTACGAGAAAAACAAAGTAAAAAATTTACTGAATGACCTCGTGTGTTAACTTATCGCCGCTATTATTGTCACTTAAGACTCGTAACAGAAATTTTTTTTTTGTGAATAAAAAAAAAAAAATTTTAAAAAAAATGTTAATTTTTCTAGAAGAAAAAAACTCCAAAGACCTTTGAAGACGTACAATTTTTTTGGGATGAACCAATAGTTTAACTTAATTTTTTAAAAATTTCTATAGCCATAATCGACGGACACGGTGGTGTAGTATACTTATCGCTGGCCGACTCAGAGTTGGTTGTCAACGGGCTGTGGATGAACCAGTTAGGGGGTTTTTTTAATATAATCACTTGCAATTTACACCATCTATTAGCTTAGCTCTATCTCCAAAAGCTTCTTCAATTCCGCGTACTGTGCCATTTGTTAGAAATAATTTAATGTGGACAATGCCATAAGTCCCAGAATTAAAATGGATACGCCAGATAATAGTGCGGGAGAATTTAACTTTCTTACAGAGAATAAATACATGACACATGAAGACATTTATGTTGAGATGACTAAATCTAGGTGCACAGTTCCTGTGGGAAAAAAAAATCAGATAAACTAATCCTGTCTTAATTAGGCCTGTGGTGGGGGTGTTGGCCCAAATAGATTCATATGAACGGCTTGGGTGAGGGGAAAACGGGGGGGGAGGGAAGTTTTTAGCATTGAGTAGCAGGACGGATGTTATAATTTCTTATTACCAAGTTACTTCAAATAGGACAATTCCATCTACCACGATACAAATGCATGACGTTTCCATTTCTATGTTCAGAATAATCGGCTGTCCTGTGCGAAAACGAGGCTTTAGCTGTTCCATACGGGATTGGTACTGAGTTGGCGGTAAATGTACCTGAAGGGGCGTTGGTCTAGGGGCGGGTAGCCTCCCATTTTAAATGATTGTTCGTAAACTGTCCTGCAACATAAGGAGTGAAACGAACATTGGTCTATTTTATCGAGTTGTTTTAAAGTATTCGTGTTATTTAGAGCTAGTAATCTATATGGTGGTCGTAGGTTTGTGATAATGAGAGAAAAATCTGCTGGAGGTAATTATTTAGGGAGAATTGAGGGTTAGTAGGTGATTCACCGATAAGCTGGGAAGGCCGTTTGAATGCATTTGGCAAGTCTACGTATTACGTAATGTGATATTGTATGGTCTTTAGGAGTTCTGTGAGGACTTATTCCTAGTTTCTTCTGATTAGTGGGTGCGACATGGGTTTGTCTGTTCCTAGAGATCCGTGGGTGAATGTGCGGGGGTGTGCTGTGTGCTCAGATACGAGATTAGAGAGTGATTCTAGATCGCTCAACGTACATGGAAATACAAACCTACATAGACAGAGGAAGTGTGGAGCTAACTGTGTAGGCGTAGAATGGCAAACCAGGCTAGTCGTCAAAAATAAGTCATATAGGGTAGCAAGCTTAGTTATGGAGATCATACAGAGTGACGGGGGCACAATACTCCATTAATTGTGTACATTTTATGCAGTCAGTGAACTACTATAGTTTTACCAGGATAGACATTTTGTACAAATGGGTAGTGGAGATTAGGGTATTAACTAGGTCGAGGAGAAAATAGGGTTGCTATACACAGAGGACCCTAGTTAGAAGTAGTTAGTAGATCATAAAGATCTGTCAGGACAATCAAAAACCCTGGAAGCAAATGATCAAGTTGAGTGGGCGGTAGTGGGGTCTGTAGTTGTTGGGGCGTAGGTAGAGATGAGGGGTTAGTGTATTGTGTGTGTGCGGAGTAGTTAAGTAAGAGTAGGGGGGGGGGGCGTGATATTGGTCAAGGAGGGTACGGGGGTTTATTGTCGCTATTTATATGAGGGAGAGCGTAGAGTGGAAGCACTGTGTGTGCATCGGAGGCGTGTAATGGTGTGTTAATAAAGCTGTTCTGAGCTAAGCTTGACTGTAGATATAGTTTTTTTTTTAGGCGGAGTAAGTATGCGCGGTGTAGAAGATTTAATTATAGTTTTGTAGATATGTGGGAGTGGATTTATTGTGGAGTTCTAATGGGTGCGCCCTAGATTTTTAATATCAAAGCGTTGGGTGAAGTCGAGCAAATTGCATGGACATGAGAGGAATTGTCAGTGACGACAATTTATATCCCGATTTCCGCTAGGCAGGGAGGTGATCACTGGATATAGCGGCTCTGATCTATAGAGATTTGTACTAGGAACATATTCCCGAGTGGACACAGTTCGCTCAGGCGGGAAGACAAAGGTCGTACGAGATTTGGTGATGTGATTCGGGGGCTAAAGAGAAATGGTAAATCTCCTGGTTCATTCTTAAAAACACACGATGGCCATTCACTGAGGTCTTGGAGTGTATAGGCCGCAGACAACTTACCGAAAGATGGCGGTAGATGTTGTCTGCGCACCTTCATTATCATGAAAGCGGATCTCACATACATCATTTGACATTTAAAAGTCATAAAAACATTGGTTACTAGAACCTTCAAATGGCTGTTTAGGGTTTAAAGTGTTTTTTGTATTTTTTGAGGTAGTGAGCGGTCCCATCCACGCGTTTACGTTTGCTGGTTACGGGTACAGATTGTAAAAGTACTCCAGGTCCCAGGTGAAAGGGTGGATTTTGTGGGTGTGGTTGGTGGGGTGATCAGAGTGGTAGTTGGCAATGGTCATACACACAGGTGTGAAATTGTTGGTGATTCTGGTGCATTCCGGTGATACAGAACCAGATTTTCGGGGGGGGGGTTGTGATGGTTGGGGTTATGGGGTGGTTTAGTGTGTGAGTGCGAAAAAGGCTGAGATTTGGAGATTGTATTACGGTTTACTGTACTTTGTTTATTAGATAAAGTTCATAGAAGGATGAAACGGTCATAGGCATCTTTGGCTTTACGGTTGTTGTGGAGGGTGTTGGGTGGGATACATGTTAATACGTTACCACATCGAGCATGGGGGGGGATGGCCATGCATCTCAGTACTAAACACACCGTAATGTCTATAGTTAATGAACACACTTATTGCGCTTCAGTACATTCGTTATAGCGGGACTAATTAAATGGGGGGGTGAAGTAAAAGTAATGGACTGGTGGGATGGGTTTCATTGCAATAGAAACGTATCATTAACATCCACGGTTCGGCCCTTCGCATACCCACTGGATAAGTCCCAGGTGGGGTTCAGGGAGGTTATCGAAAAAGTGTTTTCGAGGGGGGGTGTGGGGTGGGCTCGTGGCTTCTATAGGGGGGGGGCTCGTAACATAAAGTCTATTCATAGCACTAAACATTATATTCTATAGGTAAATTTAAGTAACCAAGTGTTTCTGAACTCTAAAGTGGGGCGGGTATTGTACTCGTGACAGGTCAATTATTGCAACTGATTGTGATGCGGTTAGGGTAGTGTGTGCTCCTGGGTAGTCTTGAGACGTGTTCCCCGAAACTGGCTTAGCGTTCTGTGAAGTTTTTGGGCCCCCTAACGGTTATTGTCGTGCCACCAGGGTTCAGCATGAGTAAGCCAGCTCCTGAATATAGGGGGGGGGGATGTTATAATATAAACGCACTTGGCCTAAGCGTGAGGGTATGGTTTGTGGTTTCTAAAATTGGACTGGCTGAAATGCTGGTGGAGATAACTTAATACTTTTTCACGTAAATGTCACAAAAAATAAGAAAAATATAATAGGATGGTAAGTTCTTCTCAAGGATTTAAACGGGTGGGGGGGGGGGGGGGGGGGGGGGGGGGGTTGTGTATGGGGGGTTGAATAAATAAATGTTCAGATAGGTTTCTGTGGGGGTGTATTTTTTTGGGAGTAGGGGGGTGGGGGGGGGGGTGGGGCGGAGGACAGCAAATTGTATGTGGGATGTTTGTTAACGAGGGAGTTTTTGATTTTGGGTTTGGGGGGGGTTGGGGGGGGGACAGGTGTTTTTAAAGGTGGTGGGGTCAGGATCGTTCTGTTTTGTTTTTTGTTATTGTGTTTCTTAAATTCTATGTTTTGTCGGCGTGCAGGTTTTGTCATATTGGTGTTAGGGGGCGGGGTTAGTGTATAATTGTGTTTTTTGACAGGGGGGGGTGGGTGAATATGGGGGGGTGTTAAGGGCCAGGGGTGTTTGTTATTTAGGTGTCGTCAAAATAGGGGGCAAAGTGAATAAAAATATGTTTGCTTCCAGTTGGCGTTAAGGGCTCTATATGAACTAGTATTTTTTAAAGTGTTTCTTGAATGGCTTTTTTCTCAGTTACGTTCAGAGGAGCGGGGCCCATTACAGGTCGCCACAAGTTTAGCTTTAAAAAAGTTCATATGTTACTGGAGTTATCAAATTGAGTTTGGCAGAACTCTGTATATAGTTAATAATTGCTGGGATGCAGGTTGAATGATCGTTCTGAATGAAAGATAATCAAAACAAGAAATGCATTACAAATCATATTATAATCTGACGCGATAAATTACAGTTAGCCTATTTACTTTTTAGCGTCGTCAATTAACAAATCAGGAAAACTTCCCGTGAGTTAAAAATAATTAAAAGCACATCTATCTATACAGAACTAAACTGTATTAAAGTTATAATTCTCTTTAACGTCTGCAAAATAAATTTATGCGTCAATTGAATTAGGAAATACTTTTAGCTGTAACATTAGTTTGCACTAGAACTTTGAAAATGGGTTTATTTAATAAGGTTAAATTTACACCACAATCCATTGAAATCAATAGAAATAACTCGACCAATGATCACTCGAAGCTAATGTATAAATTACCGTCTGCACAGAAAGAATACACTCCAATAGTCACGAAGGTAGATGAAATCCAGCAGGAATCCGACTATGCTAGTGCAACTAGGATTCTGTCAGAGCGAACGATAAAATGCAGTTTATCGGAGTTCTCTATTTATACTTCTCGAATGTAACTTGAATGGGGCGTGTTAAATTTTCGCACCTTTCTTGATCTTGAGCAAAATTCGGGGTACCTCGCCGATGTGTTAAACGCTGCGATTCCTTCGTTTTCCCCGGTCTACCGATTTTCTTCCGTCTCAGGCTGCTCGCATAAGAGTGTGAAAAGTTTCCGAGAAGCTAACTCTGTGAGCTGCGGGTTCCCTGTTTCTTTAGATCGCGGCCGCTCCACGTTGAATTCTGAAGATCAGCCTGTTCTTTGATGGTACCGCTGCATGCCGGTAAAAGTTACAACAGATGATCAGGGGTTCTAAAGTTATGAGAGGCCAATATTCTGTTATCATCCATCGAGTCAGGGAAATTCATTTGTCATACTTAGACGTACGTCACAGCCATGTAGTCATTCATCCTACATGCATACACCTGAGACACGCTCATTTCACTCACACTAGAAATAGGTGGGCTTGAGGACAGAAATTAGCCCCTATTTTTGCTTTGTTACAGGTTTAATTGTGTCCTAAAAACCTGAGGTCGTATGTTCGAGTCAATCCCGCTGCCTGGAACTCCGCAGGAGCATAGAGGTTGACCAGACTCTACATCTTTGGTCCCCCTCAGTCTTGGGTGGGCTAAAGGAACGATACTCTGCCGGTGGTGTGAACCAAACAAAGAAGAACAGACTTAAGAGAGATGAGTACACATTAGTACCATTTCTGTCGGCATTGTGAGCATAGAACTGTCAATGAAGAAAACGTGAATTAGCGTAGCAAGAGACAATAATAAGATCATAGTGGATAAATTATACGAAAATAACAGCACAGCTGATATAATTTTTTTGTTCCTATAATTGGAAAACTTGTTGTAATATTTATTTACCTAACTATATAAATATAAATATTTGTAAATCTTATGTAAACTAACAAATTCATTACATTCCATTTTTTTCAACATTCACCCTTCAGCACAAGAGTAGATAGTGTATATACTAAATAAAAACTTAGGAAATTGTATTTGAAGACTTGTCAATTTTATCATTGTTAAGAAAAATCTGTTTCCTTGTTTTTTATTAATATCACAGTTAGTTACACAGCGGAGGTGGCGCTTTATGTCGGTCTCCTCTCTACTATTGTTTCGAGATCAGAGCATTCACAGCCGTAACTAATTTGTGATACCAGTAGTCCTCTCAGACACTGGGACTTCACCATTTTCTGCAGAAATTCTATTTCTGTAATTGTCAGTACTATACTGATACAAGAGCAAAATAAAACCTCTCGCCACAGTAGGGATTCTAGGCGTTTCAAAAACGACAAGCCACATCGACTCCAGATATTTGAGCAATAAGAAAGGTGACTTTGACAGCAATAGAGAATGCAGTCAGCGACCCATAGCTTGACTGCTTGCATCAGGATCAGCGAACCAGAGCTGGTCAAGATCCTACTCCACCTCCACGTGGTGGTCCTGGAAACAGATTGCATCACTGCAGTCTGGCTGAGCGAGTAGGGATCGCAGTGGGAAGGCAAACCCGGTCCCAAAAAATGCCGTGCAGAAGTCGGATGTGTCGACCGAAAGGTGCAGATATCACAGCTTAGGCGTAAACAGACACAACGCAACCACCGTCCTTTTCAGGACGAACGAGGAAGAAGAAGAAGAAGAAGAGTATGTGCATAATAGAATATAAGTCTAGAGTGCGGACATAAAAAATGTATGATTTTTGAGAGTTGAAACAATTTTTGTGAGATCTTGTTTGCGATGAAATAGACATGTGACTTCCAGCTTAGAGACTAGTCGATGACCACATCCAACAGGCTGTGGTCCGTAACTTGCTTAATACGTTCTCCGTCTGGAGACTTGGTGAAGCGGAGACCTAACTCACCTTTCAGAATACTTCTCACATTTTTTTTTTCATTCTTTTCCAATGAGATAAGTTTACCATCAATTCTTCACCTATATGTCTCATTCCTTCATCGACCTTTTAACCAAGCCATCGTAACCTATCGCCAGTTACGCGTCTGATCAGCTACCTAACGAACCAAAATTCCAGTGATTCCCCCTCTGAAAGTTTCCTGCTACTTTGATCTTCCCTCTAAGCTTTCATCTTTTTCTCCACCGTCACGTCACATTCTGTTCCACCAATCGTGTCTATGTTGATGCCAAGATATATTTAATCCGTATTATGTAACTGACGGTAAATATTTAAAAACATTTACACAAAACTCTCAGTGCTTAGAGTTGGCTATCAGTCAGCAGAATAAGAATATCTTAGTGCAGTAAACATTATAATGGGTAATGGTCAAAGAGAAAATGGTATGTACATATCTGAAGGTAGAGTTTTATACCACACGTCACATTCTAAAGGTAGAGTTTTATACCACACGTCACATTCTGAAGGTAGAGTTTTATACCACACGTCACATTCTGAAGAAATTCCTCTGCATATGAAAACTCATCGTCATCTGCTTCTTCGCTGTTGACGTTAGCATGAAGCCATCATTGCAACCATCACCTTTGCAGTAAGCCTACATCAAAGCCCATGCTCTTCCTGCGGTAATTTTTGTAGCAATTTCTTTTACACGATAAGGTTGCCAGCCCCAACCTCACATAATCCAACCTCACATTAGTCGACTTTACGACATGCCAGACGGAGCAGTCAGCCTATACTTTCTTTGGCTTCTCAGACACACCCTGGAACTACAGAACGGTAAAGGTATTCCCATAGCAGATCCTGCAGTAGAGGAATGAAGTGTTAGAGACTACACTATAGTAGATGTCAGTTGTATGAGATGGGGGACACTGGTTCCCTTCCTCCGTGCCTATGACTTCCCTAACTCAAGAGCGGAATCATTAACAGCTGGTACAATGGCGCTACCAGGTGTCAAATCCGGTAAATTTGCTTCGAAGAAAGCGCACTTTCGGCCATTTTAAAATTCTCTCAATTATTACTGATTAGAACTTGTGTGTAACAGGAAGGCTTTTTGTAAAACATCCTCCTCTCAGAAAGACAGGAAGAAAATCAAGTGTTAGACCTCGGCCCACTCGTAGAATATTTTTTTTTTCCGTTATCCCAAACATAGTTTTATTTGTGTTATTGTTCTCGGATAACAATGAGATCCAGTGTTTGTTTATGAATGTTCTAATTGTTTTATTTTGCTGTTTTACGATGAGCTGTCTGGGTAGTTTGATCCAGTTTTTAGCTTGACAGATTTAAGTGAAATCTAGTTTTTGGAACAGTGTGTACATAAAATGTTGCTAAATTTTAAAGTGTCCTTTTATTCTAAACTTTCTTGGCACTGGATTCTATCTACATGGTTATAATAAGATGGTGATATTCGTCACTTTAATATTGCTTTTTTATTCCATCTCAACTTCAGCTCGTTTAGAGAAAAACGCGTTTGAAGTTTTCGGGTTACTAGTTGAAAAGAAGTAGATATCATATTAAAATGAAATTTTTCATGATGATCCAAACTGTCAACTGTAAAATATTGTGTAGGAGAATAGATTAAAATATATGATTTCGATGTATGACCTCAGGTCAATTTTGACCAAAAGTGGAGTTAGAATAAAGCGGTACTAAGGCAACGATATCTTGAGATAAAGTGTTTACAGTGCGACTGATAGACAACTCTTGGTATCGAAATCGAAATAGGTAACAGTAGGGCAAAGAGCAAAGTTCAGCTTTGTGGAGGGGGCGGGTGTTTAAAAAAAACAACCTAGGAGGAATGACCTATTACTTACTTCATTTTTACACGCTTTTATTTAACTTCACCGGTATGTCACTTTTATGTCACTTTCATGTCACTTTCAAATCTTGCAATCGATTTTTCAATCACTTCCAGATGAGCAATAGCTTTGAAACTTTGCATAGTTGTGTATTTCTGATGACAATACAATAATCAGTCAATTATTTAATTATTTAATCTTGTAATTATTACATTATGAGTAATTAAAGTTTTTCGTAAGGAAATGTAAACAAATCAGGGGCCATAATCAAGTTAATTAAAATTTCAAGAGTACGTGGTGTGCTTAATTTTTTTCTATGCGTAAAACAGGGCAGTATTCAAACAAGTGTCTAGCTAAATCAAGGGAAACAATCCAAATTATAAAATTATGAATCAAGGGAAAGTCGAGTTCGATCTCTAGATGGCCTTCAAATTGAAGAAATTGATTGCACCAAATTAACAGGCACAACGCCATGTAATATTGACGCTCTAAAAGAAATGGATCGCTTAAGAAATTTTAGATCAGATTTACAATAAGTAAAAATATTGTTTATGTTTTAGTATATCATAATTTTTCTAACACTAAAAAGAAGAAAATAAAAAATATAAAAGAAATATTTTAAACACAGGCTTTTAATGCACTAAAAACCCAAAAATAATTTTTCATGGAGTTTATAGCTTGCAGTCAAAAAGTGTAACATCAAATTGACAAAAAGCGTGGGGCGCTGATTCTGCATGAAATTAACTTCTGCTTTATACTTCTTTAGACACTTATGGATAAAATATATGATAAGCGCTTAAGTTTTTAGTGCATTAATAGCGTGTGTTTAAAAATTTTTTTAAAAATTATTTCTTACGCTTAGTCTTTTCGGTGAGGACACCAAATTTGTGTGTGATGTGTTTAAACAAAGTTAATAAAGGACTGCATGCTTTCCAAGCCAATCTTTTTGTGACTAATCTAGACATGTAAATGCCTTGCTTACAGACTGTAGCATCTTATCATCTATTTTAGCGGCATGAAGCACCGTAAGTCATTGTTTCATGAATACTGAGCGCAAATATCATAACTTTCACTCGTTCGCCACTTTTTTCTATAACGTTAGTATAACGTTCATTACATGTTGGAGTGACGAAATGTCCTCTTTTCTCCAGATTTTTCATCTTTTTACCTTCAGATTGAGCGTCCAGGCGGCTTTCTTCAAAAGTGCAATTTGTCCGGCCTTTTTTTTTTCGGAAATTAAAATGGACTTGGCGAGGTCTATCTTATGCAAATATATTTTTAACAAGCATTTTTCAAGTAAATATTGGACGAATAGCAAATGTGTGTAGCTCATTTGTTAAAGTTCTAAACTGTGCTAATTATATGATAAACATTCTTATCTATCAGTGCTTACATCAAGAATTTTTCCTATTGTAGTTTCCGAATAAGCAAAATGAAGAGATGGACTTGATAATTTGTGTGACACGTTTGGTGAGGATAATACATTCCTATACATATGTTGTTTATAATACTTAGATATGTCAATAAAACCATTAAGAAATTTCATATATTTTTCTTGGATGGCCTTACATGCAGCACCAACATGGGAAGATGTGCGAGCTTCAGTGCAACACTTAACTGATAAAGAGGTTTCATTTGACGATGCAAAGTGCTCTGATCAACGAAGCTGACAGCATTTGTTGAAAGGGACATCAATGATGAAGGATTCACGCAGATACTGGCACCTGACAAGCAAACGATCATTTTAAAATATTTAGTAAATGCTAAGTTTCGTTCTGAACTTCTAATGACTGCACAGTATATCTTCGCGGGGCTTGGTCACTCTGCAAACATCGACAGGTTCTTTTTCATCGAGGAAAAGTCCGTGGACAAAAGATAGAATTGTGTGGATTCTATCAAAGGAATTTTTGCTCCTTAAATATTCGGTTTTTGTGTGTGTGTTTTTTTAAGTGTCATCTGTCAATTCCATGATTGTTTTAGAGAAAATCCTGAACTGTTAAAGAAGATAATATCAACTTAAAATTCACCCTTCTTAATATGTGGAAAGTTAATTTTCGATGTTAAAATGATTTTTTTTTAAAACATACATTCGAAAGGATAGGCCTATTTTATTTTTTTCCTAACTTTTTTTTAAAAACTAGCTCTAGTCATTATAATAAAGCATTAAAAATTTAAATTAATAGGTCCTCTTTTTATAGTTCTCGTATTGTCCTGTCTTTTTTTTTTTTTTTTACCAAAAAGTCATAAAATGTCTTCTTTTCTTTCTTTTTTTTTAGGACAACGATATGGCCAACCTACTCTACATCAGGAGGGATATTTTCTTCTCAGTATTTTCTTTACCACTAGGACCATGCACTTAAGTCAAGGCTGCAACGCTAAAAGACACTAATTAAGATATCAGCGGTTATCAAAGACAGAGACAGCGATGCAAACAAACACAGTCATGTATATACTTTAAATGCCCACACTTGCAACATTGAAACAAAACAAGAAATGTTGGAAGTATCGAACGGGAACAAGTAGGAGGGAAACTGTAAAACAGAAATAAAAACACGAGTTTAGATTTATGATCACCAAAAAGGAACTATTTATTTAACAAAACAACATCTCAGTTCTACCGTTACGTGGTGACAGATTTATGCGGTCTCTAGTCTGCCACGCGAATCTAGACTTCCAAAATTGAAGGCCATGTGGCGTCGAAATTGCGAAACTCATTCAATACAGCTCACGCTGGGCTAGATTTTTAGTTATGACAAGATAAGCGTGCATATAGATAATGTTGTCTGGCGTGATTGCAATTTTATAATAAGACACTGAGTGAAATAAATGCCGAGCCAAATAATATTTTTATCGAGTTATTTAAAAAAGGTGGTGGCTGACGATAAATATGTTTTTTTGTCTGCGAAGCGGTATGCGGAACAAAAGATATAATTGACGGAGGTGTATTCACTGCATGGATTGGAAAGTCGTGAGAATGGGGAAAGAGGGCTCATGGAAAAAAAGGACGATGCAGTGAAATGTCTTACCACAAATATCTTTTAAAGTACAGTATAGTAGAAGGTAAAAGGAGCTTCCATTGCCTAGCAATACATGCAATCTAAAGAAATACAAGTGTGTTTCTTCTTCTTCTTCTTTGATCCTTTGCCCCTGGCTGACGAAGTCATTAACAGACAAATAGATTTAAAAAAAAGTGAGTTAATTTTCTTCTCGTAAATGTGATGGAATACATTGATACAGCGCTAAAATCCTCCATTTATAAAGATAAAGGTTAAAATAAATTGTAGGGATAAAATATAGTTAAGTTAAGCTGCGGCTTTTTCGCCTACGCCACAAGCGCGTTGATTTGGTAGATCGTACTATCGTTTCTAGTGTCATTGGAAAAAGAAAAAAACTAATTATAACATGGGGACGCGAAAGGCCTATTCGTTCAGACGGGGTAGGAAAGGAGAAAAGAAAAAAAAAATGATGCTGTCTGCAAGCGTTTGAATCTAAGCCTAACATACGCGCGAACTCGTAGTTAGTGTTTGAAATACGAGGTAAAGTAAAAACATGTAGTCAATTGGTTACGAAAACAGACTTATCTCTTATTTAGAATGACGTAAAACTCTCGAAAATAGCTGGACAGCACATGGAAAAGAAGTGAACGCGTGGTAGTAAAGATTTCAAGACTAACATGGAAAAAAAATATGAAATTTCTTATTAATAGGTTTAGAATCACAAAAACTAGCTAGTTTGATAGCCTATCTTTTCCTGACAAATAATATGCTTTCAAATAAAAAGACGGACAGATAATTCGGAAGTTATTGACAAAAGACTGATTTGTTCGATGCAGACTCGCAAACACATGTTAGTTTTGCATTCACTAAAGTTACATTTGACGCGTCCTTGAGACGAAAGCAGAAAAACAAGTACATGTAGACAAGGGGGAGACAAGGAGGAGTGAATCTAAAAATATCTTCGCAGTAGAAATCTAAGCAGGGGGTGAGGGAAAAATTTGAATAGTTTTTTTTTTTTGTAGTTGGGCCCAAAACCAAGTCCAAACTTGGGAAATGACAAGTTCGGACAGACCGGCCGATAGAAATACACTACACATTTGACCAAAAATTGGATAGTTAGTTTGAAATTTTAAACTCTAGAAGGGGCAGTACTCTCATTGGACGAGACAGTTAAGATTATTGAAAAATTTGCCGGCAAGTTGCCATTTTTTTGAAGACTGTCCATACGAGCAGATCGTTGAGGCTAAGAAGTTGTCGTCCATTGAATATATACTAATAATAGTGGGACGCCCTAGTCTAGCCAGCAGCTCAGCTGAGTTTGTGCTATTTCAGCGTATCTGTGTGTTTTATTCTAGGTCACCAGCCGACTGTCCAGGGCCTAGAGGTTGAATTATAATATGATACACTATCAGAAATGTAGAATACAGATGTTTCTTTTCAGGTGGTCAGGTGGAAACATATCACCCACCTTATTATATGGAAAAAAGAGATTAATGAAAATATTTCAGATGCAGTGCAGTCTCTAGAGGAGAGGAATGGGAAACTAATGCTACTTGATAACAGCCTTGATGTAGATGTGCTGGGTCGGTCAGAGAGATCTGACCCTGTCTTTTGATTACATGTATTATTGCTTGTAAACATGGTGGATTAGGTAGTATGTTAAGACATAGCCTAATTTTGTGGTTTCAGAGTTTCTTTGTCTGGCACTGTGCTAGTGCCAGATGTTCTGGAGAAGTCCAACTTTGTATGAAATTAGATGCCTACCATACTACCTCAGAGCATGTGAGGAGTGGGCCTAAGGAACAACTTTCTTTCATCGTCACAGGCCAGTTAAGTATTAAAGACCTGGCCTGCTGAGATTCATCAACTAGAAAATTATAATTTAAACTACATTGTGAAAAATAAGAAACTTTTTGTCCACCATTAATCCTGTATAAGGAGCAAATGACATTGTTAACCAAAGACTGGGTATGATGCAAATACCCCGACCCGACATCCAGCATTAGTTTTCCTAAAGACTTTTAGTTAGTACAGTTGACATTCAAAAATCCGGCAACCTCCGGACCTGAGGAGTGCCGGATTGTTGAAAATGCCGGATTTTTGGGGTTATATATGCTGTATATATTTAACAGAAAATGACTACCTGTACAGTCCTTTAAAGAAAGAAAATTAAATGTTTACGTTTTACACCACTTCTTTTATTTGCTGAATCCATAATGGGGCTAAACAGCAGCAAATAAATGATAAAATGAGAAGGAATGAGCAGGAATGCCTGTTAACACGTGCAAGCAAGACCCAACAGCTGCATCAAAACATAAACTGCTCCAGAAAACAGTGGCGCGCCAACGAGGTAAATTAAAAAATGCGCTCCGAAATCCATTCCGGAAAACTGAAGGAACCGGATTATCGATGGCCGGATTTTTGAATGTCAACTGTACCAATATTAGCAAATTTAACTTATATATATATATATATATATATATATATATATATATATATATATATATATATATATATATATATATATATATATATATATATATATATATATATATATATGTACAAGCCTTTCATGTGATTATTCAATTATATGTACTTCTATTGACATTAATTCATATTGATTTAAAAGTCCTGACCAGAAGAAAAACTTGGTTCAGGACAAAATAAATTTGAAAAAATTTTAATTTCTAAATTTTAAAACACAGTGTTAATTGAATTGATCATAGAGCTTAATATTAGTGTTTGTGTGTGTGTGTGTGTGTTTGTGTACTTAATTACCAGCACACCACATTTCATTACCCTAGACATTAAACGTAGCTATCAGTCATATAAATCCCAAATAAGTCTGCTTGAGGTCATAGGTGGTAGTAGTAAGGTACTCTGTAAACTCACCTAAACTGTTATCCTCAGGGACCTTCACAGCTGACCTCATTCAGTACACTAAGTAACCTAGCAACCACACTTAATAACATCAAAACCCACCACAGTAAATTTAACACACACACGCACAAAATTGTTCATCTTACTTTCAATCTTTGTACTGTTCATGTGTCTGTCCAAAAAATTCTCTAAGACTTTCACTATTAAAGTAAAGGTTCTCTAACACAAAGTTCCACATCACATGTGCTAACAACAATACATGATACAAGTATACGCGATAGTGTCTGGCGTGCCACTTCATATACTCTCCAAGCGTTTACTGCATTCATAGAGAGGATTATGACGAAATGTAGCGCAAGTAGGTCGCTATTACGAGATATTTGCCAATAAAACATATCTTTTGATGTCTCTTTCATCATAGCGGTTTATTACGAGTCGTTCTTGGCCGTCTTTTTTCATCTTTGAGTCTGGCGCTCTATTTCAGTTCACAGCCATTTGTAGACTGGTAGCACTGAAGTCTACAGCCGGATCATCAATTATGAATCGCCTATTCGCCCCCCACCCCCTTTTTTCCCAAAAATATTTGTAAAACTACACGTGGCACCAGATACTTATACTTGTAACTTGATCTTCAGAAGAGGCGCGAAGACAAAAATTCTACTTTCCTCAAATGTGCCCGAACTTACATTGTTGTTTTTGTTTCTTCTTCCTACACTCTCAGACGTTTACTTGAATGTTTTCAAAGTAAGCAGTAGTCAGTTTAAGGCAATTTGAATCTCCGTGGAGCTTTTCCCACGAATGGTACTTGTATCGACCATATGCGCTTTCTCTGTTCCCATGTTGGGGAACTTTGAAGCAGTTGAATCGTTGACATAGTTTGTGGAACACAACTCTTAGGTCATCCAGGTCTGTATTATTTTGGCTTTTCAACGTTGCAATTACTGACTGTGCATCGGTAAAGAAAGCAACTTGTCTCTCTGTGCTTTCCTCTGTCATTGTAACCTCTGCTGCAGTTTTCAAGGCCTCTGCTTCTGCTCTGAAGTTACTTGAGAATTGTCCTGTTGCCACTGACAGCTTTTTTTGTGCACCAGTGCTTAAGGTCAGAAAGACACCCCCACCTCCATTTTCTGTTACATTTGTTGCTGATCCACCTGTGTATGCATGGGTCCATGTGTTGCGTGGGTAATGTTTCTCTGTGTATTTTGTCGCTATGGATTTTCTCTCTGTTGCAGTCTGCCTCTTCTTTCTTTCAATCCCAGGAATGTTTTCTATCATTTCAGGGAAATGATGTTGTCTCCAAACTGGAAGCTTGTGTGCAGTGTAGATGGGTTTAATAGTTAATATTGCATTTATGGAAACTGCTTTCATCTGGGGTTTGGTTGATTCTACAAAGTTACTTCGTTTGAGTCTTTGCCTTCTAAAAGCATTCAGATTATGGCACATTGGATGGTGTCGTGAAACATTCTAAATCCACATATATAAATTAAAAGGTAAATGTAAAGCCTAACAAATAAATTCAATAAAAGGAAAGAAGAATGGTAAAGAACAGTGCTGTCACAATGACTGTACTCGAAATCCCCCTTGTTTTCTCCTCCGTCTGCAAATTGTAACGTTTCCACGTTGATAGTAAAGCCTATAGCAGCATACACGCGTTTCCACAACACAATAAAACGTGTACTGCATTTCTAAGAAAACCTTGAGATACGCAAGCTGATTAATGACCTAAATTAATACTAACATTAATTACACTACGTTAACATAAACGGAAAGACAGATGAACTTAGGATAGAAAGAGAGAGAGAGAGCGATGTACGAAGGAACGCAGGCAATACTACCACAGTCTCGCGATATTAATGCCACCCCCAACAAGCGTAAGGCCAGAAGCACTAACTTTTTTTCAAATCGACAGTGATAAAAAAACACTACCCATACGAGAGTTAGGTTTAAAAACCTGAAAAATTCTTATTGGGAAACATGACATTATACTGGTTTACGTTTGAAATCCTGACAGTACACAGACACCACATCGTATCGAAGTGAACAGGAGGTAGAAGAAAATGCACATTTTGAACGCAGCCACCTAGCTCCCTTAAATTTATATAATTGGGTTCCTTAGGACTTGCTGACAAAGAATATGTTAAACGTTACGCAAATAGTCTAGGAATTAACAAATTATAGCCAAAATAAAATGATGGTGCTGTCAGACAACACCAAAATCAGAATTGCGCAGTGGCAGGTTTTGAAACCACCATTGTACGGGAAATGGGCCACCATGTAAAATCCTATTTGATTGGATAGAAATAAATGTAAGGCTAAACACGATTAGTCGGACTATAAATACTATTTTTTGTTGTTAGGGGAGACGGAAGGAAGGGTACTTTTTTTCAAACGCTTGGGTAAACATGGCTCGATTGGTTAGACCCGCCAATATAGTCAATTAAAAGCGTCAGTTCAGTGCCACATTTTAAAATAAACTTACTAAAGGAACAGTGCGTTGAGATCCAGCTCATATTTTTCTAAATACAAGCCTGGGACAGAGGCGGATCGGAATTTGTGCCATAATTTGTGCCATTATTCATCGCTAGTCAACGTATCTGTGTAATATTTCCATGAATTGTGGTAAGCTTGATATATTCAATATCTTTTTCATGAAAATTGAATGTAAATTGATAATTTATGTCTGCATATGTGTGTGGTTCAGTAGCTAACATGAGGCCAAGCCTAGATATTGCTCCAACCTGAACCAAACTTGTCGGAGAGGAGTTTAACTGCCTAGGCCTACATGGAATTACCAAATAGTACACTGACACCTATCTTATTGTATAGAAGGACTTACAGCTGAAATTGCAGAGGCGTAGTAACCATTAGGGAGGAGAATACTGGTGTAAATTGTTTCAGATGAAGATAGCAGTTGGCCAACCGCTCTGAACTCAGTGTTTGTTATGTATTGTGCTCAGTGTGGAAATAGAGTATAAATTAGTTCTGAAGTAGGAGGTACAACCTTCTTGTTTCAGGGACTGTGGTCCTAGTTATTGAAGCAGCACCTGGTCTGAGTTTTGCTGAATCCAGAGGCTGACAGCATACTCCTTGGTGTGGTAAAATGGGATGTTATAAATATTTATAGGGGACTTAGTGTACTGACTGAGATCAGCTGTGAAGGTATCTGTATCTAATAGGTGTAGTGTTTTGCAGATAACCTTACTTGCTACCACATTATACCTCAGTCAGAATTATTCTGGAATATTGTGATGACTACGTTAAATGTCTAGGGTATGTATATGATGAAGTGTAAGTCACAACAACAACAGACAGATAAACAATTTAATTTATTCCACCACACTTGACAACACTGTGACACTCACACACATTTAACACTCTATAAGAATATCTTAAATGAGTCACTGGTAAATTTTCAAATATCAATATGTATTAAGTACTTTCATTAATATATGTGTCCTGATTCAAATACAAAATGAACCAGGAATCACAATCAATTGTAATTACAATTTATATGTACAGAATTTATCAATATGAACCTTGTAGTGACATATTTTATTAATATTATACTATGTGTGTCAGTTGTGTAGTGGTATTAAGAGATAATACTGGTTTTGTATGTTCAAGCTATGTTGGTATTTGTCATCATGACTTCAAGTGTTTGTTTCTGTTGGAACTAGTATTGGAGATGTTCTCAGTTCCTGGCATTAAAACAATTAATTTCCCCTTTTATTTTATTATAAAGTCACTTTTAGAGGGGGTTACATAATGTTGAGCTCCGCTGGCCACATAGGCTTATCTTTAGTGATGGTGGCAGGAAAAGACTCCTCTGCTCGATTGCTCCCCTGTGTTCTGGAGACACCTCACTGTTTGCTATATGGACCAAGGAGTATGCTGTCCGCCTCTGGATTCAGCAAAGCTCTGACCAGGTGCTGCTCAATAACTTTAGGACCACAGTCCCTGAAACAAGAAGGTTGTACCTCCTACTTCAGAACTAATTTATACTCTATTTTTACATTGAGCACAATACATAACAAACACTGAGTTCAGAGCGGTAGGCCAACTGCTATCTTCATCTGAAACAATTTACACCAGTATTCTCCTCCCTAATGGTTACCACGACTCTGCAATTTCATCTGTAAGTTCTTCTATTCAATAGGATAGGTGTCAGTGTACTATTTGGTAATTCCATGTAGTTTTACTTTTCTCCGACACCTTCTGTTCAGGTTGGAGCATATATATATATATATAGGCCTTGCCTCAGGTTCGCTACTGAACCACACCCATATACAGACATAAATTATTAATTTACATTCAATTTTCATTAAAAAGATATCAAATATTTCAAGCTTACCACAATTCATGGAAATAATAAACAGATACGTTGACTGGTGAAGAATAATGGCACAATTTATGGCACAAATTCCGACCTGCCTCTGTCTCAGGCTTTTATTTAGAAATATATAACCTGATTCTCAACGCACTGTTGCTTTAGAAAGTATTTTTGAAAATCTGGTGTTGAACTGACGCGTCTAAGTGACTATATTGACGGGTCTAACCAATCGTGCCCTGTTTACCCAAGCGTTTGAAAAAAAGTACCCCTTCCATCCGTCTCCCCTAACAACTAAAAATAGTATTTATAGTCCGACTAATCGTGTTTAGCCTTACATTTATTTCCCGCCAATCAAATAGGAGGTAACATGGGGACCTATTTCCCGTACAATGGTGGTTTAAAAATCTGCCACTGAGCGATTCTGATTTTGGTGTTGTCTGACAGCACCATTATTTTATTTTGGCTATAACTTATTAATTCCTAGACTATTTGCGTAACACTTAACATATTCTTTGTCAGCAAGTCCTAAGGAACCCAAATATATAAGTTTTATGGGGCTAAGTGGCGGCGTTCAAAATATGTATTTTCCAGGATAGTCGTGCTGTTACCACCTCCTCACTTCCAAACTTTTAGGGTGTCTGCTGTACTGTCATACTAATGTCAGGATTTCGGACATAAAACAGTAGAATGTCATGTTTCCCAATAAGCATTTTTCAGGTTTTTAAACATACTCTCGTAGTTGTAGTGTTTTTTATCACTGTCGATTTGAAAAAAGCTAGTGCTTGTGGCCTTACACGCGTGATGGTAGTAATTGTGTATCGCGAGACTGTGGTAGTATTGCCTGCGTTCCGGCTTTCAGCCCCTCCCTTTCTTTCTATCCTTAGTCCATCTGTCTTTCGTTTTTGGTAACATAGTGTATAAAATGACATGAATGGAATTTTAAATCTAGGTCAGCTTGCGTATCTCAAGGTTTTTCTTAGAAAGGCAGTACACGTTTTATCGTAGAAAACAGGTATTGAAGCAGTAGGCTTTTACTATCAACGTGAAACGTTACAATTTGCAGACGAAGGAGAAAACAAGGGGGATTTCGAGTACAGTCACTGTGACAGCACTGTTCTTTACCATTCTTCTTTCCTTTTATTGAATTTATTTGTTAGGCTTTACATTTACCTTTTAATTTATATATGTGGATTTAGAATGTTTCACGACAATTGGTCCAGATAGCAACCAATGAGGTGTCTCCAGAACACAGTGAAGCAATTGAGCAGAGGAGTCTTTTCCTGCCGCCATCACGAAAGATAAGCTTCTGTGGCCAGAGGAGCTCAACATTATGTACCCCCCTCTAAAATTGACATTGTATTAAATAAAGAGGGGCAAGTAATTGTTTTAATGCCAGGAACTGAGAACATCTCCAACACTAGTTCCAACAGAAACAAACACTTAAAGTCGTGATGACAATCAACAACATAGCTTGAACAGCCAGTATTACCTCCTAGTGCCACATCACAACTCACACACATAGAATACTAATAATAATATATGTCAATACAAAGATCATATCTATAAACTGTGTACATAATACTTGTAATTACATTTTATTATGTTTCCTGGTTCACTGTGTAGTTGAATCAGGATCTCTATTATTGAAAGAAACTTAATACATATATTTTTAAACTTTAACACTTGCCTCATTTAAAATAATCTTATAGAGTGTTATATGTATGTGAGAGTCACAGTGGTGTAAAGTGTTGTGGAATAATTAAATGGTTTATCTGTCTGTTGTTGTTGTGACTTACACTTCATCATTTTCATAACCCTAGACATTTAACGTAGTCATCACAATATTCCAGAATAATTCTGACTGAGGTATAAATGTGGTAGCAAGTAAGGTTATCTGTAAAACACTACACATATTAGATACAGATACCTTCACAGCTGATCTCAGTCAGTACACTAAGTCCCCTATAAATATTTATAACATCCCATTTTACCACATATATTGGGGTCCTGTCCGGGATTTTGAATCTTTCCCTATTATAAATATTGGGGGTAATTCACTTCAGGGAATAATAAAAATTAAAAAGGTATCCTTGGGTGAAAATAAATAACGTTGAGCTCTCAGTGCCTGTGGTTGTGATTGGATATTTAGTTAGAGATTGTATTGTTTAGTTAGACATTGTTTACATTTACCTGTTAGAAAATGGCGGACCTGGCCAAATTTCGATCTGCTGCTGTGCAGACTGCAAAAGAGTTAGGAATGGACGGGCAAATTATGATTGCTTATGTCACTGCTGAATGTGACAAATATATTGAACGGGAAGAAAGAAGATAAGAAAAAGAGGCCGAAAGAAAATTAGAATCTGAAAGGTTGGCCGAAGATAAGAGGTTAGAAGCTGAAAAAGAAATTAAGAAGTTACAATTTGAGGCTGAGGCTGAGACTAAGAGGCTGCAGATTGAGGCTGAGGCTACGAAATTGGAAGCCGAGGAAAGAAGACAGGCTGCAGAAAGGGAAGAGAAGAAATTAGCTGCAGAAAGGGAAGAGAAGAAATTAGCCGCAGAAAGCGAAGACAAGAGATTAGCTGCAGAAAGGGAAGCAGAAAGAGAGGATAAGAGATTACAAAGGGAACATGAGTTACGACTAAGGGAGTTTGAGTTTAAAGGCCATGCTCCTGAAAATGGTGCCAGTCCCTTTGCCTCTGATGCCACTGCTAGTCAGGGAGCCTCAACCTCAGCTATGAATTTTCATTTAGATCATTTTGTTGAGAAAGACAATGATATTGAGAGCTATCTAAATAGATATGAACTATTAGCTACCACGTATGGGTTAGAGAGAGAAAGGTGGAGCTTAAAGTTATCTCAAGGTCTTCGTGGGGCAGCTTATGAAGTTTTTGCCAAAATGAACAGAAGTGATCAAGAAAATTATGACATGCTAAAGCAGGCTCTTTTGTTAAGATATGAAAAAAACGCAGAATTTTATAGGAAAAAATTTAGGAATGCTAAACTACTGTCAGGTGAAACCTATCACCAGTTCTCTGCACGGTTAGAGACATACTTGGAGAAATGGACTTCTCTGGGGAAAACCCAAGATCTTAAGGAAATTGTCCTTATAGAACAATTAAGAGAGTCCATGGCTCCAGACCTGAGAAAGCGTCTCATGGAACAAGGTGCAGAGAGGCTGGGTGAGTTGCTAAATGTTGCTGAAAGGTATCAAGCAGCTCATGCAGAGGTATCAGGTAATAAGAAGAAACAGGTAGATAATTTTAAGGCACCACAGAACTTTACTAAATTTGATCCTAGAGATCAAAACAAAGGTAAGCACCAGTTTGATAGGCCACGGTATGACAATAAAAATAAAACCCCACAATTCGATGAAAGGAAATATGATGAAAGAAAATCTTTCAACCAAGGAAAGAGATGGTGTAAAAATTGTAAGATGAACAATCATGACACTGACCATTGTAGAAGGAAACCTGTGTATATGGCCACCGTTCAGGTCAGGTCAACCTCAAGAAAGGAGGAGGATATCCTGATAGATACCACTCCAGAAGAGATGAGGAAGGCACAGGCTGGGGATAAGACCCTCAAGCCTTGTTTTAGGAAATTGTCAACTTGTCATACAACTCCAGGCAAGGGAGATTTTTACATGAAAAACAAGTTGATTTATAGGAAGGCTGGATCTGAATCCAAGGGTCACGGACAGCTGGTTCTTCCAAAGACATATAGGGCAGAATTAATAAGGAGCTTACATGTGAGAGAAGATGGGGACCATGAGAAAATAGGTACCATCATCCAAAAAGTAGCTCAAAATTATTACTGGCCCAAGGCAATGATTGACATTGTGAATTTTGTAGAGAGGTGTAGCATAGCACATGAGGGAACACCCACAAGTGGGAACATTGATCAGGACCTGGACACGCCACGGGGCAAAATTAGGCCTGATAATAAAAATAAAAATAAATTTAATAAAGTGGACGAAATGGAATGGGAAACCCCTTTTCACGGACAAGCTTCAATAAACTGTTTTACAATGGCCACTATGCAGAGAGTGCAAAAAAATGTCTTACCCCAGGATAAGCCGAAAATCCCTCAATCGGACTTATGTAAACTGGAAGAAGAGGATGTAGAGAGGAAATCTCTCATCCAGAATTCTAAGTGGGGAGAAAGCCCCAGGAAAAAAATTGGTAGCGGTCGTTTTGTGCATGAAAATTCTGGGAAGAAAAATCATCACTATAGAGCTTCGAGTGGAAGAGACCATACCGGTGCATGGACAAATAGGTCCACAAAATTAAAGGTCCATATGTAGCTCTGTTAAGAACGTGGACTGATGAAAAGGCAGAGGAAAATATTACATCCTCATACCAATATGTGAATGAGCTGACCACTCGTTTAAAAACTGGCTGGAAACTTGCCAATGAAAACTTGAGACAAGCCAGGAAGAAACATGCTGCCTATTATAACAGGAAAGCTAAAGACAGAGATTTGGCTGTGGGAGAGAAGGTACTGCTTCTTCTACCCCGTAGTCAAAATAAGTTACAAATTGGATGGCAAGGTCCATATACAGTTCTAGAGACGGTGTCTAGAACCAATTATAAGATAGATAAGAAGGGGAAAGAAAAAATCTATCATGTGAATCTCCTGAAGAAATATTTGGAAAGAGAACATCAGGAAGAGACACACTTGTTGACCTTGTCCATTGCCATGGAGATGAAAAAGGAACCACTTTCATCATTTGAATATCCATTACACCCCTGTGAGACAGCGGCACAGGTGAAAATCAGTACACATTTAACGAAAAATCAGAAAGAGAGAGTGCAACAGGTTCTAGATAATCATACAGAGGTGTTAACGGACCGACCGGGGCATACAAACTTATTGGAATATGATATGAAACTGATAGACCCCACACCTGTCTGTATGAAAACCTATTCGATTCCTTTTGCTAAGGAGGAAGCTTTGAAGGAAGAGATAGACTATTTGTTGAAGGAAGGAATTATTTCACACAGTGAATCTTCGTATAGTTCCAGTGTTGTACTCTTAAGGAAACCCTCTGGAGAACATAGACTCTGTATAGATTACAGGAGACTGAATGCTATCACAGAAGGACAGGTGGATCCATTGCCGGATACAAATCAGTTGTTTGCTAGGCTAAATAAAGCTAAATATTTCTCAAAAGTGGATCTGAGTAAAGGATACTATCAGATTCCAGTAAAGCCTGAGGTTAGACCATACCTAGCGTTTAGTACCTCAGAGGGACACTATGAGTTTAACAGATTGCCATTTGGATTGAAGAATGCTCCTAGTGTCTTCTCTAGAATGATGAGAAAATTATTGGACCCTCTGAATAATCCATGCATCACAAATTTCATGGATGATATCCTTATAGCAACAGAAACATTTGAGGAACACATTGACTCTCTGAACATGCTGTTTAATCGACTTAGATAAGCGAATTTAACAGCCCGACCAACCAAATGTTGCGTTGGATGTAAAGAATTAGAATTCTTGAGACACACAGTCTATCAGGGAAACATGACCCCTGACCCCAAGAATTTAGAGAAACTAAAGAAAGCCCCGAGACCACAAACCAAGAAAGACGTGAGATCCTTTGTCTCATTATGTGGTTTCTACCAAAAGTATATCAAAAACTTTAATTCCATATGTGCACCGTTAACTGATTTGACCCGTAAAGGAAATCCAGATCGAATTACATGGACACCACAATGTGAGTTAGCGTACCAGGAATTGAAGGAAAAGCTCACAAGCAAACCTATTTTGAAATTACCTGACTTAAGTCAAGAATTCATTGTAAGGACGGATGCCAGTAATATTGGGTTAGGTGCAACACTGCTACAGAAATCAGATGCATTGGATGGGGAATTAAGCCCAGTGGCATATGCTAGCAGAAAGTTGAATAAAGCTGAAACCAACTACTCAACTAGCGAAAAAAGAATGTCTTGCAGTAATATGGGCGATAAAGAAATTCAATATTTATCTGTATGGGAAGGCATTTAAGTTGCAAACGGATCACAAACCCTTGTCATTTCTAGCGCAGGCTAGACATGAAAATTCTAGATTACTCCGTTGGTCATTACTGATGCAGCCATATGAGTTTTGCATAGAGTATATATCTGGAAAGAAAAATCTGGGAGCGGATTTTTTAAGCCGCCATCCGTGTGATGAGAATCACCGTAAGCCCCAGACATAATAATAAATTTCTCTATGTGTATATAGAATTATAGACTGACATATAACGTCTGTTTTAAGAGGGGAGAATTTGTCGTGAAACATTCTAAATCCACATATATAAATTAAAAGGTAAATGTAAAGCCTAACAAATAAATTCAATAAAAGGAAAGAAGAATGGTAAAGAACAGTGCTGTCACAATGACTGTACTCGAAATCCCCCTTGTTTTCTCCTCCGTCTGCAAAATGTAACGTTTCCACGTTGATAGTAAAGCCTATAGCAGCATACACGCGTTTCCACAACACAATAAAATGTGTACTGCATTTCTAAGAAAACCTTGAGATACGCAAGCTGATTAATGACCTAAATTAATACTAACATTAATTACACTACGTTAACATAAACGGAAAGACAGATGAACTTAGGATAGAAAGAGAGAGAGAGAGCGATGTACGAAGGAACGCAGGCAATACTACCACAGTCTCGCGATATTAATGCCACCCCCAACAAGCGTAAGGCCAGAAGCACTAACTTTTTTCAAATCGACAGTGATAAAAAACACTACCCATACGAGAGTTAGGTTTAAAAACCTGAAAAATGCTTATTGGGAAACATGACATTATACTGGTTTACGTTTGAAATCCTGACAGTACCCAGACACCACATCGTATCGAAGTGAACAGGAGGTAGAAGAAAATGCACATTTTGAACGCAGCCACCTAGCTCCCTTAAATTTATATAATTGGGTTCCTTAGGACTTGCTGACAAAGAATATGTTAAACGTTACGCAAATAGTCTAGGAATTAACAAATTATAGCCAAAATAAAATGGTGGTGCTGTCAGACAACACCAAAATCAGAATTGCGCAGTGGCAGGTTTTGAAACCACCATTGTACGGGAAATGGGCCACCATGTAAAATCCTATTTGATTGGATAGAAATAAATGTAAGGCTAAACACGATTAGTCGGACTATAAATACTATTTTTTGTTGTTAGGGGAGACGGAAGGAAGGGTACTTTTTTTCAAACGCTTGGGTAAACATGGCTCGATTGGTTAGACCCGCCAATATAGTCAATTAAAAGCGTCAGTTCAGTGCCACATTTTAAAATAAACTTACTAAAGGAACAGTGCGTTGAGATCCAGCTCATATTTTTCTAAATACAAGCCTGGGACAGAGGCGGATCGGAATTTGTGCCATAATTTGTGCCATTATTCATCGCTAGTCAACGTATCTGTGTAATATTTCCATGAATTGTGGTAAGCTTGATATATTCAATATCTTTTTCATGAAAATTGAATGTAAATTGATAATTTATGTCTGCATATGTGTGTGGTTCAGTAGCTAACATGAGGCCAAGCCTAGATATTGCTCCAACCTGAACCAAACTTGTCGGAGAGGAGTTTAACTGCCTAGGCCTACATGGAATTACCAAATAGTACACTGACACCTATCTTATTGTATAGAAGGACTTACAGCTGAAATTGCAGAGGCGTAGTAACCATTAGGGAGGAGAATACTGGTGTAAATTGTTTCAGATGAAGATAGCAGTTGGCCTACCGCTCTGAACTCAGTGTTTGTTATGTATTGTGCTCAGTGTGGAAATAGAGTATAAATTAGTTCTGAAGTAGGAGGTACAACCTTCTTGTTTCAGGGACTGTGGTCCTAGTTATTGAAGCAGCACCTGGTCTGAGTTTTGCTGAATCCAGAGGCTGACAGCATACTCCTTGGTCCAGATAGCAACCAGTGAGGTGTCTCCAGAACACAGTGAAGCAATTGAGCAAAGGAGTCTTTTCCTGCCGCCATCACGAAAGATAAGCTTCTGTGGCCAGAGGAGCTCAACATTATGTACCCCCTCTAAAACTGACATTGTATTAAATAAAGAGGGGCAAGTAATTGTTTTAATGCCAGGAACTGAGAACATCTCCAACACTAGTTCCAACAGAAACAAACACTTGAAGTCGTGATGACAATCAACAACATAGCTTGAACAGCCAGTATTACCTCCTAGTACCACATCACAACTCACACACATAGAATACTAATAATAATATATGTCAATACAAAGATCATATCTATAAACTGTGTACATAATACTTGTAATTACATTTTATTATGTTTCCTGGTTCACTGTGTAGTTGAATCAGGATCTCTATTATTGAAAGAAACTTAATACATATATTTTTAAACTTTAACACTTGCCTCATTTAAAATAATCTTATAGAGTGTTATATGTATGTGAGAGTCACAGTGGTGTAAAGTGTTGTGGAATAATTAAATGGTTTATCTGTCTGTTGTTGTTGTGACTTACACTTCATCATTTTCATAACCCTAGACATTTAACGTAGTCATCACAATATTCCAGAATAATTCTGACTGAGGTATAAATGTGGTAGCAAGTAAGGTTATCTGTAAAACACTACACATATTAGATACAGATACCTTCACAGCTGATCTCAGTCAGTACACTAAGTCCCCTATAAATATTTATAACATCCCATTTTACCACAGATGGCCTGTTAGTCTCTTGAATTTTTCAGCTTGTTGCTGAGCCCTGTTGTCTCTTCTATCCTCCATTGGCTAGAGGCATGTAATCTTTTCGAGTTCTTTTATATGTTTTGTCTTCATGCCGCCCGTTATAATTCTCACTGCTTGACTTTGGAGTCTGTTGATTTTATCGAAGTTTGACTTAGCTCCTGTTGCCCATGCTACAATGACATACTCTAGAACTGGTCTCATTCGCACAGTGTATAACGTCTTTAGCACTCTCTCATCTGCACCCAAAGTTGTTCCAGCAAGTTTTTTTTTCATAATTGCCGTTCTTTGCCTTGCTCTCATTCGGTTTCTGTCAACTTGTTTTTTCCAAGTCAGACGGCAATCAATAGTAATGTCTAGGTAGTTCGGATTTTCATTTAAAAGTAGATTTTCTCCGCTTAGCACTAGTTTGGAGCTCTGTGGTTTATTCGAGAGGGAAAATACTGTGTATGTTGTTTTCCCTTCATTTATCTTCATGATCCATGTTTTGGCCCACTCTTCTAGTGATGTTAGGGCTTGTTGCATCCGAATGTTTGCAGTAGTGATATAGTCTTCAGAGATCCACAAGGCTAAGTCATCTGCAAAGGATGCATTGTTTGTTATTTTTTTTTTTATATTTTCTGTTAAGTCATTTATGTATGCAAGGAACAGTGTAGGTGACAGGACTCACCCTTGTGGAATTGTCGCCGTGGGGTTTGCCCAAGCATTATTCATGCTATTGGCAAAGTCATATTAACGCTTAGGACAGCTCACGGAGAAGAAAATAATATATGAAAATAACAGACAAAGTTTCACTAACTTGGCTTGCGTTGGTAAAACGTGAGTATTTTTCTCGTGAGTTGTAAATAAAAGGCTCGGCCAATAGATTTAGGTGAAAACCGGTTAGAGCAACGAATCAGAGGTAGCGAAAGAAACGCTCGGGGGAACAATGACCAGAGGTCAGAAAGGTGTGCGGTTTTCACAGAGGGCAGTGCGATTTCTTCGGTTGAAGAGGCAAGAAGTGTTTTTTTTTTTTTTTTTGCAGTAGTCTCCAGATGAACGGATTCTGTGGTTAGACAGAAGTAGTATGAGTTTTAGAAGTGTTCAGATATACAGAAATAGCAGAAGTCTAGAAAGATTTCAGAAGATGTGTCAGCTTTAGACAGTAACTATATAAGATGAATATGAAGTTCCATGTAGTTAGTAAGGGTAGAGAAGATATTTCATGAGAGATTCAGTGATCAGACTGTAAGTATGATTTAAACTTATCATGCATATGAGATACATATTTACAGGAAAGGTAACACAGAAGTTTCAAGTCGACATGTCAAATATATGATGAGAACTTTATTAACTGAGTAACAAAAGACGGAGATGAATGATACACAGATGGTTAAGCTGGGTACAGCTACATTCGCATAAATGTATAATGATGAATTACAAGAGGAAAACCATATTTATCATTGTGAGTTCACGATAAGTGAAGTATGAGCTGTCTTCAGAAATAGATACGACGAGTAAGCGACTGGGAGAGTCGACTACTGTATAACCTGCCAACATGCTCTCGCATGTAAGTATGACGGGAAGCATTGATAGTTTGTATATCTTTTTGCATTTTGTTTTCAGGAATAGTAAGTTAGGCAGCTTTGACTAGGTTAGTCAAAGCAGACACACACACAGATGAGGAGTTTGAAATGCTGATGAGGAAATCAGAGGTACTCAAACCCACAGGATTAGATTTTTGAGAAGACTAAGAAAGTCAGTTGAAGATGATAGAATGATGGAGGAAAAAGATGCATATACCCAAGATACAGAGCTCATGCATGAGGTACCAATGATAATGATATGCATGCTCTATGATATAAATTACTTGACCTGCTGAGCACTATTGACATATGCATGCTCTAGGATATAAATTGCTTGACCTGCTGAGCAGTATTGACATATGCATGCTCTATGATATAAATTACCCGACCTGCTAAGAATTATTGACAATGTAAATAAATGTTTTGGAGGTTAAAACATAGATTTGAGTTCATCACTTGAGAGTTGCTGTATGTAAACCATGTATATTTACTACTACCACTATTACGAAAGTCACTAACAACAACAAAGAAGGAACGAACGAATCATGAGTTGAATGGTTAAAGGGAAAGTGTCTCATCCAGGAATCCACATCTCTGGCGGAGATGGCCAGTACACCTACACAATATCATTAACTTGGAAGATAAACAAAAAGAGACTTGCTTGTGTAAAAACTTGAGTTACTTCACTAGGCCTGCCATCTGCCACCTAGTTATATAGCGCTGTTACATACGTCTAATTGGTGCCGCACCCAGTCCTCGGTCACCTGTTACATACGTCTAATTGGTGCCGCACCCAGTCCTCGGTCACCTGTTACATACGTCTAATTGACGCCGTGAGAGGATCTCCTGCTCTAATATAAACTTGTTACTAGTCTGTCCTTGTATTTGTACTCTGGTGGTTCTATTCTCAAGGTAGTGACCAATCCATTTGTACATTCGCCCACGCACAACACTTCTGTGCAGCTTGACTTTCAAACCCTCTTTCCATACTTTTGTTTGTTTGTTTGTTTAACTAGGGCTGTTGAGCTCGTCACTCTTTCTCAGACAATGCTAAAGTGAAGAATCTGCATGGGCTCTGCGGCTGTTGAGATTGTTATTGTTGATCAGAATTGACATCACTGCACTCCGAGCTAACCCATAGGTGCTCAGTCTCTTTCAGTAAATGTCGAAGAGTATGAATGCTAATAGTTCCTATTGCGCACTGGTTGTATACACGCCGGATGCATCATCTCAAACGTTCATCCCTGCTGGTCTTACGTTTTATGCCGAATTCCAGCATTCTTAACCTTGATGATTCATCGAATGCAGTGTCATTCTCCAATAGTCGATCATTAATTGTCCGCAGTATCTCTCTCTTATCCATATCCAATGTACTCACTATGGGTGCTCTTAAAGCTAGTCTGTCATCTCTTGCATTGCCGCGTACCCCTGTAAGACCAGGACAGTAGATTCACAACAGTTCCTTACGATTCGAGGCTTCTATGGAGGTTTTCCATTCATGCCGTAGCCATCCACTTTGGACCTTCCGAAGCATAGACTGAGAGTCCGACACAATAACTGCCCTTGTGAACTTTGACAGTCACTTTAAGGCTGCAGTAGCTGCTTGTACTTCCATTCTCATGCTGGAGGTTGTTATCATAAAAATCCCGCTATGTTCTGCGACGATCCTGCCCTTTATTCTATCCGAGAAACCCCATCCTGATTTATCATCACAGAATACAGAACCATCAGTGCACACAATAGCATCATTATCCCCGGCATCATTTAGCGGCTGTTGAGAAGTGACGTATGGTGTTTATGATTATTTGGGCAGCCAGACAGTAGCTGCCTTCTTTCTTTAGTTAAGTCCTCTTTCTTTCTTTAATAAGTCCTCCTTCTTTCTTTAATAAGTCCTCCTTCTTTCTTTAGTTAAGTCCTCTTTCTTTCTTTAATAAGTCCTTGGCATGTAAGTAGCAAATGTCGAACTGGTTCGCATCGATGGGTACAGTTATTTCGCATGTACGCGGATGATATCGCGCATGTTCATGTCATTTACAGAATATTGAAAGAACGAGAGACAAATACATTATACAACTGACAAAATTAATTATGACAGTCTCCACCACTACGAAAATCTTTAACCAACAACATGGTGGGTGAAAATAAAAGGAAAAAAGGTAATTCGTCTTACTAGGAAAAAAGACAAAGAAAATTGCTTATGTTGTGGCTTTCGTCGTGAAAAGGAAAGGAAGCGAGAACTAGGTAAGAAACAAGAGAAATTAAATTTTAAAAATGGATTCAACCCGTAAGATCTGCTAGTGAGCGTAGCCTGGTGGTTGGTCAGGAATCGAGCAATACTGCAGTCGTCATCTTCCTAAACCAACAACAGGATAATTCCGCCAGACTGTTTTGTCAATGTTCTGAGATCAACACACAGTTTAGGCAAGAAAATAAAGGGCTGCTATTTCGCTTTGCAAAATGGTGCGGTAACTTCTAAAATATGATTGACTCCCCTTGTTTCCATGTACTGGCTGTTATTGTTCACATAAATTACGGTATTGCATTTACTAATAGGTCCATTATAACCGGCACTACACTCAACATAATTAACTCAGGGAATTAGCAATAGATGAAGAATGTATAGGCGGCTTTCCATTCTATGGCACACCAAACCTTACATAAACAGATTCCATTAATTTCACCTCGCTTCTTGCTCAGAAAATCCCTGGAGTTTCTGTAACAGTTCTTGTCAGAGTAAATTATTCACAGCAATAACTACTTTCCGGAGGATTATGTATTCTTGTGAGAAGTAATTCCCGTCACAGCCATCTTTGTAAGGATTATTGCTGAGTGGTTTATATCCAGGTAGTCACCCCAGTTCCTTAAGCGTGAGTTTTTATTCGTACTGGAAAGATACAGGCACATCAGCTGTTCTGAAATAACACGGCTCCGTTAGATCACAATTTCGCTCCACGCTTTGAAATAAATGAGAAGTCAGCAGAAGTCAACATAAACCTGACTCGCCAGCTCTGCATATAACCCACTGCAGCATTACCTTTAGGTGTGAACTCGTCAAGTGTTTAAAAACTAATTTCTTCTTACCCACCCCCTTGACTTACCACTTCTTGAGCAAATGACACATAATTTTTGTTTAAACGTCGACTCTTTCCATAATTGATGTAGATTTTCATATTTCATATGTGCAAGCATATAAATATTATTTCATGTATGTAAAAATACATTTTTAAATGCATTAACAAATAAAATACGTTAGCATTAAATCTAAGACTTGACATGCGGGGCTCATGAAATCGATGTTGGTAGTCAGGCTTCAGGTGTGTTTTCAGTCTTTTGTCTTTTGCTACTACTGGCAAACGAACTGTCCAAAGAAAGAATTTTTAAGCTAGGGAAAGTTTGGACTAGTCCTTTCCCGCAGACATTTATTAGTGCGGTATCCCAGGATTAAAGATATTAGCATTCCCAGTGAAAAGATACGAGGTTGATTACTACAATTACCTTTATTAGTGAACGTCGTAAGACAGAAACGCGATCTTTTCTTTGAAGTGAAAGTGAAGATTCGGTATCATTTAGTGAAGTTTCCACCACTTTATCGATGAAGAAGAGATAAAAGTTACATATCAATGTCATTTTCCTTTGTGTTCCTTATGGAGCATGGAACTACCAATGCATCTGGTCCCTGCAGTTACATGCTCTAGCAGCGGTAGTTTCTAGTTTGTTTTATATGATGAGGTTGTCAGCTCCATGCAAAACCTCATAAAAGTCGCCTTTTACGACATGCCTGAGGGTACAGTAACCTTCTTCTCTCATTGTCTCTTCAGAGACCCCCGTGGGGCTACAGGAAGCTAAAAGTTACATATAGGCTGCACTTATTCCAGTTTCCAGATTATCTGAAACCTCAAAACATTTGATTTTATCACGTGAACCTTTAACAGCTCATTGTTTCTAAAGTGGAATCAATAGCTCCTGGGATGCCTACCGCTGATCTATAGCTGTAGACACGCTATATCATACTTATAATCCATTAGGGGCTGTAAATGTTATTCTTATCCATTACTTAATTAAAAAATACATTCAAGTTCGTACCAATCTATGGTATAACTTGTAAGGGACTTGCAAAATCTAGTTGCTATCAGAACTGTTTTCGCTGGAACAACACGTCTGTTATCAGTTTCAAGAGTTGGCCGAGTTAGTTAGCAAACCATGGACAGTTAAAGAGAAATGAGGGCGTTGTGAAAGACACTAGTGCGCAAAAGAAGCTTATTTTTCAAGTTAGAAGGAAGCGGTACATTTTATTTGTGCATGTTACGAGAAGAAGAAGAAAACTGAAATATATTGTGACAACAGGAAAGACTGAAGGACAAAAACACAGATGGCGACAAAGAGAAGATACTGGGCAGTTTGACATCGTGGCATGGAAAGAAGTCAGTAACATGATCGCCTGTGCCACCAGGCATGGTACTGACCAAGAAGAAGAAGTACTTAACATCGTAAGCGATTTCAGGGGCAAAAAAAATAAATAAAAAACTGTACAAAATGATGGAAAATGTGAAGAAATGTTTTCACCCGACTTTTGAACAAAGAGCTTAAAGTAGCGTTATTTATTGATTTCGGCATAAAGGTCCAGGTATTTCTAGAAGGCGAATGTGTCCTTTAAATCAAGATGCCGGGGATGATGTAGATGTCTATTGCCGAGTTTCTGTCTTTATTGGTTTTTTTTTTTTTAAATACACGTGTATCACCTCGCATCAAGAATGATTTTTGGATCATTGTGAGCTGCTTAACATCTTCAGCTGTCTTTTGCCGCAAAATCCGGAAGACTTTGAGGTGGTGAGGTGTCACAAATGATATCGAAACGTGGTACAACTTCTATTCTTGAGATCAGTTGGCCAACGATTTAGACGCAACGAAAAGCAGAGTTGAAACTTTGCCATCGGTTGCTGATTTTTGGACTTGCCGTGCAACGCAACGGTCATTTTGTCTTTCTGACACCAGTCCATCTATTTAATGGTATTCTGGTTGCTGCAACTTTAGTCAACCTGCCTGTGTGTACGACTACGAACGAAAGCTCCTTCTTCACTTTGAAAAGGATTAAGACTTATTTACCTAGCACGTGGCAGCAAGCGTAAAACTAGTATAGATGGATGTATGCGAGGGCGGGACAGGCGTGTATACAACCAGCACGCTACAGAAACAGTCCGCATTCACAGCCTTTGACATTTGCTGAGGGAGAATGGGCAGCACATATGGGTTTGCCCGCAGTGAATGATGCCGATTCTGAAAAACAATAACCATACGTAGCACAACTGGTGAGATGCATGTAAACTGACCTGCTACAATGACAGCTCATTCCGAAGATACTGACTTCCAAACAGTACTACCTGATTGTGACATATTATGAAAATAGCTTTCATATATCTTTTTTCATTATCTACACTTTTCTTTTACCTTTTCTTTTACCTATGCCTGTTCGTTAACATAAACCATTCTAACACTCAGAGATCTGTCCCTTTTTCTAATTTAGCACGCATTTTATTGCTGTTCGCTATTTCTTTGATGTATGTTCACGAGCAGACCTATTAGCTAACGCTGAGCGGGGTAATTGTAATTTATTCTTAACGCCAGCGATTGAAAATCGTTGGATAGGATCAGATAGCGATCAAGAGAGGATAATTTGGAAGCGAGGTGAGACCAATTTTTATTACCTCCCTTGTAATCCGCTCGCTAGTAAAGTAATTAAACACGGCAGATCGCCAGATCAAAGAACGGGCTCGCTCGATTTCGTTCTATGACCACGTCTGCAGGGCGGTAAACAGTGTGATTTTACGATCAAAGAAATCTCGCACGGTCTGGTCAATTACGTTACGCCTGATCTAAAGAGAGTGCAGGGGAAAAGGGTGTAGATTTCCTTGATCTAGAATTTGAGCAGAGATTTCCCCGTAGGTGCTAACATCTGGCAGAGAATCTGGTTTTCGGTGAATAGTTACATTCCCTTTGATTTCACATATATATATATATATATATATATATATATATATATATATATATATATATATATATATATATATATATATATATATATATATATATATATATATATATATATATATCCCAGCAGTCTAACTAAATTTATCCAATACCGCCAGAATTTCAGAGAACATCTAGCTTTCGATTCTATAGATCTCTTATAATAGTAGTATCACTTAGTTTTTCGATTGGAGATCGTTTTATTTCTGTGCTTGTGGTAATTATTATACTACTAGTTAAATCGTCAATTATATTTCTCTAAGATTTTGTGCAGAGTGATTTACTAGATAGGTCCGTCATTGATATTTCTCATTACTGCTAGTAACCAGTCAGAGAATATTTTAACCAACTAAGTAAATGCACTGATTCATCATTAGTATTGACGAAATATGCATTTATTTCTAATTCACGATGACTGATTTTTTAAAATGACTAGAATTTATTTCACGGGAGTTTTAAACGATAAGACAAGCTCTAAGCTTGTAGATATAATTTAAATTAAATAACCGAAGTGGATAAATATATTCTATGTTACGCAGGGTAAGGATAGGATTGTGTATACTATATTATGTTAAGTATGTGTATCTTTTCTCTTTATACAGTATTGGGTCAAACACTAAACCTTACCAGCGGCTTCCATATGAATCTGAGAATAACTTTTTATAAAAGAACATTTTGATATAAATATCGGGTTTTCAAGGTGACCTGTCTGGCCTCGTGTTTTACACCCAGAAAGAGACAGAATACCAACCCAAAGAATATTAAGAATAAATTGTAACTGGACCTATAGAATATCCAGATTTCTTTTCCCAAGTTCATATACATTCAGCCTGTGGTGGCGACATAATCAAACATTGACATTACCTGAATAACAACCACAGTGTTGTGAAGAAGATTTATCCTGAACAGATTTATTTACCTGACACTCGATTTAACGATTGAAGATTCCAAGCTACTGTACACTGTGAACATTAGACCTCTTAATTATTTTACTACCTGGACAAAAATTGAAGTGACATAATCAGCATCCTACTACCAGTAGCGGATCAAGCGTTTCCCATCATTTGAATTAATTAGTCTTTGGAGAAACTGGGGCTTGATTCGCCAATAACCAAACCCTGGATGGGCTTTGTGTACCTTACGATTTTTCCAGATGTTGTGAAAGTACCTATTAGGTAAGAGTGATTGGTTGTGATCACAGGTCTGTCAGAGCGAGAGAAAACAGGGATGAATAATTCTTTCATTTTATAACCCATGTACTAACTTTGTATTTTATGCAAGTTTTGCTAATGCTGTTCCTTTTAGAATAGATTAACGTATAAACTCTGTTCTTTATTGTAGAGGGAAATCCTAAACCATAGCGTAAACACCTTTGTTTCTTTGGGGGTTAATAACTTCTCTTCTAACGGGATCTTGTCTCAACAGAGGGAGGGAGGATTACACCTATGAGTCTAACTCTTTAATTAATTCATTAACTTATGTTTAATTGTATTTGATTGATATTCAAAATTTGTTTCTGTTGTGAAGTTTTATTATGATAAATAAAATTTACATAAACTTTATTTACGTGTGTTGGTCAGCTTGTCCCAAAAGATCCCTATTCCATAGCTATAGTTTTCACGTCTGTGCGTCTAATTGTCGTGAGTGGTTGAATATATATGTATATATTTATAGGGAAACTGTCTGATCTAAGAATCTCAGTCGTAACCGATAGGCTGGATAGATTATCTCTAAAATCCAGGGACAGACTTTACCTTTCACAATTTCACTCGTGAAAATCTATTTCTTTACATTATCTCCCACTGAGCTATCACCTGTTCTAGTTCTATTCAGACCAGACCATAATTGATCTTCAATTCCTATCGAAAATCTACGTCACTGATGTAGCAAAGCAAGGAAGTCGCCGTTTTGATTATATATTGTAGATGTCAATTTGAGTACTCTATATTTTAACGAGTTTAGCTACTATTCTTTGTCCCGTGTAGGTCCCGGGGGTGTCTGGCGAAACAAAGAAAGAACAGGACTACTGCACACTCAGATATGTCATATAAAGCGACTAATATGAGGCTGTGCATTGGGCTGGCATCATCATCATGTATAACAATGTGTTGCAGAAACCACAGCTGCAATAGCACGTGAATGCTTGCTGCAGACTTCCTGTAAGGAGACTAGCTACAATGGTGGTTCCAAGCTCCATAAGCAGCGCAAAGGATATGATGATGATGATTATTATTCTTTACCATGTTTTACAGAACGCATCTTGTACAATTTATGTATAGGCTACAGTGTGGCAGATAAAGGCAATATCTTAAAATGGTGATCTGTGTGCTGTGAACTGCTATGTCTTTTGTTTTCCGCTTGTGTTTTCAGCAGTAACATTAAAAAAAAATAACAGCAATGATAACCGTAAAGGTAAAGTTAGTCCTATAGCAGATACGGTCGTAGGGGAGTGAAGTGTTAGAGACTTAACTATAAATTAGGAAGTGGGGTGATCCGTTCCGTTCCTCACTGCCTTTGCCTTCCATAACTAAAGAGTCAGGTATCAATTCACAGCCAGGAAACTGAAGCGTGAGGTGTATCTTTGAAACATTTCCCCCTCCCCCGATAATGGAAAAAAGATCATGAAGGAAGTTGAAGAAAGAGTCACCAACAGAGCTTATAGGCAAAATCAAAGACAGGGTGTTGTGAAGACAAATGATCGCCTATGCCACCGGCAGAACACATGACGATAATATGCCCAACTAACTGTACAATTAACGTGTGCTTCATAATTTTCGAAAAACATGCACACACATACACAAACTATGTAAGTTGTAGTGAATTTTGTAAAACGTATTTCGTCACGTATGAGTAAAATGCGGGTATGGATATTGTTGTAAGTGACATTTCAGAATATTGTAAATTATTCTGCATTATCTCCCAACCTCTTTCACTCTTAACGTAAGGGTTGTGTCCACTAACTCAAATGCCGCCACAAATGTCATGTACGTGTCGCTGATTTATTACCATAGCTCGTGTGTATGACACTACGACTTCATTAGGCGAACTGAATCGTATGGTTTCCAGGGGGCAGGATTCAGATCGGAGCACAACATATAGATACATCGCTCTATTCGGTTAACACATCTTTCTTGCCGAAAAAAAATATTTATCGACATTTTTATTACCTACGTGCAAATCTGCACCCTTCCTTTATATAAAAAAAGGTGTAACTTCTGTAGAGAAATAGGATCTGTCTGAAACTGAACATATTTTTGCGCACGCGCAGAAACGAACTGCCCACTTGTTTCCTGCATTGAGAAGGCAGCATAAACAATCTTTTACGTCAATGTCTATGGACTGTTGACAGGGAATGTTCGAAGGAAGGTGCAGAGATTAGCAGATACATTTTTGATTTTGGTAAGCATAAATCACAAATTTTTCATTCTTCATTTTAACGGAATATATGATAATTGAATTGAATAACAGACTCGCTTACTCAATAATGACCGACCCAATTTATTGTAGCCTATTATAAATTATTATATGGTAGCACTCCGTTATAATTAGGATATATAGGCTATATAGTGTCTTCATTTCGAAATAGGCCTAAACGTTAAAATGCCAATATGCGAAAGTGGCATTTTTATTTTTTATTGCTGATGAAAAATAACTGTTTTCACATCAGAAGAATCATCACAGCAATCAAAGGGTTAAAGAATGGAAAAGCTCTTGGTCATGATAACTTAAATGCAGAGCTATTTAAGACAGATCCAGAGCTAGCAGCAGAACTATTAGAACCACTATTTGCACAAGTCTGGAAAACAGACAACACCAACAGAGTGGAGAAAAGGAATAATTGTCAAATTGCCCAAGAAGGGAGATCTTGCAGACTGCAATAATTGGAGAGGAATAACTCTTCTCTCAGTTCCCAGCAAAATACTAGGCAGGATAATTATACAGAGAATCTCAAAAGCAGTAGACCACAAACTGAGGAAAGAACAAGCAGGATTTAGAAAGAACAGAAGATGTGTAGATCATATATTTACCCTCAGGAACATTATAGAGCAGTGCTCAGAATGGCAAAGACAGCTGTACATTAATTTCGTTGATTTTGAAAAGGCTTTTGACAGCATACATAGGGACAGTTTATGGAAAATACTGAGGGCTTATGGAATTCCAAGCTGCATAGTGTCAGTTATAAGAAGCCTTTATGCCAACTTTACTTGTAGCATTGGGCAGAGCAACCTAACCTTTGAAGTGAAGACAGGAGTACGACAGGGATGCCCCTTATCAACCACTCTATTTTTAACAGTCATAGACTGGGTGATGCACCAGACAACAGAGGGCAATCCAAGAGGAATAAGATGGACTACATTTTCTACATTGGAAGATCTAGAATATGCAGATGATATTGCACTGCTAGCACATTCACATCAACACATCCAGGAAAAAATGGATAGACTTAATAAGTATAGCCAGCAGGTGGGCTTGAACATCAACCTAAAGAAGACAGAGATCATGACGCTCAATGTGAGCAACCCTGAGCCCATATCAGTAAGGAATCAGCAACTGGAACAGACAAATGCCTTCACATACCTAGGATGCATAGTAACACCAGACGGCAGAGCAAGCAAAGACATCAACAACAGAATGAACAAAGCAAGAACAGCCTTTTTTAGTCTAAACAACATCTGGAAGTCCTCTCAGTACAGCACAAGCACAAAATTAGGATTATATCAGAGCTGTGTGCTTTCTGTGCTTCTCTATGGCGCGGAGAGCTGGAGAGTTATGGAGAAGGAAATGTCGAAATTGTCCTCTTTTCACACAACATGACTAAGAAAAATTCTCCGAATTTTTTGGCCGAATACCATCACCAACCAAGATCAGCTTACTCGGAGCAAGCAAGAGGACATGCACACCATCATAGCTGGCAGATGCTGGAGCTGGGTTGGCCATGTCCTCAGAAGAGACCCCGATGCCATCACAAGAACAGCTATGCTATGGACCCCTGAAGGAAAACGAAAGAGAGGCCGACCAAAAACAACTTGGCAGAGGACTGTGGAGGCTGAGATGCAAAGAATGAACCAGAGTTGGGGCACTGTACGAAGGATGGCCGCCGACCGAGCAAAGTGGAATCAATTTGTTGTTGCCCTACAAGACGCCACCAGGCGTAATGGCCACTGACTGCTTTGACGGTCGGCGGCTAAGGATCAAAGAAGAAGAAAAGAAGAAGACATCAGAAGGGCTATAATTAGAATATTTAGGGTTTAAGTCCATAGGGCCTATAGTATATAGGCCTACAGTTGCCGATATACGAAAGTGGCATAATTTCTTCTGTCCAATCATTGTAAATAGAGCAAATCAAAAGTAAGTGACATCATATCTCCTGTCCAGTTATTGTAAATAAGCCTAGAGAAAATCAGATTTACCAAATTGTGTATGTGTGTCTGTTTTTTACTCTAAAAGAGTAGTTTCATCATACTTGTCATGGTGTGACACAACAACAACAAAATATATAAACCAACCTAAAAAAAAAAAAAAAAAAAAAACTGAACAGAAATAACAATTGTTTTAAAAATGGGGGGGAGGGGGGGGGGGATAAAAGCCTGAAGTCTTTAGTTTGGTTTTTAATTGTTGTCAAAAGTAGTATATTGTAGAAGAACTACACTTGATCTTCACTTTCCATGCAATATCCCTATATCAATGAATATTGAAACAAATATACGAGGGTGAGTCAAGTGAAAACCGGAAATATGTTATAAAAATAAGAATAATCATGCCATTTTATTGTAACTTGCCAATATTGTTGTCCTGGATGTCTCGAGTGTCATGCACGCGCCATCGCGGTGATGACGCATAAGGTGACATCATAATGACATTTTAAAGATGACCGCCCCGCTAGTGGAATGCACCAAACAGCAGCAGTGTTCTGTTATTCAATTTTTGATCAGCGAAGGGGTGAAACCAATAGAAATTCATAGGCGAATGAAGCTCAAGTATGGTGGATGTGGGAGACACTGAAAGTGCAGGGCCTTGATGGGTTCAGTCGTTGCATGGGCTGTATGGAGTCGAGCATTGTCGTGTTGCAAAAGGACACCTTTACTCAAAAGTCCACGTCTTTTGGATTTGATTGTGGGTCGAAGATGATTCCTGAGAAGCTCTGTATACGTGGCACTGGTGACAGTGTTGCCCCTTGGCATGTAGTGCTCTAAAATAACGCCTCGTTCATCCCAAAAGAGAGTCAGCATTACCTTCCCTGCAGATGGCTGCGTTCGGAACTTCTTCGGTTTCGGCGAGGAGGGATGGCGCCATTCCTTGCTTGCTCGCTTTGTTTCAGGTTCGTGGTAGTGAACCCAAGTTTAGTCACCAGTAACAATTCTTGATAGGAAACCACCACCTTCTGTTTCGAATCGCCGCAAAAGTTCTTGACAAGCATCAATGCGTCGTTGTTTCAATTCTGGAGTAAGCTGCCGTGGCATCCACCTTGCAGACACTTTGTGGTACTGTAGCACATCAGAGATGATGTGGTGTGCTGAACCGTGACTGATGTAAAGATGTGTGGCAATATCATCCACAGTCAATGAGCGGTTTTCCTGTACGAGTCGTTCAACGGTTGCTATCGATTCTGGAGTCACTACTCTGTGTGCCTGACCCGGTCGTGAACAATCTGTCACAGAAATCACGCCGTTTTTGAACTTTGTACACCATTCATACACCTGCGACCTTGACATGCATGCATCACCGTACTTGAGCTTCATTCGCCGATGAATTTCTATTGGTTTCACCCCTTCGCTGATCTAAAATTGAATAACAGAACGCTGCTGCTGTTTGGTGCATTCCACTAGCGGGGCGGCCATCTTTAAAACATCATTATGACGTCACCTTATGCGTCATCACCGCGATGGCGCGTGCATGACACTCGAGACATCCAGTACAACAATATTGGCAAGTTACAATATAATGGCATGATTATTCTTATTGTTATAACATATTTCCGGTTTTCACTTGACTCACCCTCGTAATATACTAGGAAAGGAAGGAAACGATCCCGTTACACACCCATTGAAGCATATTGGGAATATGGTGTTAGGCCCATATTTTCTTGACCAACGGCACACTAGGGGTGATGTGGTCAGCATCACGCCGGAATATACAAGGACAGCGTATAATACCATCACTAATCAAGAACTGCTTAGTCGGAGCAACTAAGAGGACATGCACACCGCCATAGCTAGCAGACGCTGGAATTGGATTGGCCACGTCCTCAGAAGAGCATACATGCCACACCTCGGAGATGAAAAACCTGTACAAAAAATCCAAAACCCTGTACAAAGACCCGCAAAACCTGTACAAAGACTGAAAAAAACATATCAAATGAGTTAATTCATGTAAAAATATTTTCAATTACAGTGGGCTGCATAATAAATGAGGCATGGAGACTTTGCCTTTTAAAGCAGGTCTTCACTTATTTTAAAACCCAAACAATAAATGTCTGAGTTTATTTTACACTGTAAGAATAATGTGATGGTGTCATCATTCATTTAGTCTATTTCTGTGCTTAATTATCACTAACAGACTGGAAAATCCTATGTTCAATAGGACCTTATAAAAGAACTGTATAAAAGACACAGTAATAAGGGGAATGGGTTAGAAAACCTGTACATAAATTATGTACAGGGTGTACATATCTGAAAACGCAAACACCTTGTACAGATTATGGGTAAACCATAGCATGTGGCATGTATGGAAGAGACCCTGATGCTGTCACAAGAACAGCTATGCTTTGGACCCCTGAAGGGAAGCAGAAGAGAGGCCGACCAAAAACAACTTGGTAGAGAACTGTGGAGGCTGAGATGCTAAAAATAAGCCAATGGATGGGAATGAAAAAAAAATCGAAAAAAGGTGATTCATCTTACGAGGACAAAAGACAAAGAAAGTAGCCAACGTTGCAACCACAAGGCCTTCATCAGGGAAAGGAAAGAAAGTGAAGGCTAGATAGGACACATAAGAATCTAAATAAATATAAAATTAAAACCTGGGTAAAACCATCCATTGTAATCCACGTCTTACCGCAGTTCCCCTCATCTTCCTCGACATAAAGATAAGCCAGAGCTAAGGCACTGCACGAAGGATGGCTGCTGACCAAACAAAGTGGAAGCAGTTTTTTGCTGCCCTACAAGACGCCACCAGGCATGATGGCCACTGACTGCTTTGACAGTTGGCGTCTAAGGATCAAAGAAGAAGAAGAAGAACAGCGCATCGTTAATATTTGAGTGTGATTCTGAGAGCAGTTTTTTTGGAAATCACATTTCAAATTATTAGCAGGCCCACATTCAAATAGCCAAAGACAACTAAAACAGAATACCTTTTGAATTTTTAAAATTGGTTGATAACAAAAAATTATGGACATTTTTATGTTAAAACCGTGATTTAAAAAGATAATTCTATTATTTTATTTTAGCCTTTAGCACGCTGCATTCTTTTCCCGAAATTTTGCCCTGCAGCTGCATTCTTTTTCAGAAAACCCCCTTTTTTATAGTGGATGACTTGTAAAATCTATATTTTTTTTGTTTTTTGGCCAATTGCTGTAATTTTTGGACTGTATAGAGATAAATGGATGACGAATCTGATGACGTCATTTTGTTGATGTGATAGGAGAAGAAGACTGGTGAAAAAAAAAAAAAAAAAAAAAAAACAACAAAAAAAGAGCCTTACCTCACTCCTGGTGCAGCTCTGGAGTACAATCTGCCTTAAAATTGAGCAGGGTGTGATAACGCTCAAAGCAGGGATATGGACAGAGAGGTACTACACACCTACGGCACACTAATGGGGACTGGTGGCGCTTCTTGCCCGTGTCCCTGCTGGAACACACAACGCAGTCTAGCCTGGAAGGTCTGCCGCTAGCCAGACGTTTAGGGTTTGGAGTCATGTAGTGTTCCCCCATAACCAATCTTGCTGGTGCAGTGTCAGATACCCTTCCTCTGCGGTGTGTGACCCTAGACTGGTACCCTTCAAGCAGCCCATGAGCAATCCGCAGACGGAATGTTTCCGCCTTGATACGAGACGGATGCTTGGCCCTCCACAGGACAAGCGAATTGACAAAGCAAACTTCCAATAGATAGAAGAAAATTTTCTTCCACCATTTGCTACTCCTGTGCAGAACCATATAGTATGTCAACTGTTTGTCCACACGATCAATACCTCCCATATGACAGGAATAGGCCTGGACAGCGCATGGTTTGTCCACAATCCGCACATTGCCAGCATGATGTTTGGATCTAACCTCCTTCCTGAAGGTCTGCGCATCGTGTGCAGTTGTCATTAGATTCACTGGCCTCTTGTCAAACCATGACATATAGAGGATATTGCCTTCTCTAACAGTCATGGGAGGGTCACCAGCTTTGGGTTTCGCCAACTTCAGTTGTGGGGGGACCCCTCGGCGGTTGGTCCGCAGTGTGCCGCAAGCCCCTGTCTGATTATCCCCAAGCTCCTTGAACAGGGCAGGCGAAGAGAAAAAGTTGTCCATGTACACAACATGGCCATGCCCATACAGGGGAGCAACAAGGGAGGTGACAACACGGTGAGCAACCCCTCTAGTAGGGTCCACATTGTCTTCCTTCCCAAGGTAGAGCTGCCAATTCCAGAGGTAGCCTGTCTTGGAGTCAGCTAGGCCCCAGGCTTTCATACCCCACTTAGAGGGTTTGTTGGGCATGTACTGCATAAGGCTGGTCCTACCTTTGAAAGCAATCATACTTTCATCAACACTAAGCTCTTTTGAGGGTATGTAATGGCTTTGCCATAGAGGGAGAAGAGTGTCAACAAACGATTTGATTTTGAAGGCTTTGCTGTGGTCAGGGTGCCCTCGTGGTGCTGCAGTTGTATTGTCCACGAGGTGTAGAAAAGATAAGATAGACAGAAACCTGTCCCTACTCATCACTTTCTTGAACCCTGGCATGTCAAGGAAACAGTCATTTGACCAATACAAATCAAATGACGATCTTTTCGTTACACCCATCAACAGAAGCAAAGCAAGAAATGCCCTCATCTCGTCATCACTGACATTGGTCCACAACGCCACACGGGATGCGGCACGAACATCTTGCCCGTCCTTTTCACCAACCTGACTGGCGTAACGATTAGTTTCCGTAACTAATGTGTTCACAACATCATCTGTGATGAACAAACGGAATACATCTAACTCAGAGATGTCATCGTCAACGCCCACAGGTCCCACAACTTGGTCGAAGTTGCGGAGCCAGTCGTGGTTGTAGCCAGAAGGTGCTGCTCTAACAACATTGACTTCTTCAAAATCATCAACACTTGACACATCACTATCTTCCCCTTCATCATCACCCACATTCGAAGTATATACCGGCAGACCAGCACTAGTAAACCCAAGAAACTCCTCATCATCGGAATCAGAATCCATGAAAATTTCAGATAAAATGGCAGCTGGATCCATGCCGATTGATTTCGATTTGAAAATTGCACAGAAAATGTACGCTATCGCACCCGTTTCAAATGAAAGTCAGAAAAGGAAGTAAAACCTCTTTCACAGAAGATTCTATTTTTGCATCCGGGGCTAAGATCACGTGCACACACATTATAAATCAGTTTCCCGATGATATCCGCAAGGCGACACATGTCGCCTCCAGCTGGCAGAACATAGGTTACCTTCGGCGACATGTGTCGCCCGCAGCGTGCTAAAGGTTAATGTACTACTTAATAGCACAGAAATTGCAAACATTTTTAACATGTCATCAAAAATGTTAATGTTATGTAAATGAAAATTAGCCTGTGCATTATCAGGACCCATAAGAAGAGTGAAGAATAGTAAAACTGTAACCTCCTAGCATGTCTAAAGGGCTGCTAAGGATGGCTGGGCATGGGACAAGCTATCCCGTTCTGTAGAAGCTTCAAGCAAAAAATAAAAACTTCAACAGATATGAACAAGAATTTATTGAAGACCTGTGCTCCATGCGGAACTGAAGGGTTAATGAATAATGAAAACTGACACATTTATATATTTTGAAGTAAGGAATCAGTTGGCAAACTTTAAATCTCAACACATATTTAATAAACTGATTCGCATAATCTGTGCACAGTTAGCGTAATCTATAGTGCGTTTCAAAAAATCGGTCGACGATTGACTTCAAATATCTCCATATTCCTTGCACTGATAAACATGATTTTTAGCATGTGGTCTTATATTTTCAATGTCCCAAAGTTTTTATAAAATTCAATGTTGCAGGTAGTGTTCTTTTCTTGCAACAGCTAATTCCTTTGATCTTTTTAAACGAAATAATTATTTTGTCCTGGAAAAAAGTAATTTACCGTAAATGACGGAAGTTGCATGTTTTCGGCATAGGCGTCTATACAATTCGAATGTTAGAGGGGTTTGTTAACTGATTACTACGTGAGGTCCTTTTTTATTTCTTCGAAATATTTGAGAGAATAATAACCCCTATTTGTTGTAAATGTTACTTTTTATACTAAAACGTGAATGGATGCATGAAGAGGTGAAAGTACTGTGTATGTTAAAAACAGTTGTGAAATCTTGGAGATGAAAAGGAAATGAATTGGTTTACATATACACATAGATGGAGGAGAAAACATATAAAACATATAAGGTATTTACACACTTATTCTGAGTCAGACGAGTCTAACATATTGATGACTATTCTCGGCTGAACGAACGACAGTCCATCTTTTTTCAAATAGTCATTTTCCTCTTTTAAGACATGGTCTTCACATTTACACCAATAATCTTTGTCTATCTGCGAGAGGGCGGCATATGTTAGTTCTTTCATATTGCATAGTTTGAAAGTTTTATTTTCAGCTGCCACCTGTCCTTTAACTTTTGCCCAAACGAGTTCAATTGGGTTTAAATGTGAATGATAAGGTGGCAGTCTCAAACACATATGACCATGCTGTTGAATCAACTTGTCTATATGGAATATCTTGGTCTTTTGTGATTTCTTAACAAGGGACAGTAATTCAGGTTTCAGAAACCCCTCGTAAAATGGAATGTCTTCTTTTCTGAGCCAAATCTTTATAACATCTTTTGTACTCGAAGATGTCGGGATTTTGTCTTCTTCTGCCACAGCGTTGTGGTATGATGCATTGTCCATTATCAGACAGGATGGTCTGTCTAGGGACGGAAGAAGAGTATTTTAAATCCACTCTCTAAATATGTTACCGTTCATCTCGGTATGATAGTCCCTGTTGAAAAATAAGTTCAGCATTTTTCACTAGCCCATTATGTCTGCTGCCTGCATGTGCCATTATCAGACGTTGTCCTTTTCCACTGGGTACACATCTTTTAATCGTTCCATCTGATAACTGCCATTCCTTTTCACTTGTGTGGTGTGCATTGATCCAAGTTTCATCCACATACACAATATCATAATCTTGATTACGCATTTCCCGTACTTCACGTAAATATTTACTTCTCATAGATACTAAGTGCGGCTTCTCGCAGATGACGTTTCTTCCACTAGCGTACTTCCTAAACGTAAAGCCAATGCTTCTAACAGTTCTCCATAATGTTGAATTGGACACATCAATGTCATTGTGTGTTCTCAGCCGAATTTTCAGTTTTCTTAGTGTCTTAGTTTCTTTGGAATTGAACATTCTACAAATCTCTCTTCTAATCACATCCCTGTCAAAACTATCTACTACTTCCTTTCTTCCTTGCGTCCTGGTATTAATTGAACTGAAAATTCCATTAGCTTTGAGTAATTGATGAAATGAGTGTTTACTTAAACCCAAAGCGTTAATAGTTCTCTTTTCAGGATTTGAGAGACTCCGATACAGTTTACCACACTTAGCTTCTCTGCAGAAATATTTATACATCTTCACTGCCATTGTATGCAGTGTAAGGAACTTGACTTTCATACCCATTGTATTACAGACCTAAAATACCGCAAGATACGCCTTTGCACTGAAATACACAATCAGTAGAACGGTAACTGAACGCACCGGAAGGATCAGTGTAATGTTCAAAACAGTGCGATAGTGAGCTGAAACGCTGGGAAAATGACGTGAAATGCGTTCAAGATGTTAAATCGAAATAGCGCACACATATGAAGGGGTAAGCCCTCTCAATACACGGTTGGACTAGGAGGTGGTCGATTTTGTATACTTTAAATAAAGAAAATTTAAAACCATGTTTGTTAACGAGGAAAAAAAAATGTTCCCCTCGGGACATAGCGATCATTAGGTCATATGCATAGTTGCAACAATTACGATCAAGTGGTTGCTGAGATATTGAATATTAAACAGCGGCAAACATTGTGAAACGCACTATAATACCACACGTTCTAATCATCTAGCTTTACCAGATCATTTTATGAAACGTTTATTTCAAATTATTACCTAAATGTGGTATCATACTGGTTCTTGATTTCTCATATTTATTGTGGTAGCCAATCTTCTTCCTTCTGTATGCATGGCCAAACCATCTTAATTGGGACTGTTCCACTTGGGTTGCCAGGAGCCTGGTTTTGAGGCTATGGCGTATCGTCTGGGTGCTGACCATGTCTCCTCTTGTTACTTCAACCACCTTCCTCAGATGCCTCATTTCTGAGGTTTGGAGCTGGCTTTTGTGTGTGGCAGTCATTGCCCATGACTCAAATCAATATGTCAAGACTGGAACATAGGTGGAGCGGTATACAGCCATCTTCGTCTTCTTGCCAATTTTTCATTTGCTGAACAATTCTTGATTTATGGCCTGAAAAAGCCTCCCATCTACTTCTCTTCAGGTAGCCAACTCTTCTTTGATGCCTCCCTTCCAGTCTATGACCTGGAGCTGTCATAGACTGGAGAGGGATAAAGAGAACACATAAAGACCATGAATTTGTTGAAGGCCTGTGCTCCTTTAGGAGCTGACAGGTAATGAATAAATACATATAACAGTAATACTGTATATATTTTGCATTTATCAATAAGAAATTCTCTTTCTTTTTATTTCCAGTTTCCCCAAGCACTTGACTGGAGCTAAAATGACCACCATGTTGCATCATAAAGTGGGTGTCCAGACCTTTGTGGCAGCTATGTTCTTCATTACAGTTTCTGTAGTTGCTAAAACACAAGCTGCGAGTCTTGACATTGAGCCCAGTGACTCAAAGACATTTGATCTGCTGATGAAAGGAGCAAAACCAGAACAGGTATGTCAGCTGCATGGACAGAAAACAAAATGGTTTGAACAACTTATCAGAGTTCAGCCAAATCAGCTGTCATCACTAGCAGAAAATCTCACTACAGTGTAAGGGGACATCAGAAAGGAGGCAGTTTTAAATATATCCTGAAAGAACGTGAAATTAGATTGGCTAAAGTAGGAGTAGGCAACTGGTTGATCGCGTGTATTAGTAGGTCACAGGGAATGATTGATAGATCTCTAGGTGACTGAGGGGAAAATGAGAAAGATTTTTTAAGCTTGGGAAATTTTGGACCACACCTCTTCCAGTAGCTCTTAAACGAGCTGTGTCCTCCTGGATTAAATGTACTTCTTCTGCTTTCCCAGTGACTTCTAGCTAATTAATTTTGGCTTTATTCATAAACTGAATAAGATAGCAAAGTGATTTTGTTTCCTTTGAAGTAAAGTTAACATGCGGCAGAGCATCATTAAGTTTTAATTTTCTACCACTACGTTGATGGAACTGCATGAAGGAGACTGCACAGCTGAGCTAAAAGTTGCATGTAGGCTGCACTTAATCCAAATTCTAAACACCCTGAAACCATAAAGCAGACATGACTTTACTAAAGTTGATCTTTAGAAAGTTCATTGTTTCTAAAGTAGACCCCCCACAGTTCCTGGGTTGCCTGCCTCTGGGCTAAAGTAACATACCTCACACAAGAGTGACAACTGTTTCTCCACGTGTCACTTCATGGCACATGTAAATATAAAAATTAAGATAAAGTGAGTAATAAAAAAAAAAAACAAACAGCTATACAGGTCATGGTCAACAATTAACACCTTAAAGTCAAACTTGTTCAGGTTAGAATGAACAAACAAACTTTGTTTTGAAAGAGTTGAGAATTGGGCACGCAGGTCTGTCTGACAACCTGCCATTGGTCTTTCATCTTTTATCATGATACTCACTCATGCGGTCAGACCGTTAACAATTAATCTACATTTTTTGCATGCATCACTAATACAAAAAAGATATAAACACATTCTTGCGTATATCAGCACATTGTTGGGGGAAAAAATACTTTCATACACACATCTGTAGCATGAAAACATCTTACAGCGTTAAAAAGTATACTTAAAGAATATAACTAGTATATCTGCTCATACTCATACACTTCTTTGCATTCTAAACAAATGACAGTGTTGCATACTTCTTAAATACAATAACATATGGTTACTTTCTCACATACATATTATCATATAATAGAGCTACAAAGAGATAATGAGAATTATTCACATAGAAAATTGATTTTTACATGAAACAAGGGGAAGAGGAAAATAAACGTTGACATATGGATGAGATGTGCACGGGGACAAGGCTGCTGCTATGGTGGTAATTAGGTGCTTTGTTGTATTGGGCAGCCAGGCTTTTTATGTTTTGAGGAAGGATGTTCCACAGGTAAACTCTGAAGTAGATTGATAAATAGACAAACAGGCAGGTAGGTGGGTTCACAGGGAGGCAGAAAGTATGTGTAGAATAAATGCTGTTGGTTTAGCAGCAGAAAACCCAGGAGGATGTTAAATGGATAGTATAGAAATGTCCCGACAAGAGCTAGAGATAGAATAATTTTTGAGAGGCTACTAGGAATAGAGAGAAATGCAAAAGGTATTTGCAGCGGAGAATCATAACCCTCAGAAGCACATGAGGAAAACATGTTTAACTATATTTTACTAAAAACCCAATCTAGTAGAGTAAATAATTAATATTTTTTGTCAGAATGATATATTAGTAAAATTAATGTTTATTTTGTTGCTCGTATATCTCCAGTTGATCACTATTTGAGTAAATGCCCAGTGGTCGTGTTTTCCCATTTATTTATCTATCACTTACTGGTGTTGCATTTGTAATCACCCACACAGCTGTTACCAGGTGCTAACATATTTTTGTCATCAGCATGGCTTTATTGTCATACTGAATTGATTTGTTGGTAGTTTGGATGTGAATATGCTGTAAGCAGATGGTGTGGGTATTACTCCGGACTCCATTAACAGCCTAGCATTATTACACAGCCTCATGTAGTTACTGGTGGTCTCTGATGAGACAGAGAAAGAATATAGGACTACTGCTGTCTGAGGCATGTCCTGCAAGGTAACTAATATGAGTTTGTGCATGAGGCAGGCAACCTCATCATGTACAAAAGACATTGGTGCAGGGTTCTTGCCAGGGTGCCAGCTGCAATGGTGGCTCCAGACTCCATGGGGAGCAAATGAGGATAATCATGATGATAGCAGATGGTGAAGGTATTACTTTTGGACTCCCATTTTAAAGTCTAGCACAGGGGTTGGCAACCAGTTGATCCCAATCTACTTGGGAGATCTTTAGGCGACTGTGGGGGAAAAAAATTAAAGACTTTAAACTAGGGAAATTTCAGACTAAACTTCTGCCACTGGCATTTAATATCACGGCGTCCACAGGATCTAAGGTACTTTTTCACTTTATCTGTGTTCCTACTGAAAACTATCGAGCTGGCTACTAAAATATATTCATGAACTGCATGAGATAGGAATGTGATATTTTCTTTGTAGGGTTCCTTGTCCCCCTCCCCCTTTCCGCTTAAATACATACACACACACATATATATACATACTATCAAACACAATTGAAAATAGTAATAAATACAGAAGCAAAATACCACCCTGGGAACTAAAAACACCAATCATAGACTACTCACTGACTAAAAAGATCAAACAAAACATAGAAGATAAGGAAGCCAAAATGATAAGTAGAAAGTTCATAGACCAACTAACTAAACAAAGTCTGGCCGTCTACACTGATGGATCCAAGGGTGATAGTGGGCAGCTAGGTGCCGGAGTTGTAATACCACAATGGGGAATAAAAAAGAGCTACAGTGTAACTGAAGGGGCTTCGATTTTTACCGCAGAGATGGTATCAATTCTTAAAAGTTTAGAAATAATCGAAGATAACCCACCAGAAGCTGTTACGGTATTTACAGACTCACTATCATCACTACAAGCACTAGAACACCCAGGTAAATGTAGCTGGCCAGACATAAAGGAAGAAATTCTAGCAATTAATACATCACTAGGGAACAGAGGATGTAGGGTGAGGCTAGTGTGGGTTCCAGCACACATAGGTATTGCTGGCAATGAGTTGGCAGACCAGAACGCCAAGAATGGAAGAACAAGTAAAAACAATATAAAAGCAGGACTGGGAAGGTCAGATCAAGAGCCAAGTGAAGATAACTATAAATGAGGAATGGAAGACAACATGGAAGAAAAGTAGAAAAGGCAGACACGCGTTCAAACTGCTGAAAGAACCAACAAGGACGTGCCAGGTCAGAGAAGAATTAAAAATACCATCGAACAAAAAACTGTGGCGTCTCCATCTCGGTGCAGCATACTTTATGGTAGAAGAACCACACTGCCAAGAATGTCAGGAAGAGAATGACATAGACCACTACCTGATCCACTGTAAAAAGTATGAACAACAAAGGCTTGAATTAAAAACTTACTATAGAAATCACAATATAGACTTAACAGGTGATAAGGTTTTAAGTATAGATGCCCCAAGAGATGCCCAAGCAATACTTAAAAGATATATACATAAAACAAAGGAAAAAATATAAGGTTAGAACTTCAGGAAAAACATCCAACTAAATAGAAATTAAGCAGCAAGAACTAACAAAGCATTAACAAAAACTAACTACTCATAGGACAAGGAAAGACAACAAGGTATTAAAAAAGGGACAACAACTCAAAAAGAACAAATACTAATACAAATTATAACCAAGTGTAAAGGACAATAGCTAGTTATAAACAATACAAAAGAGAAAATAAAATTGACAAATACTAATACAAATAAAAATCAGCAACTGCAAAAGACAACAGTTATTTATTGAATACAAAATTAGTAAATAAAATGACACTAAATACCCCAATTATAACCAACTTTCAGGTTGAACAGGGTAGACCAAGATGGAACGAGAAGAGGCAGAACGATCAGATGTTGAGTGCCCGATCTCCACCCATCAAATAATCAAAACAACAACATATATACATACACACACAGTAGATCTTTAGAGGGTTCAGTGTTACTAAAGTAGATCCCTAACGCTCCTAGATTACTGACCCCTGGTCCATCATTATGACACCGCTGGAAGCAACATTAATACTGGTTTATGTTATTTATTTATTCATTATCCTTCATCACTTTGTGGAGCACAAGCCTTCAACAAATCACACCAAACCCTCTCCTGTCTTGTGCCATTGTTTTTTAGCCTTTCAGTATCTTCTTTATCCCTTTTGTGCCTGTGTCTGATTTCCTTCTATTTGTGTTCTTTGGTCTTTCCGTGTCTTCTCTATCCCTTTTGTGTCTGTGTCTGATTACCTTCTTGTGTTTTTTGGTCTTTCTATGTCTTCTCTATCCTTTTTGTGTCTGTGTCTGATTACCTTTCTTGTGTGTTTTTTGGTCTTTCTACGTCTTCTCTATCCCTTTGGTATCTGTGTCTGATTACCTTCTTGTGTTTTTTGGTCTTTCTATGTCTTCTCTATCCTTTTTGTGTCTGTGTCTGATTACCTTCTTGTGTTTTTTGGTCTTTCTATGTCTTCTCTATCCTTTTTGTGTCTGTGTCTGATTACCTTCTTGTGTTTTTTGGTCTTTCTATGTCTTCTCTATCCTTTTTGTGTCTGTGTCTGATTACCTTCTTGTGTTTTTTGGTCTTTCTATGTCTTCTCTATCCTTTTTGTGTCTGTGTCTGATTACCTTCTTGTGTTTTTTGGTCTTTCTATGTCTTCTCTATCCCTTTTGTGTCTGTGTCTGATTACCTTTTTGTGTTTTTTGGTCTTTCTATGTCTTCTCTATCCTTTTTGTGTCTGTGTCTGATTACCTTCTTGTGTTTTTTGGTCTTTCTATGTCTTCTCTATCCCTTTTGTGTCTGTGTCTGATTACCTTCTTGTGTTTTTTGGTCTTTCTATGTCTTCTCTATCCTTTTTGTGTCTGTGTCTGATTACCTTCTTGTGTTTTTTGGTCTTTCTATGTCTTCTCTATCCTTTTTGTGTCTGTGTCTGATTACACTGACAAACAACATTTTTCTTTCTTATATAAGAATAAGTGTTCTTAGGTCAGTTTCTTGCGCTGATTTCAAATCTGAAATCCGTTTATCTCTATCACATCGGGTTCTTAAGATATTTGTGAATAAATATATTTTTGGGAAACCGTTATTTGCTCCGTTTCATTTTTACTATATAACTTATTAAAAATTAATAAAATGCAAAATAATTCTACTTTTTATACTGCTAAAAGATGCATGACATATATTACGCTATTTTTCAAATAGTTACTGTATTTTGAAATAATTCTGAGCGAAATATGGCTTCTAGAAGTTGTAGAAATTCGGCTGATCTGTTCTGTTACGTGTGCGGATATTTTACCGATCGTGTTCACCAGAAAAACTTTACACCATTACTAAAGAAAGCATATGAACTTTATTTCGATTCGAAAGTTGTTGATGCAAATAAATCTTGGAAGCCAAATGCAGTTTGTTCGACTTGTGCAAATACATTGGTAGGTTGGTTACGAAAATCGCCGAAGCATAAGTCGATGCCTTTTAGAGTGCCAGTAATATGGCGTGAACCGACAAATCACACTACTGATTGTTACTTCTGCTTGACAAATATCCATGGTTTCACTTTTAAAACTAGAAAGTCTGTGGTTTATGCAAATATTGAATCGGTTTCGTAACCAGTGCCTTTAGATCCAATCACGTGTCAGATCCCAGTTCCACCAGAACAATATCCGTTGGACGTGAATGAACCATCAGAAAGTGATAGTTTACCTGCTTTAGAAACTAATTCTGACTCGGATTATATACCGGTGAATGATGGTGTTCACTTAATTAACCATTCAGAACTTTCAGATCTAATACGTGATATCGCTCTTACCAAAGGACAAGCGGAATTACTCGGTTCGCGACTCAAAGAATGGAATCTTTTAGCGCCCAATACTCCGCTATCTAAATTTCGTCATAGACACAGAGAACTTGTTCAATACTTTGAGATGGATGATGACATTTGCTATCGCAAAGATGTAAACGGTCTAATGGTGCACCTCGGTCATGAGCACAAAGTCAACGAATGGCGACTTTTCATCGACTCTTCCAAGACTAGTCTAAAAGCCGTGTTATTGCATAACGGACATTTATTTTCATAAATTCCAGTCACCTACTCTGTTCATATGAAAGAAACTTATGACAATATGGCTATACTTTTGGCAAAAATAAAGTACAATGACTACCAATGGCGGATTTGTGGAGACCTAAAGGTCATTGCAATTCTCACGGGCATGCAGACTGGGTATACTAAATTTTGTTGCTTCCTATGTGAATGGGACAGCCGCAACAGACAGGAACATTATGCAAGAAAGGTGTGGCCTATCAGGAATCGTATGCAGCTCGGGCATAAAAATGTAATACACGAGCCATTAGTTAACAAAGACAGCATCATTTTACCACCGTTACATATAAAGTTGGGGCTCATGAAGAATTTCGTAAAAGCGTTAGATAAAACGAGCAAAGCTTTCACTTATCTTCGAGAAAAGTTTCCGCAAGTTAGCGATGCAAAGATAAAGGAAGGTATCTTTGTAGGACCTCAGATTAGGAAAGTTATTGCAGACAAACAATTCGAGAACTTGTTACATGGTAGTGAACTTCGCGCATGGATGGCATTCAAATCGATCATCGATAACTTTCTGGGAAATCACAAATCTGTCGACTATGTGCATATTGTTAAGCAGTGCATAGATGCATACAGAATTATGGGCTGTAACATGTCCCTCAAAATCCATTCGCATCTTAACTTTTTCCCTGACAACCTTGACGAAGTCAGCGATGAACATGGAGAACGATTCCATCAAGATATCGCCGTAATGGAGTCACGTTATCAAGGACGGTGGAGGGTGACTATGCTTGCCGATTATTGTTGGATGCTTCATCGCGATGTACCACATGCCATTCATCGACGAAAGTCGACTGCAAAGAAATTCAAGCCTACATAACTGTTACACTTCTTGTATGAATGATGTTGTAATACTGTATGTGTTGTTAAAAAACTTCAATTGCGTATTTCTAGAGATCCCGACCTGATAGAGAAAAACGGTGTGCAGATTTAAAAACAGCGCATTAAAATTGACCAGAAAAACATAGAAATGTTAGAGAAAGAAAAAAAAAATTTTTTTTTTGTTAGCCAGTGTTACCTTCTTGTGTTTTTTGGTCTTTCTATGTCTTCTCTATCCTTTTTGTGTCTGTGTCTGATTACCTTTCTTGTGTGTTTTTTGGTCTTTCTATGTCTTCTCTATCCCTTTTGTGTCTGTGTCTGATTACCTTCTTGTGTTTTTTGGTCTTTCAATGTCTTCTCTATTCCTTTTGTGTCTGTGTGTGATTACCTTCTTGTGTTTTTTGGTCTTTCTATGTCTTCTCTATTCCTTTTGTGTCTGTGTCTGATTACCTTCTTGAGTTTTTTGGTCTTTCTATGTCTTCTCTATTCCTTTTGTGTCTGTGTGTGATTACCTTCTTGTGTTTTTTGGTCTTTCTATGTCTTCTCTATTCCTTTTGTGTCTGTGTCTGATGACCTTCTTAGGTTTTTTGGTCTTTCTATGTCTTCTCTATCCCTTTTGTGTCTGTGTCTGATTACCTTCTTGTGTTTTTTGGTCTTTCTATGTCTTCTCTATTCCTTTTGTGTCTGTGTCTGATTACCTTCTGCTTCTTCTTCTTTTTTTAATTCTTTTTTTTTATTTTGCTCTGGAAATTCTAGAACAAGGACTGATTTGTAATCTTCTCAGCTGGTTTTCTGTTATGAAGAATCAAATACAGTAGCAGCACACTCATTTTCATGATAACATTGTTACCTTCATGTAAACATATAGAAAGGCAGGCATACATTCATCCCATTGCGTGAATTAGTGCATGCCCACATCACACACAGACACACATTTATGTAAAAATATAATTATTGCCAAACAAACAAATGCTTTAGCAGCACAGATGTTTTGAGCATAACACTATATTACTTGTAGGTTTTTACAAATGAACAGTTCAGTAGGAAATTAAGAGTTTTACAAACAGTTTCCATAACGCAAGATCTTTTTATCTATAAATGCACAGTACACAGTTTTTATAACTATACACAATAATATATATCTCTCACTATATTTTGTTTCATGTGGAGCATAGGGACCAACTATAGCTCGCCATACATTTCTGTTTTGAGCCATCTGTTTCAACTTTGCCCCTTCAGTTCCCACTTGTTCTGCTACATCTTCAGTTTCTCTTTGGCCTCCTCACTCTTCTCATCCTTTTTGTGAGTTTCGGTCAAGGACATATTTGGTTATATTGGTTGGATGTTTCTTGGGTATTTGTCCTATCCATCTACATTATCTGACTTTAATCTGCAGAGATATTGTTTGTTGTCTGGTTCTGTTCCAAAGATCTGTGTTTGTTATTACATCTGATCATTATATATTGTATTTGCTGACCTATGGGTGTATAGGATTCACCTCTTTTTCCATGGACATCTTTGGGGGAAAAATAATTTTAGTACAAGTCATGTTGCATTTATTGAAAAAAAAATTGAAGTAATTTTCAAGGAATTGGTATGTTAAAAAAAAAATAAGGCCTGCATGCACACTGTTTTCCCCACAGTGAATGAGAACTGTTTTCCCCACAGTGAATGAGATCTGTTTATGTAAACTGTACGAGGGCAACTGCAGCAAACATCACATGCTGAAATGCAAGAATATGATAAAAACTGACCGTACGGTGCCGAAGACACATATTAAACCCTTTTATTATTTAGTCTCCAAAGTTTGAAAATCTCACAGAAATAGCATAACTATGGGAGTATTTTGATTTCATTTAACATTTAAATAATGTTACTCATTTTAAAATCATTAATTAAAATTTTTTTACAGGTTTTAGATTTTTAAATTTAAATATGTAACATTGTTAAAAGTTTTCTTAACACAGTTGCGTCCACTGAAACATGTAACTGTAATGGTCTCTGCTTTGCACTCAACACAACTTAACTGGAATGCTCTCTCACATAGTGGCAGCCAGGCAAGCAAGATCCTATGCAACTCACAATGGAGAATGCTTGTGGAAATTGGGATCCCGTTACACGCCCATTGAGGCATATTGGGAATATGGTGTTAGGGTTATATTTTTTTGACCATCGGCACACTAGGGGTGATGTGGTCAACATCATGCCGGCCGCCTTAACCTTCCAAGAGTTGCTCTGGTACCCAATTCTCGAGGCTGGGTCGACCCCCGGAGCCATTTGCGGTCTAAAAAATCTCACCTCAACTGGGGATTGAACCATAGACCATCGAGCAAGGAAGCCAGTGCGCTAACCACTGCGTTACCGCTGCTCTTGTGGAAATTGAGTCATTGACAATGACTGCACGGCAAACAGGCGAGAATTGTGCAGAGTACTTATGTAAACACAGACTAGCAGACTTATTTTGTTCTGTTTATTTAACAAGAATTGATTAAGTCAGGGTTTCTGAACTTCAGTCTTTATGCTGCCAGCTGTATTTGAGATGATTTTGGGTTCCGCATTGATGAAAATTTCTTCTATTGCTGCAAAGAAAAATGAAGTAAATAATAATGATGCACAGGGGACTTGGGTCTAGCAAAAATTGTGAAGGTGGTACATGAACGTTTGAAGTTTGAGAAGCATTGGGTGAAATGATGTTGATTAGCTGTTGAATGTGATGTATGTATTGATTATGAACCACGTTGAATTGTCCGTCCCTTCTTACCCCTTGCAGCTCCTTTGTTTGTCACTGTCTTTGTGGTTTTTAAATCACCTGCTACCAGCAGTGATTTTCTCATATGAAAGCCCAATGATAATGATAAGGAAATTTTCACCTGTACAACTTTGCACACTTCCCCCACACGACATCCTTTCTGGGTCGATGTGTATCTGCTTTTTATCTACTGTACTGAAAAGCTTAACAATTTAGAAGACAATGTCTTTGATCATAATGTTGTATTTTTTAGGTAATGACGTGTGTATATGCTAGAAGGAAGAGATTATAAATTAGTCATATTTTAGGAGCTGTTTTGAGCTAGAGGCATAGTTTATTTCGTTTCATATTGAAAGTACGCTAAATTTACATCATCATGATGTTCCTCTTCACTCCATATGGAGCACGGCAGAAGGCCTGCATCAATCATTCATGTATCCCTGCAATGGTAGTTTCTTTACCAATGTGTGTTACATGATGAACCCCACACACAACCTCATATTAGTTGCGTGGTATGACATGCTTAAGGGACAGTAGACCTGTACTTTCTTTGTCTCATCAGAGACCCCTGAGAACTACCTGGCGCAGCAAACGTGCATGATGATAGTAAGTTAATGGCCAGCAGCTTGAGTAAACAAAATATTGCGATGGCAAGTAAAATTGATGGGGGGAGACATGCTAGATGAGAGAGAAGATTCAGGAAAGTCTAACATCATTCATCATCATCATTATCATCAATGTTACCCTTCTGCTCCCTGAGGAGCAAAGGCCTTCATCTACGCCATCAGCTCAAAAGTCTTTCATTTTTCTCCCAGATTCTCTTTTCCATGTGTTTTTCCACCTCGTCCTACCTCTCATGCTTTGAGGATTCCAGATCAGTGACTGTCTTGTAATGCTATCAGCAGGGTTTCCTCACTGTGTGCCCTAACCATCACCAGTATCCTCTTCTGATCTCATGTTCCACATACATTTGTCTTGTTCTTGTCCTCAGTTCCATATTGGTGATCTCGTCATGCCATTTCAGTCCTTCTGTTCTCCACAAACACCAGTTTATGAAAGTCTGTTAATTCTTCATGTGTTTAAGTTTAATGTGGGATAGCTGAGAAATCAAGAAACATAAATTTATAGTTACCATATCCAACATCATTTTGTGGGAAAAAAGCAGTGACAGAAAAGTAGAAGCGATCAGTTACAGAGAGAAATTCTTCCCTATGCTAGTCAACACACTATTTAAAATGCTCAAGTACAACATAAACTTATGTTCTTTCTTAGTTATCCACATAATTTTTTAGGTTCACTGAAAATAGTACAAGCTATCACATATATACATTTGATTGAGAAATGTTACCCACCTTGCAGCATTATATCTCTAGAGATTGAGGAACAGAAGGCATCAGAACTAGAGCCGGCGAGGTAACATTTGCCTTTGGTATAGTACATTGGGCCCTGTGTTTTTCCCAGAATACCTCTGAAGAACAAAGAAAGAATAGGACTGCATCTTCAGGCAAGGTGACCAATATGAGGTTGTGTATGAGGCTGGCAACCTCATGTGTAAAACAGGTTGCTACAGAAACCAACACTGCAAAAGCATGTGACTGCTTGGTGCAGACTTCCTGCACGAAGGCCAGCAGCATTAGTGGCTTCATGCTCCATAAGGAGCACAGAGGATGAAGATGTTGTCACTGAAGCACTGAGCCTTCACCAAACTTGTGTTGGTATTTGTTTGATTTGTATATGTTAATTTAACCCTTCTTCGGCTGTTGTTTAACCAATATTCTCATTTCTTTTTTTTCAGCCTGAAACTTATTTGTGTTCAGCTTACCAACTGCCAGATGAAACATCATATATTTGTAAGTTTTTTGTTGTTTTTATCTGCTTTTATAGAATTCACTTTTGAGATTTTTTTTTTTTTGGGGGGAAGCAAAAAAAAAAAAATTTAATTACTTAATGCACTCAGAGGATACACAGTTAGAAATTCAGAGAGGAAGAAAAATTACAAGGGCAATTCAGGGCTGTGACTCCACCTGGCAACACATATCACTAATAAGAAGAATGCCTGTCTAACATGTTTGACAACCTCCCTCACCGAGCACATTGTAAAAACCCTGACATCAATAAGGAAAGTTATGTTTCGTAACACATGTTTGGCAGCCATTAAATAGCTTAATCTTACTTGCTTACTTATTCGTTCCTCTTCTACCATGAAGTGTAGAGGTTTGTAAGAGAGAGCGTCATACTATTCTATCGGCTGTCTTCCTCCTGGCTTGGTTCCATTCTAGTACTCGGTCCTTCAAAGATTGTCTAATGTTGTCCTCCCAGCGGACTTTGGGTCATCCTAGAGGTCTGTATCCCTGGCTCTTAGTTTCCCATGCTTGTCGTTAGATTATAATAATAATAATAATAGCCCCTTCAGTCATAACTGACTATGGGAATGCGCCCCTGAGGTGACAGCCCTCAGCTGCTTATTTTCCTGGTGCTCCTTTCGACGTTTTCTCCCCTCCTCTGCTTGTTGTGTGAGCCTCTCTTCCCCCAATCTGAGGTGGTGCCGTAAATAGCATCGCCACTTAGTGCGATCGGCAGCTTCATCCCCCCATGTTGCTGGATCCATGTCCAGTGCCCTCATATCTCTTGCACACATCTTTGAACCTCAGCTGTGGTCGCCCAACTGTTCTCTTGCCATCTGCTAATTGTCCGTAGAAGATATCTTTTGGGATTCGACCATCTTCCATGCGGCGAACATGGCCAAGCCAGCGAAGTCTGCGCTGTCTAAGCAGTGTATACATACTTTGAAGGCCAGCACGTGACAACACCTCGACATTTGTCACTTTATCTTTCCACGAAATGCCGAGGATGCGGCGTAGACACCGTAAATGGAAGGTATTGAGCCTTCTTTCTTGCTTAGCATAGGTCGTCCAGGTCTCGCTGCCAATATAGGAGTGTGCTGGTGATGCAGGCATTATATACCACAGCTTTGGTCTTCATTGGGAGTTTGGAGTTTCCCCAAACACGTGATGTGAGGCGGGCAAAGGTAGCTGCAGCTTTGCCAATGCGGCTGTCGATTTCTGTATCCAGTGAGAGTTTGTCATTGATGGTAGACCCTAGGTATGTGAAGTGGTGCACCACTGCCAATTCATAGTTATCGATAGTGATAACTGGTGCAGCACCCGCATCCTGACTCAGCACATTCGTTTTCTTTAGACTTATTGTGAGGCCAAAGTCCTTGCATGCTTTAGTGAAGCGATTCATCAAGTTCTGAAGCTCCTGTTGGCTTTGAGTGACGACTGCAGCATCATCAGCGAACAACAAGTCTCTTATAGTGACCCTTCTGATTTTTGTTTTTGCCTTCAGCCTTGAAAGATTAAACAGACGGCCATCTGACCTAGTGTGAAGGCATATTCCTTCAGTTGCATCTCTGAATGCATGTTTCAAGAGTAAGGCAAAGAAGATCCCGAAGAGGGTCGGAGCCAGAACACAGCCTTGTTTAACGCCACTTCGTATTTCAAAGGGCTGCGACGTGCTTCCAGCATATTGGACTGTTCCCTTCATGTCGTCATGGAATGACTTTATCATTTCCAGCACTTTAGAAGGGCAGCCTATTGTCAGGAGGATTTTGAAGAGTCCATCCCTACTAACCAGGTCAAATGCTTTTGTGAGGTCTATAAAGGCGATATATAAAGGCCTTTTCTGCTCTCTTGATTTTTCCTGAAGCTGGTGGACAGAGAAGATCATGTCTGTTGTTGATCTACCAGCTCGGAATCCACACTGAGACTCTGGATATATATATAGATTAAAGAGCTTAATCTAACCAGTGATAATTAGGGTTTATTAGTTCCTATCTGCCTTGTAGTTCCCTAGGGTCTCTGAAGAGAAGAAGAAAGCCTAGAACTACATCACTGTCAGGCATGTTGTACAAGGTGAATAATATGAGAATCTGCAATGTGGCTGGCAACCTCATCACGTAAAACAAATTGCCACATAAACCACAGCTGGCGGTTGTAAGGACACACATTGAGTAAACCTGTTGATAGCATCACAAGGCAGTCTTTATTCTGGAATGCCAAAGGTAAAAGTCAAAAACACACGGAGAAGAGAACTGGAGACAGAAATGAAAATGTTGAGGACATGGAAAGACCTGGAGCTGATGGCACGAGACATAAAGACTTGGCATAAGGTTGTTGAAGGCTTATGTTCCTTGTGGATTTGAAGGGTGATGATAATGAACAACTAGCTTTGTTGTACCTTTACTGGGCATCATGTAAAAACTGTGATGAAACAAATGATATGTAGGCTTAATTTTATCCTTACTGAGAAACCTATAAAGATCCTGATTTAACCATTGTAAGTTTTTGTTATTTTTTAAAATAAAATTTTGCCTCGTTTTGGTGAGGTGACAAGGTTCAACCTAGTCGGTTATATTAGGGCGCTTGTCCAAATATAAAAGACCTTCAGGTCTTGATATTCATTACCATTGTAAGTAGGGGCTTTAGTACCAATAGGATATCTAGATAGCAAGGATCAGTTGGATAGAGGTGAAAAGGGTGGCCCAAAACATAAATTGTGCTGAGCTGGAGCCTTTATGTTTTAACATGAAGCTAAAAGGGTTGTTGTTATTGTTTAACTAGGGCTGCTGAGCTGTATGCTCTTTAGCAGCCAATACCAAGTTGAAGAGTCCTTGGTACTATCTAGATCTAGGCTTTTCTGTCATTCTGAAATATGCTGAGTTGAAGTCATGAGCTCCAGTTTCTCCAGCTTGACTTGCATTTAAAGGATCATCACATCTGGTTCCAAGCTAGGAGGAAGAAGTGTGTGGCATACTGTGCATTCTTCACCATCCAAGGGGCTGTCCTAATACGCAGAGCTGAAATACTGTGCTCTGGTTCTGGGCTCTTCCAAAGAATCATCACTTCCTATACAGAGCCACTTCTCAGCTCCCACTGCCTTTCATGGGGTCTTTAGTGAGATCCTCCTGCATGCAGGCAACCAGATAAAAGCCAGAGTTACATCTGGGGCTCAAGTGACTCCTCCAAGCTTACTGTGCAATGCTGGGTTCTCAACATGTTTCACCACAGGGAAAAATCTCTGGAAGTGTGTGGATGATTTCCAGAGTCAATGAGAGTGTAATTAGCCTCACAGACATAGGTTCACATCCAAATCTACATACTATAGCATTGTGCATAGCTGGTGGTCATATAAGGATGGCTCTAGATATGCCTCCATGCATAAAAAGATTGATTTGGTGCATAAGTAACTGAAGATAAACTGTTGAAAACTAACTGATTGTTTTCTGTGGCAAATTCTGTAGAAGATAGTGTTGGGCTTAATAGCTTTTTATCGTAGGTTTGTAGAACTAATAAGAAAACTGTTGTGCTCAACACACTGTGTAGAAACATCTGGTTAGACTTTAATTTTGGTGGTAAAAATCTGGAGCTGTATTACATATTCTTTGATCTTTTTAGATAAATTTGAAGGTTTGACTACTGATGCAGGAACGGTTCATCATATGATTCTCTATGGCTGTAATGGGGAACCGTATAGTACAGACCCTATCTGGTAAGTGGGCTGATATTTGAGTGTTTTATTAAGGCTATTTTTTTCTTCCTTTTTTCTTTTTCACACATAATGGAGCAAGAGTTGCCATTAGCTGGTCTCCTTGCAGAAAGACTATATTGAAGCATTCAACTGCTCTTGAATCATTTTCTGCATACGCACTGGACACAACAGGTTGAGGCACCATCTATACTACAAGTACAGGATTGATGCAACAGATATCTGCACCTGTGGCACCCAGCCCCGTGACAGCCGATCATCTGCTGCATTCCTGCCCAACATACAGCAGTGAATGGAGTTGTCACGAAGTGGTTTTAATTTTATAGAGTGTGCCTGAATGAAAGCAGGACCCTAGTATGAGAAAGTCTGAGAAGATAGAATTTAGATGGAAAATGACATGCCTGTGGACAGGTGAGACTATTGGCTCAAGAGATAGACCCAGGATTTGAATCTCCCCCTGCCGCTTCGTGACTAAGAAAAATGGCTATAGTCTCCCCACCTCTGACTGCCTTGAAACACAAGGAGATAAGGTGTATAATTACGACCACAAACACCACTATACAGACAACATAGAGTAAGTATAGTAAAGAATAGAAGCTGATCCAGTAAATAATATATGTATATATTTATTTACATACAAGAAAAAAAACATAAAATGGCATCATACGTCATCAAGTCAGTCGATAGCGTGCACTGTTGCACGGCCTGGAAAAACCAAAGTAACAATTAAATTGAGAGACTCAACAAAATAAAAACCCCAAATCACATTCACTCTTTCTGTCACCCTGCTGAGGAACAATAAAAATGGTTAGTGATTTAAACCCAATCTACTTTGGTGGGGCTGTCAACTTTTAGCCTCCACTCTCTAACACTAATAAATTTCTACTGGCTTAGTCCTGGTGACTCTTCCTCAACGAACGGCTACACAGCTTTCTACTTGTTAGGCGATAGGCGCCTATAACTACACCACAAGAAATGCTAAAAATAATACTTGGTTTTTCGAACGCAGACTCAGTGTCTATCCGTCAAATGGATACTGAACAGACCCTACTGGTCCTGTCTATTTTCTCCCTCCTTCTCTACCTTTCTCTCTTGATCTCAGTGTCTCTCTAACACTCGAGGGCTGATGATGCGGCGTCTCCGTTACGCTCTTCTCTTGATTTCTATCAGGACCTAGGTATGGTAACCCTGTCACCTGTTCCTGATTTTGGTGATGACGATGTTCGGATATCAAGCATGAGGGACTTGATTAACTGTAGACAAAACTTCTCTGCTGCTGAATAGCTTCCCTCTTTTAACCCGCTCTGGAGTTAGAGGAAAAAAAAAACACAGCCTTGATTTCAGGCTGTACAAAATGAAACTAGTCTCCCGGCCACCTGCCGTTGCTAGAGACTATAATAGCGATGCTCTCGGCTGTATGATAAATAAGCCTCGGTCCAGCTGAAGCATAGGGACTTCACTGCCAGAGACCATAGGGTAATTTTCTTTTGCTCCTGACGATACTCGAGTACACTGACCCTGAGATATGTCTTTTGCCGTGGATAATTTTATTTGACAAAATTATGCTCCCCACTGTTTCCGCCGTGACTCGCTGAAATTAAAAGAAACAGCGTCTAATGTACACCCTCTCTAAAATCGCTTATCTCTAACATATACAATACATAAAATAATTCTATACACGTGTCTCTTCATTCTCACTTCTTCTTCTATTCCCCTTCTCTCGTTCTTCACATAATACATGAAATACTATTATCCCACGTGGCACTAAAATCACACTTATCCTCCCCTTCTCTCGTTCTTCTCACAATACATAAAATACCACTATCCCACGTGGCCTCTTCATCCCCCCTCCTTCTACTGAAATCTGCCAGGTAAAATAAACAATAGCCCAGACCCGTCTGACATGTTACATGGCCGTTACGCATGGCCGATCACGTGTTCAAACTTGACAAACATAGGGAAATCCTTTTACCCATTAACACAGGAGTTTCCCCGGCTTACTCCTATTTAAATTAAATCTCGCTATAGGAATAGTTTCCTCCCCTAAGCAGTATAATTCATTTACAACGTAAATCTGAACCCTCTGACAATATTTCTCACATTTTTAAGGCTCAGAAAAATTAACGAACACACCAGGGATTTCCCCATAAATTTACATTAGAAAATATACAGGAATAAATGGTGGTTTTACATAACATCCTACAAATATGGCACACGTGTTTCTCATAACTTCACACTCTCCGATCTACTGCCAAAATCATAGAAAGAAAAAGCACACTGTTGCATTTACGTCGTTCTTCAAAAATAGTAATTAATGGCGCTATCGTTTATTTTAAAACTGAAAAGTTAATGGCCCACCCGAAAAAATTAACTACGGGCGAAATTCTAAAAGACCCACTAATAAGTAAAACGATTAATAAAATAGTTACATACCGATTATCGTTTGTTTTTCCCACGGTGGAGAACGATAATTACGACGTCCTACGGCCAGGCAATAATTTTTCATAGAGACCGAATCCCCGTTTTCTGTCTCAATATATACAAGAGAAACCGCCCACGCGGATTTCCCTTCCTACGCAAATCGCGGACCAATGGCAGCGCTAGGAAAATCAAAATACCGCGTGTCCGCAAAATTGCGTCACATTACGTGATAACCTCGTGTTTCCGACGCGACATACGGGAGTGCCCGAAAATGACGACTTCCGTAAACAATGAATCTACGGGAATCGCGAAAAAATCAGAAGAAAGTAAACTGATGCTAGAATAAAATAAACCTGCCATCATAAACGAACCCATTTAATTTATCTACTCAAAAAAAAATACCAAACACGATATATATTCAAATGAGAAGAAATAAAATGGTGAAAAAGCGTGCCCGAAAATAGCGATTTCCGTAAACAACGGAAAATCGCGTGATCAGAAGAAAATAAAACTGGTGAAAATTCAAAATAGAACCACAGAATCGGGCCTGTTAAAAGTCAGAATTACAGTGTAGCGTCACATAAGTCCCCCCTTTCAAGTACGGGAACCGTGCTAAATCACTGAAATCTCTGGGTTTCATACTGGCCCGTATCTAGATCTACATCCCGATCTAATCACTGTCCTAATTAGGATTGTCATACAGGCCCATCTCCATATCCTTGAGAACCTTGGCAAGCCCTGGATCGTGAGGGTCACGCCAGGGGGTTTTCTCCTGGCAACTGCACCCTGAGTGGTCGCCCTTCCTCCTGCCTCTCATGTGTTTCCTTCGCCCACGAATTTTCCTGGCGGCGCGTGGTAAATACTGATTACCAGATGGTGCGACCTCCCAATGTTTTGAAACAGTCTGACTGGCTTGGCCAGACATCGCCGTAACAGGACGTAACCGTTTGCGGTTGACTGAAGAACCGTGCACATGTTCCTTCTTGTCAGTATTTCCCTCCCTTGAGAGATGTAATACCATCGGAGGCCTAATTCCCGACGACAACGAAGATACTTCTGAAGTAAGAGGCGTCACCACTGTTTGACCTTTAGGCTGAACAGGGCTAACAGGCAAATACGCCTCGGTAATTAACATTCCACTGTCTTTAGAGGCGTCTCTCCTCCTCATAGCAAGACAAGGATGTTTGAGCTCCCGTGGGGCTCCGTGAATTTGGGGCTTTCCCCTTTCACTTTGCTGGCCTGCAGTAGGCCCCCTTGCGTTAGCAAGGATCGGTGTGGTTGGGTTCCCCAAAACTAAGTAAGGGCTTCCCAGGATGAAATCATGTGCTGGCTGTGCCATTACAGCTGCCTTAATGGTGCCAGACACAAACTGACATTTCACCTCAATATTGGCTACAGGCAGACGCTGTGAGATCCCTCTTCTCAAAATTCCACCAATCTCAACTAATTCTCCTGTCCACTGCCCTGGTTTCACCAAATGACGAGCGATGATACTGGGGTAAGTAAGCCCGCTGTCAAACAAACACGTAGTGGCCGTCCCATTCACTACGGCTGGTCCACTGTTAGAGAACAACTTCTCTGCCTGGACTGGTTCCCATTTATTCCCTGTAGTCCATCTCACCGGTCTTAAACAAGCTGCATGATGAGCTGGGGGTTTGTTCATGCACCGGGATGTCCAGTGGGAAGTGGTTCTACAATTCTGACAATACCTCTCATTATCTCCCCTGTTCCTAGCGGGTTCCTGAGAGGTTGTTGTTGGTGCTCTGTTATGCTGCTGGGGGCGCAAGTTATAACCAGAATGAGGCTCCTTGCGAGAAGGCCCTGGTTGCTGATGAGCTGGGGAAGTAGCCGGCTGCGATGATGAAGCTCCTTTGTCTGGGGCTGGCAGGTCTGGGTTTTTCCGTTTCTGTCCCAGTACTTCGGCCTGTGCTGTCTGGTACCTTTCGGCGAACACGATAATCTGATCAAGTTGCTGGGCACCCTGCTCTGCCAGATATCGCCTCAAGTCGGGGGACATGTTTGCCTTAACTTGTTCACACAGAACTAACTCCTCCAACCCTTCAAAAGTCTTCGCCAGTCCTGACAGTTCCCTCCACCGGGTTAGGTAATTTCTCACCCGCTCTGCAAACTGTGCGAAACTCTCTCCCTTCTCCGGCCTGCTCTCCCTGAACATGGTTTGGCATTTACGTGGAGTCCACTGAAATCTTTGCAATAAAGCGTTTCGCAGTGCCTCAAAGTTGTTCTGGTCATCTAGGAGCATCTTGCTGTAGACTTCATACGCATGACCTTTGAGGTATTGTGATAATTTTAGACACCACAAACTCTCATCCAACCCGTATGCCTTTGCCATTCTTTGAAATTTCTCCAGGAACACGTCAATCTTCTCATTCCCATTAGGGAACGAGTCAAATGGGAAGCTCATGGCTGCCATCTGGGGTCCTCCGTTTCCTGAGGTGTCTGTCGCTCCTGCTCCGGGTGAATCTCCATTAGCCGAACTGCCTCCCGAAGCTCGGTACTGCAGTTCCAGAGAACGCAGGGCAAGTTCATGCTGTCTCTCCGCTGCCTTCTCCCTCTCCTGTGCTTCCAATTTCCGAAGTTCCATCTCGGCCTGCCTCTCCGCTGCTTTTGCGGTGGCTATCCTTTCCTCTTTTGCTGCTTCTGCGGCGGCTGCCCTTTGCCTTTCCTCAATTTCTGCAGCGGCTGCCCTGTCCTCCTTCTCTTTCTCTCGCTGAATATGCCTATCAGTTTCCCTTATCAGGTAGGCCTTAGTCTCCTCCTTATCCATTCCCATATCCTGAGCAGATTCACGCCAGGCAGCTCGTAACTTGGCCATATCCGCCATCTTACCTGTAAACTGCTGTAAGTTCACAACTGACAGAAAATGACAGAAAGGAGAACAAAAGGAAGGAACTACCTGTTACGTAATATATAATACTCCCTCTTTAACCGCTGTTCCAAAACCCGACCTCAGACTAGTGTCAAGTCTGAACAATAACCTGAGAAAAAAATTTAGTTAAGAAGCTACCAAAAACTAAATTACCTTCCTGTTAAAGAAAAATATGTCGGTATGCCATCAATTACCTCTTAGTCATATAAATCAAAAATACCACAAAAATCTACTAGACTGCAACCTGTGGAAAAACATATACTGGATCAGTTCTAATAGCTCAACGTCTAGGGGATATTTAAAGAAAATCTATTCTCAGAAACTTTCTATAGAGACAATCTATGAATGTAGATCACAGAATTGATCTCAACAGAATGATCCCGGACGAGCCCCCACTTGTCACGAAGTGGTTTTTAATTTTATAGAGTGTGCCTGAATGAAAGCAGGACCCTAGTATGAGAAAGTCTGAGAAGATAGAATTTAGATGGAAAATGACATGCCTGTGGACAGGTGAGACTATTGGCTCAAGAGATAGACCCAGGATTTGAATCTCCCCCTGCCGCTTCGTGACTAAGAAAAATGGCTATAGTCTCCCCACCTCTGACTGCCTTGAAACACAAGGAGATAAGGTGTATAATTACGACCACAAACACCACTATACAGACAACATAGAGTAAGTATAGTAAAGAATAGAAGCTGATCCAGTAAATAATATATGTATATATTTATTTACATACAAGAAAAAAAACATAAAATGGCATCATACGTCATCAAGTCAGTCGATAGCGTGCACTGTTGCACGGCCTGGAAAAACCAAAGTAACAATTAAATTGAGAGACTCAACAAAATAAAAACCCCAAATCACATTCACTCTTTCTGTCACCCTGCTGAGGAACAATAAAAATGGTTAGTGATTTAAACCCAATCTACTTTGGTGGGGCTGTCAACTTTTAGCCTCCACTCTCTAACACTAATAAATTTCTACTGGCTTAGTCCTGGTGACTCTTCCTCAACGAACGGCTACACAGCTTTCTACTTGTTAGGCGATAGGCGCCTATAACTACACCACAAGAAATGCTAAAAATAATACTTGGTTTTTCGAACGCAGACTCAGTGTCTATCCGTCAAATGGATACTGAACAGACCCTACTGGTCCTGTCTATTTTCTCCCTCCTTCTCTACCTTTCTCTCTTGATCTCAGTGTCTCTCTAACACTCGAGGGCTGATGATGCGGCGTCTCCGTTACGCTCTTCTCTTGATTTCTATCAGGACCTAGGTATGGTAACCCTGTCACCTGTTCCTGATTTTGGTGATGACGATGTTCGGATATCAAGCATGAGGGACTTGATTAACTGTAGACAAAACTTCTCTGCTGCTGAATAGCTTCCCTCTTTTAACCCGCTCTGGAGTTAGAGGAAAAAAAAAAAACACAGCCTTGATTTCAGGCTGTACAAAATGAAACTAGTCTCCCGGCCACCTGCCGTTGCTAGAGACTATAATAGCGATGCTCTCGGCTGTATGATAAATAAGCCTCGGTCCAGCTGAAGCATAGGGACTTCACTGCCAGAGACCATAGGGTAATTTTCTTTTGCTCCTGACGATACTCGAGTACACTGACCCTGAGATATGTCTTTTGCCGTGGATAATTTTATTTGACAAAATTATGCTCCCCACTGTTTCCGCCGTGACTCGCTGAAATTAAAAGAAACAGCGTCTAATGTACACCCTCTCTAAAATCGCTTATCTCTAACATATACGATACATAAAATAATTCTATACACGTGTCTCTTCATTCTCACTTCTTCTTCTATTCCCCTTCTCTCGTTCTTCACATAATACATGAAATACTATTATCCCACGTGGCACTAAAATCACACTTATCCTCCCCTTCTCTCGTTCTTCTCACAATACATAAAATACCACTATCCCACGTGGCCTCTTCATCCCCCCTCCTTCTACTGAAATCTGCCAGGTAAAATAAACAATAGCCCAGACCCGTCTGACATGTTACATGGCCGTTACGCATGGCCGATCACGTGTTCAAACTTGACAAACATAGGGAAATCCTTTTACCCATTAACACAGGAGTTTCCCCGGCTTACTCCTATTTAAATTAAATCTCGCTATAGGAATAGTTTCCTCCCCTAAGCAGTATAATTCATTTACAACGTAAATCTGAACCCTCTGACAATATTTCTCACATTTTTAAGGCTCAGAAAAATTAACGAACACACCAGGGATTTCCCCATAAATTTACATTAGAAAATATACAGGAATAAATGGTGGTTTTACATAACATCCTACAAATATGGCACACGTGTTTCTCATAACTTCACACTCTCCGATCTACTGCCAAAATCATAGAAAGAATAAGCACACTGTTGCATTTACGTCGTTCTTCAAAAATAGTAATTAATGGCGCTATCGTTTATTTTAAAACTGAAAAGTTAATGGCCCACCCGAAAAAATTAACTACGGGCGAAATTCTAAAAGACCCACTAATAAGTAAAACGATTAATAAAATAGTTACATACCGATTATCGTTTGTTTTTCCCACGGTGGAGAACGATAATTACGACGTCCTACGGCCAGGCAATAATTTTTCATAGAGACCGAATCCCCGTTTTCTGTCTCAATATATACAAGAGAAACCGCCCATGCGGATTTCCCTTCCTACGCAAATCGCGGACCAATGGCAGCGCTAGGAAAATCAAAATACCGCGTGTCCGCAAAATTGCGTCACATTACGTGATAACCTCGTGTTTCCGACGCGACATACGGGAGTGCCCGAAAATGACGACTTCCGTAAACAATGAATCTACGGGAATCGCGAAAAAATCAGAAGAAAGTAAACTGATGCTAGAATAAAATAAACCTGCCATCATAAACGAACCCATTTAATTTATCTACTCAAAAAAAAATACCAAACACGATATATATTCAAATGAGAAGAAATAAAATGGTGAAAAAGCGTGCCCGAAAATAGCGATTTCCGTAAACAACGGAAAATCGCGTGATCAGAAGAAAATAAAACTGGTGAAAATTCAAAATAGAACCACAGAATCGGGCCTGTTAAAAGTCAGAATTACAGTGTAGCGTCACAGGAGTAACATATCCCAGTAACCCACTTCTCGAAAAACTGTTTGGAGATGTCAGGAACATTGAGCTGACTACTGCCCATATGAGTCATTAACGTAGAAGTCTGAGGGCAAATGAGGAAAAAGAAGAAGAATCATTGATTGCCTGTAGCAATTTGTTTTACATGATGAGGTAGCCAACCCCGCGGACAGCCTCACATTAGTCACATTTTACAATATGCCTGAGGGAGCAATAGTCGTGTTTCTTAAAAATTGAAATAACATTTTAAAGTAGTCATCATCATCATCAGTTGCCATCTCCACAACGGAGGTTGGCTGTAATGGATCTCCAACGTCTTCTGTCTCTTGTCTTGGTGGTACACTCTGATAGACTCTTTCCCGTCCATCTCTTGATGTTATCTTCCCACTTATAGCGCTGTCTTCCCCTTGCACGTTTACCTTCAACTCTCCCTTCTGTTATGGTCTTCTGCAAGGTGTTATGCCTTTTTATGTGACCAAAGTATTTTAGCTGCCGAACTTTGACCTCTCTCATTAGTTCTCTTTTCATACCTAGATTTTCTAGGACCTCCTTATTTGTTTTCATCTCTTTCCATGAGATACGCCCCATTCTTCTATATATCCACATTTCAAGAGCCTCAATTCTTTCTTCCAAATGCTTATTCATCGTCCATGTTTCTGCACCATACAGAAATGCAGAATATATATAACACTTTATGATTCTCAGTAGAACTCCTAAAACCACTTTCATGTTAAAGTACATCCATTTTTACATAATGTAGGAAAATTTCAGTTGCTTCTGATCATAAATAAAGTTTTTATCATGATTTGAAATTTGTTGGCACATTTAGAAAAAGCACACAAGAAATGAAAATAAACTATATACACTGTCAATTTTCCCATCATTGTTGAAATGAAGCTATTTTGCCTCAAAGTGTTTGGCAGAGCAGTCATTTGTGTGGATGATTTGTTATTTTGTATGAATGGATGAATAGGTTAAAATGTAGTCTACAAAAGCCATTTATTCACACTTATACATAAAACTCAGTATAAGTGCATAATTTAATGCCATATCACCATTGAAAAAAACTAGTCATAGTCAGACTTCTAATATTGTCAGAGTCTGAAATTTTTTTTACCGACTCCACAACCCTGGTTCTGAAAATGCAGAAGAAAGAGTGTAACAAGTATAAAACTAAAATAAACGCACTGAAGACAAACTGATCGCAAGGAAAATTTATGCATACAAAATAAACAACAGTGTGCCCCACGGAGCTCCCGGGTGTCACTGACGAGACAAATAAAGAACAGGACTACTGCACTCTCAGGCATTAGTCTATGTAGCTAATGCGTATGTTGTTCCCACTTATTTTCTTATTCTTGTTTTTCTTGTTTGTTTGTTAGTTTTTTTTCTTTTCATATTTTGTTTTTTAATAACATAAGAAAAAAAACTAACAAACAAACAAGAAAAACAAGAATAAGAAAATAAGTGGGAACAACATATGCATTAGCTACATAGAGGCGTCAAATATCTTGGTTTATTACTTTCTTAGAGCACAGCTCTGACAGCTACTTTCATAAGTTGTAAGTAACAGTGGATCTTGTTTCATTGCAAGGAAAGCGCTATAAGAATTCATTAACAAATCCTAAAGACACATTGGCTGATATCACTAAAAGATAAGAATGAGATGCTATATAAAAAAAGCTATAAGAAAATAAGTGGGAACAACATAGGGCATCAGCCACACAGAGAGGCATAAAATATCTTGGTTTTATCACCCTCTTAGACCATGGCTGTAACGATAACGACTGCTTTCATAAGTTGTAATAAGCAGTAGATTTAGTTTCATTACAGTGGAAGCACTATAAGAAGATGAAATCATAAATGAATTCTAAAAAAGAAACATGGGCTTATATTAGCCAGGATAGTACACCTTTTAAGAACAGAAACTGCATCTCCCCAAGGATAGGCTTGACCACTCAGTTTGATGGAAAAACATAACAGTTAACTGAAAAAATACAGAAACCTTTGCTGGAAGTAATCTGTCTTTTAAAATTATAATGAAGGAACAAATAAGTAGTTTGGTTTTAATTTCAGTTTATTTACTCTTATACTTTTTTCATACATGTAAATGAATAATTTTTTTCATTTTTTGCCTCAGGTCATGTACTTCATTGTGCAAAGAGGAATCACAAACTATATTATTTGCATGGGCCCAAAATGCCCCAGCCACAGTTTTACCAAAAGGTAAGTGAAACTTGAATATGTCAGATATTTATTACACAAATGCACTTTTGTACATAAATATGATAAAGCAGTGGTTCCTAGATATGTGCTACTGAACTGTTAAATATTTATCTTTCAACTCACACTAGTGACAGTAGTTTATTCAGTAAATCTTGCTTACTTAGTCATTCCTCTTTTCTACACTGGGTTGTAGAGGTTTGCCAGAGAGAGCACCATACTATCCTCCTGGCCTGGTTCCAATCTAATCCTCGGTCCTTCGGAGATAGACTAATGTTTTCCTCCCAGTGGACTCTAGGTCGTTCTGGAGGTCTGGATCCCTGGCTCTTAGTTTCCCATACTTGTTGTGGTAGCTTATCTTCTCCCATTATGCAGACATGGCCAAACCAGCGTAGTTGGGACTGTTCTACTTGGGTCTGCAGGGGCTGAGTTTTGAGGCCTTGACATATCTTCTAGTTGCAGACCATGTCTCTTCTTATTACTTCAATCACCTTCATCAGATACCTCATTTCTGAGGTTTGGAGCTGGCTTTTGTAGGTTGTAGTTGTTGCTCATGACTTGCATCCATAGGTGGAACGGTACACAGGCATCTTCATCTTCTTGCCAACTTCTCTTTTACTGAGGAATCTTCTCTTTATGGCCTGAAAATTCACCCAGCTGCTGCTTTTTGGGTAGCCAACACTTCTTTTATGCCTCCCTTCCGTTCTGTGACAGCTCCAAGGTATTTAAAGTGGTTGACCTGCTCCAGGACCTGATCTCTCAGCATAATCTAATGTCTTCTTCCCTCTCGTGATATCAACGTGGTTTTTGTTCTGAAGCTGCTGATGACCATCCCTCTCTTCTCCAGCTCTTCTTTCCAGACTTGCAGGTTGAATTGAAGATGTGGCCTCTGATTTAGCAATCAGGGCAATATTATCGGCAAATGCAGCTCTGAAATACAAACCTGTCTCATCTTTCAGTACCCCACTGAATACTTTCTTGTCCTTTCCTTACATGCTTTGATGACATCGTCCATGAGAAGTATGAAAAGATAGGGTGACAGAATATCACCCTGTCTTACACCAGTGTTGGTCCTGAACTCTACTGACTTATGGTTTACCGTCCTCACATAATTTCTGCAACTCTTGTAGAAGCTCAATATAGCATGGATCAGAGGTACTGGAATGTTTTTCTTTGCCAAGCAGTCCCAAAGTTTGCTCTAGGAGACTTTGTCAAACGCCTTCTCCAGATCCAAGAAACAAAGATGCATTTCACCTTTATACTAATGGGCCTTATCACTCAGCTGCTTGAGTGTGAAGATAAAGCGTTGAGTACTTTGGTTTGCTCATAAGCCACATTGGACCTCTTCCATTTGTGGCTCAGCTAGGCATCTGAGTCTCTGCTCCAAAATTCTAGAGTAAATTTTACCAAGGACATGGAGACGAGATATGCTTCTATGATTCCTACATTGTTGGTTGTCACCCTTTTTGAATATGGGTCTTATGATGCCAATCTTCCAATGCTTTGGTATGGTTTTGTAGCACCAGTCTGCCTGTAGGACCCTCAAGAGTAATAGGTCGCCTGTTGCTCCGATGTACTTAACCATTTCTGGTATTATATCATCATGTCCTGCTGCTTTGCCCATCTTGATTTTCTTCAGTGCTGCCTTCAGTTCTTCTATCTTGATGCCATCTTTGCCACCATTGGTTTCCTCTTCTGTGACATTGCTTATTATTTCTGAGGCTTGACCTTGCTCACCACCTTGGATCTCTGAGAAATATTCTTTGCACTTTTCCTTTAATTCCTTTGGGCAGTAAGCAATTTGTCTTTTTTTTTTTTTTTTAAATAAAATTTTGCCTCGTTTTGGCGAGGCGCATCCCGTTCAACCTAGCTGGTTATATTAGGGCGCATGTCCAAATAAAAAAGACTTAGGTCTGGAGAATTGTTACAGCAATATGTCTTGCTTGTTCATTATGAATTTAAGAAGGCACTGTTTTTCCTTCCTCATGTTCTTTAGGGCCTTGTATAACAATTTCTGGTTTTCTTGAGCATCTTTTTCTAGCTTTTCTCCAACTTCTTCCCAGGATTTCTGTTTTTCTGCTAGCACCTTGTTCTTTGCTTCTATTCTGAGTATCGCATATTTTCTGTATTTCTTTGTTTTTCCTGCTGTGTTATTAGCTTCTGAGTATTGTTTCCATGCCTTTTTCTTTTCTCTTATTTTCTCTTTAATTTCTTCTATCCACCAAGATGTCCTCTTTCCCTTCTTCCCAAGTCATACTTCACCACATGCTTCTGTTGCAGCTGCTATTATGATGTCCTTGAATTTAAGCCAGAGGATTTCCAGGTCATCAGGTTCTTCTTCTATGTTTCTCACTGCTTTAGCAATAAACTTATAAACTAATAAAACGGTATTGAATCAGTTTTACAAATAACAGTTCACATGAGACAAGGGATGTTTCGGGTTTTACCCTTCGTCAGCCACAAACAGGTGACAAAGACAAGAATTACATATAGTAATAGGTACTACAAAAACATACGATGATAAGAAACAATACAAAATGAGCGATACAAGCAGATGGAAAAAGTACAATGTTAATACAAGAAAATCGAAAAACCTAACAGAAATACCGAAGCAAGAAAGTAAATAATAAACGAAACGAAAAAAAGAGAATGAACAAAACTTCGGAACAAGTCACTTAGAAGTGTAAATGCTTGGAATACACAAGATTGCAGTCCTCTCTCCAAGAAATCTTGAAGGAAGTGACGTATAAGATAGCGACAATTTTTAGAGATACAAAAGGATATGAAACGAACCAAAACCAAAACATAAGAAGATAGATAGAAAAAACAACGAATAAAGAAGAATGAAAGAGAGAGAAAAGCTACCAGAATTTATGCAAATCTTTCATTCTTCTTTATTCGTTGTCTTCTTCTTCTTCTTGCGATCGCATCTTTGATGATTACACCGTCAGACGAGTTCTCATGATGAATTCGACTGTTGTTTGAAGTTCCTCTTTAACTCCATATAGCTTTGAGTTTAGTGTTGAGTCATTGGGCCAGTATATCTTTCTTAACTGGTCATACAGAGGACAGTCCTGTAGAACATGCTCAGCAGTTTGTTCGTTTAATCCACATGTGCACAGTGGTGAAGCAGACAATCGTAACTTGTGCATGTGTTTATTCAGTTTGTTATGCCCTGTCCTGAGTCGAAAAATAGTTATCTGTCCCTGCCGGTCGAGAGTGTGATAGTCGTCTTTGGGTTGGTTCTGTTCTCTTCTTATAGTCTGGATAGCTCTCTTTTTCTCAAAGTATGTGACTTCATTATCTTCTTGTTCACATTCTCCTCCCTTTTTTGCAAGTTTATCTGCCTTTTCATTTCCGGGTACACCACAATGAGATGGTACCCACTGAAGTATGGTTCTCTTTTTGGCAGCTACCTTGTTTAGTTCATTTCTCAGATGCGGGAGTTTACCACCCTTGAGAGCTTGCAGGACAGACAGTGCATCTGTGAGGATGACTACCTGGTGGCAGTCAGAGTTGGTGTTATAAATCATATTTGCAGCTTGCTCTAGAGCTTGAACCTCAGCTGTATAGTTGGAACAGAATTTACCAGTGGGAATGTGCCTAGTCTCATAGTGGTTGTCAGGATATGAGATAAAGATACCGGCACCTCCATTCCTAACAGCATTAGTTGCTGATCCATCTGTATAGGCATGTATCCATGATTGATCGGGATAGCTTTCTTGGATCATACTCAATGTAGCAGTTCGTTTTTGCAGATCATTATACTCACATCCACTTGTGAGACCACTGACCGACGTATTAATTTGGAGGGCACTGCTAGCCTGCTCCCATGGTACAGGGTATAGGGTGGGCTTCAGTGGTGTTGTCTTCATAGATAGGTCTTCTTGATGCTGTCTTATAAGTCTTTTTCCCCGATGCACAAAGCTGCTACGCTTTAGACGTCCCAATGCCAGATCATCTAGTCTTGCCTTCATTGGGTGCGTTGGCATACTGTTGTACTTTTCCATCTGGATCATGGTCTTTGTGTCTCTTCTATGGGACAATGTCTGTAATCCAGCAACCTTCTGCATCTCTGTTATTGGTGTAGTTTTCATGGCTCCTGTAATGAGCCTGAGAGCTTGATTTTGCACCTTGTCCAAGGACTGCAGATGTGAGTTAGCAGCTGATGACCATGCTGCTGAGCTAAACTCTAAGTGTGGTCTTATTACTCCACTATAAATCTTCTTTAGATTTCGTTCATTTGCTCCCCAGTTGGTACCTGCCAATTTTCTGAGTATGCCTAGTCGTCTTCGGGCCTTTCCTTCTGCATTTTCAATATGCTTATTCCATGTAAGCCTTTGGTCAAATGTCACCCCAAGATAGGTGGGGTAGCTTTCTTCCTTGATAACGGTTGTCCCTAGGTGTATGTTAGCTGATTTGTCCTTGGGGGCGAGGGAGAACAGTGTTGTGGAGGTTTTGTCTGTGTTTATTGTGATAAGCCATTTTTCTGCCCATGACACTAGCATGTCTGCTGCCCGCTGCATTCTATAATTTGCTGTGGTGACATTTTCATCAGCGCACCAGAGTACTAGGTCATCTGCATATAAGGCAGCTTTCACTCCTGCAGGGAGATCTTTCACCAGGTCATTGATGTAAACAAGGAAGAGTGTAGGGGAAATTACTCCTCCTTGAGGTACCCCCTGATGGAGCAACACTTTTCTGCTCTGCAGACCGTCAAGAGTGACTCTAGTTCTCCTGTTATGCAAGTATGACTGGATCCATTTCATCATGTTGCCTTGGATTCCACCTCTCCCAAGTTTTGCAATGAGGCCATCTTTCCACACCCTGTCAAAGGCCTGCTTGAAGTCGACCCAGATCGTTAGGACCTTTTTCTTCTCCTGAAAGGCATCTTCTATTGCTTGAGACAAGTAAGTAACTTGGTCTTCTATACTGTAGCATTCTCTAAATCCAGCTTGTTCCGGCACCAGGATCTGCTCAGACTCTAAATACCATTTCAATCTGTGGTTGACTATTCGCTCCATAGTCTTCCCAACACAGCTTGTGAGACTGATTGGCCGGTAACTTGCAGCCTCGGTCTTACATTTCCCTTTCTTTAGTATGGGTATTGTGATGGCTTCTCTCCATACTTGGGGTACCGTTCCTTTCAACCAGCTGTGGTTGAATATCTCAAGCAGTTTTGTCTTTGCTGCTGAGCTCAGATTTACTAGCATTTCGTTGCTGATTTTGTCTGGGCCGGGTGACTTTTGAAACTTAAGCTTGGAAATAGCCTTCTGTAGTTCTCCTAGTGTGATGGGTTCCCTCATTGGGGCAGGAGTATCTGTCTGTCCCATGGTTGCCAGTATTTCTTTTCTTATCTCTCTCTGATGGTCTATGTTAATGGGTAAGTTGCTTTCTGAACTGTATCTTCTAGCAAACAAGTCTGCAGCTTGTTTTCCTCTGAAAAGTTTGCCACCTTCATCCAATGTGATAGTCTGCCTTGGTGAGGAACGCTCTTCATTTAGAGACTTGACTAATCTCCAAAGTTTCCTGCCGTCTTTCTCAAGGTTCAGCGATGCCGTTTTAGTTCTCCAGCTTTTCCGTTTTTCTTCTAGCTTTGTTCTCTGAAACTCTGCTACAGCCTTTTTCCATTTGTTGTGAGTTTCAAGTGAAGGCTGAGACTCTGCGTTCTTTCTAGCCTTGTCCATAGCTTCCTGACGTTCTTGGAGTGTGCTGGACCAGTATGGTATGTAGTTACGCCGGCATCCTTTGGGAATGGTTTCTTTTGCAGCTTGTAGTATGCATCTGTTGAAGTCTTTTACCACTTCATTAATATCTCTGTTCTGTACCTTGAGGGTAGACAGCAGCGTGTTCACCTGATGCCTGAATAAACCCCAGTTGGCTTTTTTGTAGTTCCATCTTGTAATGGCTGGGCCTGTACTGAGAGTTGCACTCTGGACAGTAAGAAAGATTGGGCGATGGTCGCTTCCCCCTAGTTGATCTCCTACTTCTCTACTAATAGATCCAGCTATATCTGGTGTGGAGAAGGCAAGATCTGGTGTTGAAGTTGTGTGCCATCCTCTGGAGTAGAAGGTAGGAGTATCTGTGGCATTATTGACTAGGATTAGGGAGTGATCATCTTGCCAAGTTTCAACCTCTTCACCTCTGTGATCCAGATGGTTATAGCCCCAGCTCTGGGAGTGGCTATTAAAGTCTCCAACTGCTATAAAGTTGGTGGCTGGTACCTGTATAGAGCTGAGACTCAGAGGTTTGTTGTTCGGACAGTAATAGTTCAGGAGTTCTATTTCCATCTTGTCTACCTTTATCTGCAGCAGCTGATATTCTGCTCCATCCATGAAGGTTTTCCTTTCGTGTGCAGGAATGTTATTCCTTACAAGAGTAAGTACTCCTCCTTTTCGTCTATCTTTTCTGTCGGATCTGAAGCATTGATATCCCCTTATTTTAAAGGTTTGATCTGCTTTCAAGTGAGTCTCTTGGATACAGCAAACACTGACTTGCTTCTCATACAAGATGTTTTCCAGCTCTGTCTTTTTGCTGTATCCAGCCTGCTTGCTGTTCACTCCCTCTGCATTCCAGTGCATTATGACAAGTGGCACTCTGGGTTTCTCTTTTTCTGTTTTGTTTTGGTCAGTAGTTCTCCTCCACCGTCTGCTGACTCCACAAGACGGTCTAGAGGGTCCTCCAGTAGCTGAGGGTGGGCTCTGTCGAGGCTCAGAGCCCGGCACTGCACCTGCCTGGTGGAGCTCCACAGGGCGAGCACCAGAACGAGATTTATTTGACGGTGTACTCTCCATAGAAAAAAAAAAAGCGAGTTGCATGATACTGTGGTTTCCGGTGCGCCTTCTGGCCCAGTATCTACGACTTTAGCACCTGCTCAATGGGAGAGTGGGCTCATCCCTAATCTGTTTATGTTCCCAGTAGTAGACTATTCGCAAGCAGCCTGGGGGTGTCACTGCTCTGCGCGGACCTTGTTTACCGAGGCGGCATCCGAGCTCGTATGGTGAAAATATGGTTGCGTTATCTTCAAAATAGCCCTGTCTTTCCCGTGGCTTTTCTGCCATCCTGCAACTTTGAGTTAGGGAGTTCTGAGCTCCAGTCTCTTTCCCAGGCGTTTTATCCTGGCCTGGCACGCATACAGAGGACCCCACTTCTGGTTCTAAGTTAGCAGTTCGGGATAGGTGGGGTAGCACACTGTGCATTCCCCGTCATCCAGGGGGCTCTCCAACTATGCAGAGCTTGCACAATGCTGTGCTCTGGTTCTGGGCTCTCCCAAGGAATCCTCACGTCCTGCACAGAGCCACTTCCAGATACCCACCACCTGCCAACCCTCCATTGTAGAAATCTCCTGCATGCGGCCATCCAGTCAAGAGCCAGTATTAAGTCTGGTGCCCAAGTGATCCCCCCAAGCTCAGTGTGCAATGCTGGGTTCTCATCATGCTGCAACACAGGGGGGATTGTGATGCTCAGCCATCTCTCTCAATTCTGCACCGATAAGTGACATCGGGGACTTAACTGTGCCTCAGTGCTGGGAGGCCCCGTTTCCGGGTACACCACACACAGCCAATTGAGGCAACGGTCGCCGTGGGCGTGATAGACGACAAACAGTGAAGAATGAGGCAAGAAAGCATTTAACCCATGAAGTGGGGGTGGATTGGTGCAGACCAGAGCATGTACCACTCGCCGGTGGGTTCTGCATCTACACCTATAGGGTTCCACCCACTCCTCAGCCCATTTAGTCTGACCCCTCACCCAGGACCTGTCCGGCTTGGGTGACCCTGCCAGGAGTAAAACTCCCGCCGGCATAGCTCCCGGGATCATTGGGGCGCTCAAGCTCTCCAACCACGGCAAGGTAGGCTTACATGTGGAGAGTTTATTCGTTGTTTTTTCTATCTATCTTCTTATGTTTTGGTTCGTTTCATATCCTTTTGTATCTCTAAAAATTGTCGCTATCTTATACGTCACTTCCTTCAAGATTTCTTGGAGAGAGGACTGCGATCTTATGTATTCCAAGCATTTACACTTCTATCTAAGTGACTTGTTCCGAAGTTTTGTTCATTCTCTTTTTTTCGTTTCATTTATTATTTACTTTCTTGCTTCAGTATTTCTGTTAGGTTTTTCGATTTTCTTGTATTAACATTGTACTTTTTCCATCTGCTTGTATCGCTCATTTTGTATTGTTTCTTATCATCGTATGTTTTTGTAGTACCTATTACTATATGTAATTCTTGTCTTTGTCACCTGTTTGTGGCTGACGAAGGGTAAAACCCGAAACATCCCTTGTCTCATGTAAACTGTTATTTGTAAAACTGATTCAATACCGTTTTATTAGTTTATAAACTTATATTCCTTACCAGTTTTACAGCAGCCCCTTAATTTATTTAGCAATAAACCCTTGATATCTGGTCTTAACTTCTGGCTGTCTTAGCTTGTAGGTCTTAATGCTTATCTTCCCTGCTTAATTACTTAGTTTGTTGCTTGATGGTGGGCAATACTAGGCCGAGGAACTCTTTCAGTTGTTCTTTTAATTTTCAGCAAGAAGTGATCACTTCCAATCTCTGGCCCTCCCCAGGCTCTAGCATCCTGCACATATTTGAATGAGCTCTTCCTAACAATGGCATAGTTGATGACTGATTTCTCATTCTTAGTTGGTTCATATCTGATGTATGTAATTATGCGTGTATGGGCGAACTTTGTGTTCATAATGACAAGGTTTCGCTTTCCATTGTCATTTAGTGTATCTTCTCCATATCTTCCAATAACTCCACCCCATCTTGCATGGTCATCTGGCATTGAAATCTCAGAGGAGGATAATTTCTTCCAGTCAGTCGTCCACTGTCTTTTGAAGCAGCTCAAAGAAATCTCCTTTGACTTCTGCTTGCTCACCTTCATTTGTTCCATACTCAGTGACAAGGTTGACTGTGGTTCTCCTTCTTTTAGTTTTAGCACCATAATGCGCTCCAAGACAAAGTTCCACCCTTTAATGCTGTCTCTTTTGTTCTTAGCCACAATACAACCCACACCCCCTTGAGCTCTTTCGGATGTGGGGACTCCACTGTAAAGATGCATAACTCCTTGTCCCATTTTTTTCATTTCTGTCAGAGCCAGGTTTCTAATTTTGCTTTCCTCATCTCCTTCACCAACTCCTCTTCTTTCTAATTAATACTCCTAATGTTCCATGACCCATAACTCGTCGTCCATAATTCGTACCAGTTCGTCGCCTTTAAGATCAGTGTGGTTTTCTCTCTCTTGTTTCTATTAATCGGTTTTTAAGGTAAAAATGTGATTGGCCTGTTGTGCCTTTGCAAGATGGAGGGGCTGGTCTCCTTACAGCCTCCACGCATGCCACCCTCCTCATTTTTTCAGCCGGGCTTGAGAACGGCCTAGGCGGAGTTTATTCATTAAATCTCTAGTAGATATTAAATGTAATTAATAACTTTAATCAGTATGTTTCACTAAATTGCCTTAGATTCATATTATCTTTAAAATAACACATTTTTGTGAAAACAAATTATGTTTTTTTTTTTTTTTTCTGCATATTAATTTATAACAGATTCCTGTGCCTCATCCTTAATACCAAATAGCTACAGTTCATAACAAACATAGATGTGGAGGAGAATCACACAACAACCAGTCCATTTGGAAACAAAGAAAGGGGAAATAGTAGGATATATCTTCAGGAGACAGCCAGCCATTGTTAACTAAATATATCTTTGACATCTGTGGCTGGGATGATGATGATCTCTTAGGGCTGGAAGTTATGTGAAAACTGTGAAAAGGTTTCAGGCAGCCTAAGCTTTGGTTGCACTCACAACCAGCCTTGAATTATATCTCAGGAAAGACATGTGAAAATTATTGCATAAACTTTATTATTTAATAATAACGTAACAAAATCTGCTATTCTCTTTGTTTGTCAATGAGTAATTGTATTTTTATTTGTCTGTAGGAGTGGGATTCAGGTTAGGAAAGGAGAGCGCAGTTAGGACCATTGTGCTTCAGGTGCACTATACCAAGGCATTTCAAAGTAATTTGTTTGTTATTGCATTTTTTTGTCTGGTCTTGTTGAATTAATGGATCCTCAGTTTTCCCCGCAGTAAAAGGACCAGATACATGCCCGTTGAGGCATATTAGGAATATGGTGTTAGCCCCATATTTTCTTGACCATCGGCACACTAAGGGTGATGTGGTCAGCATCACGCCAGCCGCCTTAACCTTCCCAGAAGCTGCTCTGGTACCCAATTCATGAGGCTGGGTCGACCCCAGAGCCATTTGCGGTGTAAAAAAATCCAACCTCAACTGGGGATCGAACCATGGACCACCGAGCTAGGAAGCCAGAGCACTAACCTATGTGGTTTCCAGGGGTCTGTTCTGAGACAAAGAAAGAATAGTACTACTGCTCCCTCAGGCATGTCCTACAAGGCAACCAACATGACACTGTCCATGGGGCTGGCAACCGCATCATGTAAAACAAAAAAGCCCAAAATGGAAATCACCTAATGGGCAGAGCTGAAGAAATGGCCCAAAATGAGAATCTGTGGCAGGCAGCAAATGTGTACCAGTATTCCACGAGGAACAGAAAGGATTGATGATTGTGTGGTTTCTGTACACTTATAAACCATTGATATGTTTGTAAAACCATTATCAAAGTTGGACAGCTAAAATATATTGGCCATATAAAAAGACATGACAAAGTACATTACACCTTACTTGAAGCTCATAATGGGAGGAAGAGTTGAAGGCAAATGTGCAAGAGGAAGACAGCCAAAAAAGTGGCAAGATAACATGAAGAGATGGACAGGAAAGAGCCTATCAGAGTGCACCATCAAGATGAGAGACAGAAGACGTTGGAGATCCATTGCAGCTGACCTTCATTGTAGAGGTGGCAATGGATGATGATGACAACCATTACAGTCTCTGAATGCCACAGTTCACAGATGCCTTGTAGTACTGCACTGTGCTATTGTAACTTGGCTTTACTTGTTAAAATATAAACTCTAAATTTTTTTTACTCCTGGATATTTCTGGTCTCTTCATTGAAGTTCAACACATATTTTATGAAGGGTTTAATGTGATTTGGGTTCATAAAATGTGAATGGCTGAACATTTTTCAGCTTCTTCTTCTTGAAGTACCATTCCTAGAAAATGTCTCTCCACAACTTCCTGTCTCCGGTACAATTTATCAACTCTGCTGTTGACCTCTTTCTAAGCCACGATGTCAAACTGTCCAGTATTTGCTTTCTGTCTTCCCTATCTTTTTTCCTTCAATCTTGCCTGTTGTTACAATATATTCTCATAACGTGCCCAAAATAAGTGAATTGCTTCTTTCTAACATGTTAAATAAGTTTCTTTGTGCATTGGCCTCTTTCAGCTACAAATTGTTTAAAACGTTAGCAACCGTGTCTTGAAAGTGTTTCACCCTGCATGTGGTTAGTAGGTACAAGTACCAGTAATTAACATCCTTTCATTCTTCTCACCTCTGCTGGTTTTCTAAATCTGTGTTTAGGTGTGTCCTGTATCCCTAGTGAATTTATGTGATAATGTCTATACTGCATGAGGTCGTTAGCTTTTCCGTCTTCTTTTTTTCTTTCATTGAGGGTTAATGTCAGTGCTTGTCAATTCTTGAACTTAATTTCCTCATATCCAGATACAATAATTTCAGTTTTTTAACATCTGTTATATTTGACTTGATTACCTCTTGTTTGGCACTTTCCCAAAAGTCTTCATTTCTAGCAGTCTTCTAGACAGTTTTCAGAATCATTGACAAACATATGTTATATTTGACTATTATGTTTTCAAACCCATTTTGGTATGTGTCCTTTTGTTGTATACATGAGCACAGATTTGACAGATGTGTGTTAAGACTCTTTACTATATTACCTAATCTCTTGATCTTTCTTAGTGTCAGAGAAACCTTATGCTTTTTCTTTGTTGTCTTTTAATCTACTTTTATGCCTGCTTATAGTGAATGTGTCCTTGTTTTTTTTTAAAGCAGTTCATCTTAATAATACAAAGGAGATTTTTGTGTGTGTGTGATTAAATTATTAATTTGCATAAATTCGCCAAGTGTAGTTCCCGGGGGTCTCAAAGGAGCTAGAAAGAATAGGACTGGTGCACCGTCATGCATGTCATATAAGGTGACTAATATGAGGTTTGTAAGGAGCTGGCAGCCTTATTATGTAAAACAAACTGCCACATAAACTACTACTGCAAGGGCATGTAACTGCATTGTCCAGACGTCATGTGGGACCAGCTGCAGTGGTGTCTCCGTATGGAGTGCAGAAGAAATGGAATTTACATAAATTGATCATTTGTTGTGGTTATATTTCCATATTTTGATTTTTTTTAAAATCAAACATATATTGACCTACATTTATTCTTTTCAGCAAGATAGAAGGGACAAGACTTACACATTTTAGGTCATCTAGATGTATTTCTGGATTTCATTATACTGCATTTGGTTTTTCTCTGTGGTTTTTTTCGTAGCTTCTTGAAGCAAGGTAACGCATTCAGTGTGAGATAGTAAAAGCTTTGTCAAACAGTCTTTTCTTGTTTTTTTCTTTCACAGAGGAAGAGAAATCAGATAATTCTGGAATAAGAATATTTACTACACATGAAGAGTAAGTTTAAATTTGTAATATGATGACATGTAAGTAATGCCTGGACATTATTCTAAAGACCATACATTAGAAATAATTTTTTTTTTTTTGGTTCGGTTTTTGCCTTCTGGTGAGGCGCGAGCCTTTCAACATATTTGGTTATATCAGAGCGCATTTACCATCCAAAAAAAAAAAAGTCAACTCTAATAAAAAAAATAACTGGTCTTATGCAAAGATTATAAATCTCGGTCTAAAAAAACAATGTAAAATTATTCTTCTTCTTTTATCCTTAGCCGCCGACTGTCAAAGCAGTCAGTGGCCATCACGCCTAGTGGCGTCTTGTAGGGCAACAACAAATTGATTCCACTTTGCTCGGTCGGCGGCCATCCTTCGTACAGTGCCCCAACTCTAGTTCATTCTTTGCATCTCAGCCTCCACAGTCCTCCGCCAGGTTGTTTTTGGTCGGCCTCTCTTTCGTTTTCCTTCAGGGGTCCAAAGCATAGCTGTTCTTGTGATGGCATCGGGGTCTCTTCTGAGGACATAGCCAACCCAGCTCCAGCGTCTGCCAGCTATGATGGTGTGCATGTCCTCTTGCTTGCTCCGAGTAAGCAGATCTTGGTTGGTGATGGTATTCGGCCAAAAGATTCGGTGAATTTTTCTTAGGCATGTTGTGTGAGAAGAGGACAATTTCGACATTTCCTTCTCTGTAACTCTCCAGCATTCCACACCATAGAAAAGCACAGAAAGCACACAGCTCTGATATAATCTTAATTTTGTGCTTGTGCTGTATTGAGAAAACTTCCAGATGTTGTTTAGGCTAAAAAAGGCTGTTCTTGCCTTATTCATTCTGATGTTGATGTCTTTGCTTGCCCCGCCGTCTGGTGTTACTATGCATCCTAGGTATGTGAAGGTGTCTGTCTGTACCAGTTGCTGATTCCTTACTGATATGGGCTCAGGGTTGCTCACATTGAGCGTCATGACCTCTGACTTCTTTAAATTGATGTTCAAGCCCACCTGCTGGCTAAACTTATTAAGTCTATCCGTTTTTTCTTGGATGTGTTGATGTGAATGTGCTAGTAGTGCAATGTCATCTGCATATTCCAGATCTTCCAATGTAGTCCATCTTATTCCTCTTGGACTGCCCTCTGTTGTCTGGCGCTTCACCCAGTCTATGACTGTTAAAAATAGAGTGGTTGATAAGGGGCATCCCTGTCGTACTCATGTCTTCACCTCAAAGGTTAGGTTGCTCTGCCCAACACTACACGTAAAGTTGGCATAGAGGCTTTTTATGATTGACACTATGCAGCTTGGAATTCCATAAGCCCTCAGTATTTTCCATAAACTGTCCCTATGTATGCTGTCAAAAGCCTTTTCAAAATCAACGAAATTAATGTACAGCTGTCTTTGCCATTCTGAGCACAGCTCTATAATGTTCCTGAGAGTGAATATATGATCAACACATCTTCTGTTCTTTCTAAATCCTACTGTAAAATTATAAATACTTTATTGCTAAAAAATCGACTCACTTGAAGCGATGTTCCTGCCAAAATCTGTTAGAAGAAGAAGGCACGTTCTAGAAAAAAACAAAAAAAACATGAATAACTTGGATAAAAGCGCAATAAAGTGAGGTTTACCTGTACTAAGTCCAGCATCGAGAGGTGGTGTGACTATTCCCTTCTTCGCTGGCTTTTCCTTCCCCAACTCAATAACAGAGTCAGGTACCCATTTACAGCTGGGTAGACTGAAGCATAATTATATCGTACTTTGAACCTGGCACCTATGCCACAAGAGACCAGTGCTCTAACCACTCTGCCAATCGAACCATTAAATATTAGCATTTTATGATAATAGCCATGTGTAGTTCCCAGGGGTCTCTGAAGAGACAAAGATAGAATAGGACTACAGCACCCTCTGGCATGTCATAAGAGGCAACTGATATGAGATTGGGCATGAGACTGGCAACCTCATCATGTGAAAAAATGACTACAGGAACTACTGCTGCACATGAATTGTTTTGTGCAGGCTTACTGGGGACCAACTGCATCGGTTGCTTCATGCTCCATATGAAATAACAAGCAAAATGATGAATCCAATATATAAAATCCAAGCTTTTTTCTGTCAGTGCATAACGTTAAGGGATGGAAATTTGGTTGAAAGTTAGACATTAATTGTATTGTTTCCCTTTTATGTACTCTCCCGAAAATAGTAACACTTACCAAAGAAGAATGCGCAAATGACGGTGTGCACAAAATTATGTTAATAGAATGTGTGATCCCGTATACACACATTGGGATCCTCGCTGCTGCTACGTAGTTCATGTACTGTTGTGATGCACAGTGGTTTTTTTAATAAGTAAAATTGCTGTTAGGTATTGGTGCTTTTGAATTTAATTCCCGTCTTATGACGGGCGTTTACTTAAGTAATATTTCAAAAAGTCAGAAATTGCTGTAAAAGTATGCATTGGGATTAGATGCAGTTATATGTCTGCACTATAGATACTATGGGGCAGACAGAGCTAACATTACTGGCTGTAACTACAACTTCCATTTAACAGTGTTCAGCTGTATATTGAGATTTTCATATTTATATATATATATATATATATATATCAGCATCCAGTTCCAGAGTGGTTACAATGCTTTCTTCTCATGGCAAAGTTTCCGGGCGCAAAATCTGGCATCATCATGCTCCAGTCTCATCATCATCAGCTGCCATCTCCACAACGAAGGTTGGCTGTAATGGATCTCCAACGTCTTCTGTCTCTTGTCTTGGTGGTGCACTCTGATAGACTCTTTCCTGTCCATATCTTGATGTTATCTTCCCACTTAAAGTGCTGTCTTCCCCTTGCACGTTTGCCTTCACCTCTCTCTTCTATTATGGTCTTCTGCAAGGTTTTATGCCTTTTTATGTGGCCAAAGTATTTAAGCTGCCGAACTTTGATCTCCCTCATTAGTTCTCTTTTCATACCTAGATTTTCTAGGACCTCCTTATTTGTTTTCTTCTCTTTCCATGAGATACGCCCCATTCTTCTATATATCCACATTTTCAAGAGCCTCATTTCTTTCTTCCAAGTGCTTATTCATCGTCCATGTTTCTGCACCATACAGAAATGCAGAATATATATAACACTTTATGATTCTCCGTTTTAATTTGTGAGATAACTGTTTAGATGTCAGTATATGTTTCATGTTGTTGAATGTAGCTTTGGCCATTCCTATTCTCTTCTTGATTTCTGTTTCACATCTGCCATCTTCTGTTATTATATGACCAAGATATACGTAGCTCTTGACTTGTTCCAGCATTTTCCCATTTACGCTTATCTTTATTGTGGGTTTATCGTCTGTTTTGCCAATTATCATAGTTTTTGTTTTCTCAATATTAATGTCGAGTCCATATTCATGACTTATACTGTTCACTTGCTTCACTAGTTCTTGTAACTCCTGTTCGCTTTCAGCTAACAACACGGTATCATCTGCATATCTAAGGTTGTTTATTGACCTTCCACTGATGTTCAGTCCTGGTATTTTTTGTACTTGTTTGAAAATTGTTTCGGTCTATAGATTAAATAGGCAGGGGGACAGCACACAACCTTGTCTGACACCTCTTTTTATGTCTATGTATGGTGAATAATTCCTTCCAGATCTTACTGTGGCAGTTTGCTCGCAATAAAGGTTACTGAGTATTCTTATATCTTTTCCATCAATACCTATGTCTTCGAGGCATTCAATTATTTTCTCATGATGTACTCTGTCAAAAGCCTTCTTATAGTCAATGAAGCACATGTACATACTTTTTTGGACCTCTGTATATTTTTCTACTAATATTCTTAGGCAAAATATTGCCTCTCTTGTTCCACTGTTCCGTCTAAAACCAAACTGTTCTTCTTGGATTTCGCTGTCTACCTTACTTTTTATTCTTTCCTGTATGATTTTGAGCAGTATCTTAATTGCATGACTCATCAGGCTGATTTTTCTGAAGTCTGAACATTCTGTTGCATTAGGTTTTTTGGGCAATGTTATAAAAACTGATGTCTTCATATCGTGTGGTATATATCCTGTATTGTATATATCGTTGCATAGATCTGTGATTGTATCTATACCAAAGCTCTCCAGGGCTTCTATCATTTCAATGTTTATGTTATCCGTGCCTACTGATTTTCCTTTTTGTATCATATGTATGGCATTCTCTACTTCTGATCTGAGAATGTTTGGGCCTTCATTAGCATCTTCTTCTTCTTCTTCCGTCCTTAGCCACCGACCGTCAAAGCAGTCAGTGGCCATTACGCCTAGTGGCGTCTTAGGGCAACAGCAGATAGGTTTTCTTTGCCATTGTTTCCCATCACGCCTATTGTCGTCTTTAGGGCAACGGCAAATCAATCCATTTGCTGTTGTTTCCGTAATCGATCATTAGCATCTGGTGATGGTTTTTTACCTCTGTTGTCCTCGAATAGTTCTTTTACGTAATCTGCCCATCTGTTTGATATGTCTTTCTCATCAAGTAATATTACACCATTTTTGTTCTTGATACAGCTTCCTCCTTGTGTAAACTGCGACCTATTTGATAATTTCTTTATTTCTTCATGCATATCTCTTGTCAGGTGCTTTGCTTCCAAGTCTTCTATTTCCTTGCATTTCGTTTCTATCCACTGTTCTTTTGCTTGTCTACACATAGTACGTATGTCATTGTCTATTGTTTTATATTCTGGAGTGTTTTTTGCTTTCTTTCTTTCTGCTATTTTACTCAAGATGTCATCTGTTATCCAAATTTGATTTTTCTTAGGCTCCATTTTAGGTAAATTTGCATTTGCTGATTGTATGCTTGTTTTTAAGCATTCCCATTTTGTGGTTACTTTTTCTTCTGGGTTTTCTTTTCTATACTGCTCCATGCTTTCTGTCAGTAACTGTTGATATTTATTTTTGACATCGATTAGATATTTTTGTTTTATATCTGGTTGTTTCAGTGCTGATATTTCTATCTGGGGTTCCTCCTGTCTTCTGTTTCCTGTTCTTTTCAACTTTATATTTACTTTGATGACAATTGGATTGTGATCTGAATTTATGTCGGCGCCAGGATGTGTCTTTGCACTTGTGACACTGTTCTTAAATCTATGTTTTATCATGATATAGTCAATTTGATTTCTTGTTACATCTCCTGGGCTTTTCCATGTGTATAATTTCCTTGGGTGGTGTTCAAAAAAGGTGTTACATATGACCAGCTGGTTTTCTTCACAGAACTGGATAAGTCTGTCTCCTCTATCATTTCTTTTCCCTAATCCATACTGTCCTACTATTTTCTTGTATTTTCCTTTTCCTACTTTTGCTTTAATATCACCCATTACTATCAACACATCTGTAGATTTGACTGGTTTAAGTGTGTGTTGTAGCTCTTCATAGTATTCTTCTATTTCTTCCTCGCTGTGATCTTTAGTTGGTGCATAAGTTTGTAAGATTGATATGTAGAATGGCTTTGCTCTCATCTTTAGTAACATCATTCTGTCGTTGTGTGTCCAGTATCCATTTACGTATTTTTCTAACTCCTTCTTTATCAACATTCCTACCCCTCTTTCATGTTTTTCTCCTCCTGAGTGTATAAGCGGGTATCCAATAGGCTTGCCTCTGCAACTCAGAGTGTGAAGGAAATTTAAGGGCTGAAACATTTGTCAGATGGGGGGATCAGAATCAGATTGCCTCCTGTTGTAACGCTCTGTATAGAGTTTTCTATCATATCATACAGAGAGACTGAGTAAGTGAGATTATTTAAAATGCTAGGTTACTAGCCTGTGAACCACACAGGAGATGAGTTCCTTACCAGTCTTGGGTAAAATTATTTGGTAGTTGACAGTTGCTCCGTGTAGTTCCTGAGGAATCTCTTATGAGACAAAGAAGGAATTGGACTATTGCACACTCAGGCAGGTCATAAATCAGTCAATACCCTTTAGCTCCCCGAAAAGCATAGGCCTTCCTGTCCTGTGCCATCCTCTCATGTTCTTTCCATGTTTTCCTCATCATTTTCACCTCTGTATCCAGTTCTCTTCTCCCTGTGTTTTTTGGTCCACTTCTGCCTCTCTTTCCCTGTGGATTCCAGAACAAGGACTGCCTTGTAATGCTATCAACAGGTTTTCTCAATGTGTGCCCTATCCATCGCCAGTGTCTTGTTCTCAACTCTTGTTCAACTGGCACTTGTCTGGTTCTTGTCATCAATTCCACATTTGTGACTTTGTCATACCATTTCAGTCCTTCTGTTCTACGCAAGCATCCGTTTATAAAAGTCTGTAGCTTTTTGGTTGCTGTTTTTGTTGCTCTCCATGTCTCAGAGCCATACAATAGGACTGACTTGACATTTGAGTTGTAGATTCTTATTTTCGTGTTGGACTTGATTTCTCTTGTTCTCTATATGTTTCCCAAGGCATACAAGGCAACTAATACAGGTTTGTGCATGAGACTAGCAACCTCATCAAGTAAAACATATTGCCACAGAAACCACTGCTGCAAGAGTATGTGAATGTTTTGTGCAGGCTTCCTACGAGGAGCCAGATGCAGTGGTGGCTGTATGCTCCATGTGGAGCAAAAAGGACTGATTATGATTTGCAGTTGCCATTAATTAATAATTACTTTTCTTTCTTTGCATAGACAACCATTTGTTGCAGGAATATATCTGATGGCAGGAGTAGACTTCACAATCCCTCCAGTCAATTCATGTAAGTGTTTGGCCTAAGATATAGGTATATGTGTGGTTGTTTATGCCCCTGTCACCACCTCAGATTTGGGCAAAAAGAAGCTCTTACAACAAACAGAAGAGAAATGAACACACCAAAAAGGAACACCAATGAAAAAGGCAGCTGATGGCTGTCACTTCAAAGGCACATTTCCAAAGGCAGTTATGGTGGAAGGAGGCTACTAAGATGCCTGTGTTAGTGTGAGAGACAAAATTTGAGCGGTGACTTTTTAAAATTTGAACACAAGTCAAATGCCCATTAGCCAAACTATTGTTGTCATTGTTGAACAGAATCGACATCATTGCACTCCGGGCAAACCAATAGGTGCTCAGTCTCCCTCAGTATATGTTGAAGAGTGGGAATACTAACTGATCCTGTAGCTCACTGGTTGTATACACGACGGATGCATCCTCTCATACGTCCATCTGTGTTAGCCTTACATTTGATACCAAATTCCAACAGTCTTAATCTTGATGATTCATCTATTGCAGTGTCATTCTCTAACAGGCGATCATTAATTGTTCTCACTTTCTCTCCCTTATCCATATCCAGTGTCCCCACTGTGGGTGCTCTTGATGATAGCCTGTTAGCTTTCTTATTAACGCGTATCCCTGCATGACCAGGACAGTAGATCCACTCCAGCTTCTGCAGACTCAAAGCTTCTATGAATGGAAAACATTTATAGCCAAACTAATTGGGACTCACCATAGTTCAAATTTTCTTTTGCTTGAATAACAGAATGCTAAGCCATATTCAGGGCCACATTTTCCATTGTGTGCTGTAGGCACAGCCGCAAAAGCCTACAGAATTTTAGCGACCTATGAATGAAGGGACACACAGAGTTTGACTCATTTAACATCGGCGGGTACCAGATCCCGGAAATCAGATATGTTGACGACACAGTCCTCCTATCGACCAACCCAGAAGGACTTGAACAATTAATTCTGTCCACCAAAAAACACAGTGAGGCCCAGAATCTATACCTAAACACCAAGAAGACCAAAGTATTGACAACAGACAAAGTAAAGACCAAACCAGAAATTGAAATTGATAACGAAGAACTGGAAAGTGTTAATGAATTCGAATACTTAGGATCAATCATCAACAGCTCTGGCGACTGTGCAGTAGAAATTAAAAGAAGACTTGCAATTGCTTCACATAAACTAATACAGATGAAAAACCTATGGCAAGGCACAAGCAAAGAAACAAAGTTACAACTGATCAGAGCATGTATATTCCCAGTAGCAACATACGGCTGCGAGACTTGGACACTTAATAAAACAGTTGCAAAAAAGATTATATCATTCGAAATGAAATGCTACAGAAGGATGTTGAGAATACCCTGGACAGAAAAAAAGACCAACAGAGAAGTACTGCACTCACTAAACGTACAGGAACATTGGCTCCTAAATACCATCGCAATAAGGAAGCTGAAATTTTTCTGTCATATAAAAAGACATAATAGTCTGGAAAAAAATAGTGATGGAAGGCATGGTCCCTGGAAAAAGGGGAAGGGGTCGACCTAGACGACGGTGGACCCAGGACATCACAGAGAGTCTGAACTTGTCTTTGGCTGATGCAGGTCGACTTGCCCAGAATCGTGATGCGTTCAGAGCAGCTGTAAGGGAGACAACGTTCTGGAAAGAATACGTCACATGATGATGAATGAAGGGAAACAAATTAATTTCCCCTTTTTAACCCCATTTTACACCACTTTTGGAATAAAAGTGCCTAGGGCCTGTGAATAATTAAATCCAGCCCTGACCATATTTAGTAATTAAAGTTAAAAGATAACACTCGATATTGCATGTTCTGAAATTGATTCATGGTTCATCTAAAAAATATGATATTAATATTGCATAAACATAAGGGAAGTCACTTTACAGTTTTAAAACATAGACTGGATTAAACGGCCAAATTTCTTGGTTTATTTACGAACCTAAAGTGTGGCTCTGGAGTCAACAAGTTTTCTCTATTTCAGCATACCCGGTAGATGTCAGCTGTGTTATGAAAGTAAAGCAGAGTATTTTTCCCTTTGCATACAGAACTCACACTCACAGTTTGGGTAAGTTGCCGAGAAACAGTATTCAAAACATATCCGAGAGCTAATAATCTCTTATATATCATCACTTTTTGCGAAGAATGGTATCATTTCATCATTGATAAGGAGATACATTAAACTATTTATGCATTATTAGGATCACTAATGTGGAACTGATGATGAGAACCAGATAAGTACCAGTGGAACAAGAAGTGAGAAGAAGACGCTGGTGGAGTATAGGACATTGAAGTGAGGAAACCTGTTGATAAGATTACCAGGCAATCCTTGTTCTAGAATTCCCAGGGTGAAGAGAGGTAGAGTGAGACCAAAGAACAGATGGAGAAGAGAACTGGAGACAGACATGAGGGGGATGCAGACAACAGCAATGTAAACAAGACAGTTTAAACATTTTTTAAATCTGCCTTATGCTCCATGTTTTCAATATTCTTCATCATTTTCCTGTGCACTCCTTACGGAGCATAGAGCCACCACTGCAGCTGGTCCCCTTGCAGGAAGCATACACAAAGCAGTCACATGCTCTTGCAGCTTTGGTTTCTGTGACTACTTGTTTTGCGTGATGAGGTTGCCAGCCCCAAGCACAACCTCATTTTAGTCACCTTGTACGATATGCCTGATGGTGCTGTATCCTTACTCTTTTGTTGTCTCTTCAGAGATCCCCAGAAACTACACAAGGCATATATTTCTCATAATTGATCTCTGTTAACACTGTTTATGTGCCGGTGAAAGACACTTTGAGGAACCCTGTTGATAGCAGTACAAGGTGGTCCTTTTTCTGGAAATCCCTAGGTAAGATATAAGGGGAGATCAGAAGGCATGTAGAGATGAAAACTAAAGACAGAAATGAAAGGGATAAAAAGACTTGGAAATATACTGAGTGGATGAAGCAGGACAAGAGGACCTGGCATAAATTTGTTGAAGGACTATACTCCTTGGGGTTATGATGATGATGATTGCCGTGATTTATATAATCACATACATATTCTTGGTCTACAAATGTGATATTTAATCTCCTTTGATGTGATCATCTTGTTTAGTGGTGAGTTTGTGTCTCCGTCTCAGTTTGAATGTAGCATTTGTACAAACTCTCTTTTTGCAGAATTTTGAATTGTTTGTTATTTATCTGTCATTCACCTATTAGTTTTATTCTGTTGCCCAGTACTTTACTATTTAGTACCTACTTGAACCTTCACATTGTACAGGGGATACAGAATCTAGGCTTTACATATGTCCTGTGTACACATTTGAATGTTTGTTTTCTATTATTTATTTTTTAAAGAACTTGTAGCATTTGACTAAAACATTAAAAAAATTTTTATGTAGACCAGTTTTTTTTTCCCCTCCGGTTCTACTTTCTCTTTTGTTTCATATCATTTCAGTGTGCTCTTTTAATTTCTTTCAATCTGTTCATGTAGTTTTTAATCTGAAATATTCAGTACAGAAAATAGAGAATAATGTACACAGATATTCAGTACAGAAAATAGAGAATAATGTACACAGATATTCAGAACAGAAAATAGAGAATAATGTACACAGTACAGAAGATGCACTTGTAGTCACTGAAGCACTAATATTGGTTAAAAACCTGGGACGGCTTTTTTTCAATTTCAGGCAGAGTTGTCACCGGTTATCTTCACAATGGATCTTACTATGAAATTGGCAAGGGAAATCCGCAGTGGCCTCAGGTATGAGTTAAAGATATGTGTGTGTATTTATGTGTGCATGCGTGTCTTTTTGTATGTGGATGTGTGTGTGTGTGTGTTTTTTTTTTCCTCATATATATATATATATATATATATATACACACACACATACATATGTACAGTAATACCTTCAGACGATACATCATGGCCTCAAAACCCAGCTCCTGCAGACCTAAGTGAAACAGTCCCAATTACGATAGTTTGTCCATGTCTGCAGAATGAGAAAAGACTGGCTGCCACGACAAATAATGGAAACTAAGACCCAGGGATCCAGACCTTCAGGACTACCCAGAGTATCCTGGGAGGACAACATTAGATAATCTCTGAAGAACCGAGGACTAGGTTGGAACCAGGCCAGGCAGGAGACAGCTGCTAGGATAGAATGGAGCTCTCTCTGGCAAACCTCTATATCCCAGGGTAGAAAAGGAATGACTACCCTACTTGGTGCTACTCCGTATAGTGCTTTTTCATTACAATGTTGTTTATTGTTGGTGTTTAGTCTGTGCTACACTGCTCTTCATGTTTTTTTTATTATGATTGTATACTGTAAATGAATGCTGTTATGGTAACTTTATAATGTTGCATGCCTTTAAATTAATGCTTAAAGTAATACGTGGGAATAAAAGGATATAGTATGCAAGATTAATGAGAGTGAAAGGGCAGAATGTTAGACGGGCCTGCGCGCCCAGTTCTCAACCCTTCGAAAATAAAGTTTGTTCGTTCGTTCATGTTTTAAATACTATTGTTGATGTTGTCTATTGTTTAATTTTGAAAGGCTTTTTTATAACAGTTTGTCTGAAACGCATACAATTCACAAAATTAGTAAGTACAAACAACCATTCAAGAAAGGCAGCCAGGTTATCTACATGATCTTCTTCTTCTTCTTCTTCCGTCCTTAGCCAACGACCGTCAAAGCAGTCAGTGGCCATTACGCCTAGTGGCGTCTTAAGGGCAACAACGAATAGATTTTCTTAGCCGTTGTTCCCATCACACCTAATGGCGTCTTTAGGGCAACGACAAATCAATCCGTTTGTTGTTGTTTCCGTAATCAAAGTGACTGGCAAACGGGTGATCAGCCCGTTGTGAATCTACATGATAGTCCAGGATAAATAACAACTATACTACTGAAGAGCTCTACATATATTTTACTAATTACTACTAGCCTTATAAAGCATTTTACAGTTTATTCTCTTGTGTTATGTTTAATTACTCATTTTAATATGCTTATATTTTTTCCTCAGTCTTTCTATCCAGTTCATGACAAGTTAGAGGTCAAGTCAGGTGATGCATTAGTGAGTATTGTCTGATGCGGTGGATTATGTGTACACATTTTAGTGTTCTTATTAAGATGAGAGGAGGGACGGCATGCATGGAGGCTGTAAGGTGGAAGCCCCTCCACCTTGCAAAGGCCCAACAGGCCAGTCACCTGTTTACCTTAAAAACTGATTACAAGAAGTGACAGAGAGATAACCGGATTGATCTTAAAGGCGATGAACTGGCACAGATTACCAAAGACTAGATTGGAACTAGGCCAGGAGAAAGACCGCCGATAGGATAGTACGGCGTTCTCTCTGGCAAACTTCTACACCCCAGGGTAGAAGAGGAATGACTAAGTAAGTAGTATTAAGATGTAAGAGCGTCCGATTGGTTAAGCTTCTTCTTCTTCTTCTTCTTGCGATCGCATCTTTGATGATTACACCGTCAGACGAGTTCTCATGATGAATTCGACTGTTGTTTGAAGTTCCTCTTTAACTCCATATAGCTTTGAGTTTAGTGTTGAGTCATTGGGCCAGTATATCTTTCTTAACTGGTCATACAGAGGACAGTCCTGTAGAACATGCTCAGCAGTTTGTTCGTTTAATCCACATGTGCACAGTGGTGAAGCAGACAATCGTAACTTGTGCATGTGTTTATTCAGTTTGTTATGCCCTGTCCTGAGTCGAAAAATAGTTATCTGTCCCTGCCGGTCGAGAGTGTGATAGTCGTCTTTGGGTTGGTTCTGTTCTCTTCTTATAGTCTGGATAGCTCTCTTTTTCTCAAAGTATGTGACTTCATTATCTTCTTGTTCACATTCTCCTCCCTTTTTTGCAAGTTTATCTGCCTTTTCATTTCCGGGTACACCACAATGAGATGGTACCCACTGAAGTATGGTTCTCTTTTTGGCAGCTACCTTGTTTAGTTTATTTCTCAGATGCGGGAGTTTACCACCCTTGAGAGCTTGCAGGACAGACAGTGCATCTGTGAGGATGACTACCTGGTGGCAGTCAGAGTTGGTGTTATAAATCATATTTGCAGCTTGCTCTAGAGCTTGAACCTCAGCTGTATAGTTGGAACAGAATTTACCAGTGGGAATGTGCCTAGTCTCATAGTGGTTGTCAGGATATGAGATAAAGATACCGGCACCCTCCATTCCTAACAGCATTAGTTGCTGATCCATCTGTATAGGCATGTATCCATGATTGATCGGGATAGCTTTCTTGGATCATACTCAATGTAGCAGTTCGTTTTTGCAGATCATTATACTCACATCCACTTGTGAGACCACTGACCGACGTATTAATTTGGAGGGCACTGCTGGCCTGCTCCCATGGTACAGGGTATAGGGTGGGCTTCAGTGGTGTTGTCTTCATAGATAGGTCTTCTGATGCTGTCTTATAAGTCTTTTTCCCCGATGCACAAAGCTGCTACGCTTTAGACGTCCCAATGCCAGATCATCTAGTCTTGCCTTCATTGGGTGCGTTGGCATACTGTTGTACTTTTCCATCTGGATCATGGTCTTTGTGTCTCTTCTATGGGACAATGTCTGTAATCCAGCAACCTTCTGCATCTCTGTTATTGGTGTAGTTTTCATGGCTCCTGTAATGAGCCTGAGAGCTTGATTTTGCACCTTGTCCAAAGACTGCAGATGTGAGTTAGCAGCTGATGACCATGCTGCTGAGCTAAACTCTAAGTGTGGTCTTATTACTCCATTATAAATCTTCTTTAGATTTCGTTCATTTGCTCCCCAGTTGGTACCTGCTAATTTTCTGAGTATGCCTAGTCGTCTTCGGGCCTTTCCTTCTGCATTTTCAATATGCTTATTCCATGTAAGCCTTTGGTCAAATGTCACCCCAAGATAGGTGGGGTAGCTTTCTTCCTTGATAACGGTTGTCCCTAGGTGTATGTTAGCTGATTTGTCCTTGGGGGCGAGGGAGAACAGTGTTGTGGAGGTTTTGTCTGTGTTTATTGTGATAAGCCATTTCTCTGCCCATGACACTAGCATGTCTGCTGCCCGCTGCATTCTATAATTTGCTGTGGTGACATTTTCATCAGCGCACCAGAGTACTAGGTCATCTGCATATAAGGCAGCTTTCACTCCTGCAGGGAGATCTTTCACCAGGTCATTGATGTAAACAAGGAAGAGTGTAGGGGAAATTACTCCTCCTTGAGGTACCCCCTGATGGAGCAACACTTTTCTGCTCTGCAGACCGTCAAGAGTGACTCTAGTTCTCCTGTTATGCAAGTATGACTGGATCCATTTCATCATGTTGCCTTGGATTCCACCTCTCCCAAGTTTTGCAATGAGGCCATCTTTCCACACCCTGTCAAAGGCCTGCTTGAAGTCGACCCAGATCGTTAGGACCTTTTTCTTCTCCTGAAAGGCATCTTCTATTGCTTGAGACAAGTAAGTAACTTGGTCTTCTATACTGTAGCATTCTCTAAATCCAGCTTGTTCCGGCACCAGGATCTGCTCAGACTCTAAATACCATTTCAATCTGTGGTTGACTATTCGCTCCATAGTCTTCCCAACACAGCTTGTGAGACTGATTGGCCGGTAACTTGCAGCCTCGGTCTTACATTTCCCTTTCTTTAGTATGGGTATTGTGATGGCTTCTCTCCATACTTGGGGTACCGTTCCTTTGAACCAGCTGTGGTTGAATATCTCAAGCAGTTTTGTCTTTGCTGCTGAGCTCAGATTTACTAGCATTTCGTTGCTGATTTTGTCTGGGCCGGGTGACTTTTGAAACTTAAGCTTGGAAATAGCCTTCTGTAGTTCTCCTAGTGTGATGGGTTCCCTCATTGGGGCAGGAGTATCTGTCTGTCCCATGGTTGCCAGTATTTCTTTTCTTATCTCTCTCTGATGGTCTATGTTAATGGGTAAGTTGCTTTCTGAACTGTATCTTCTAGCAAACAAGTCTGCAGCTTGTTTTCCTCTGAAAAGTTTGCCACCTTCATCCAATGTGATAGTCTGCCTTGGTGAGGAACGCTCTTCATTTAGAGACTTGACTAATCTCCAAAGTTTCCTGCCGTCTTTCTCAAGGTTCAGCGATGCCGTTTTAGTTCTCCAGCTTTTCCGTTTTTCTTCTAGCTTTGTTCTCTGAAACTCTGCTACAGCCTTTTTCCATTTGTTGTGAGTTTCAAGTGAAGGCTGAGACTCTGCGTTCTTTCTAGCCTTGTCCATAGCTTCCTGACGTTCTTGGAGTGTGCTGGACCAGTATGGTATGTAGTTACGCCGGCATCCTTTGGGAATGGTTTCTTTTGCAGCTTGTAGTATGCATCTGTTGAAGTCTTTTACCACTTCATTAATATCTCTGTTCTGTACCTTGAGGGTAGACAGCAGCGTGTTCACCTGATGCCTGAATAAACCCCAGTTGGCTTTTTTGTAGTTCCATCTTGTAATGGCTGGGCCTGTACTGAGAGTTGCACTCTGGACAGTAAGAAAGATTGGGCGATGGTCGCTTCCCCCTAGTTGATCTCCTACTTCTCTACTAATAGATCCAGCTATATCTGGTGTGGAGAAGGCAAGATCTGGTGTTGAAGTTGTGTGCCATCCTCTGGAGTAGAAGGTAGGAGTATCTGTGGCATTATTGACTAGGATTAGGGAGTGATCATCTTGCCAAGTTTCAACCTCTTCACCTCTGTGATCCAGATGGTTATAGCCCCAGCTCTGGGAGTGGCTATTAAAGTCTCCAACTGCTATAAAGTTGGTGGCTGGTACCTGTATAGAGCTGAGACTCAGAGGTTTGTTGTTGTTCGGACAGTAATAGTTCAGGAGTTCTATTTCCATCTTGTCTACCTTTATCTGCAGCAGCTGATATTCTGCTCCATCCATGAAGGTTTTCCTTTCGTGTGCAGGAATGTTATTCCTTACAAGAGTAAGTACTCCTCCTTTTCGTCTATCTTTTCTGTCGGATCTGAAGCATTGATATCCCCTTATTTTAAAGGTTTGATCTGCTTTCAAGTGAGTCTCTTGGATACAGCAAACACTGACTTGCTTCTCATACAAGATGTTTTCCAGCTCTGTCTTTTTGCTGTATCCAGCCTGCTTGCTGTTCACTCCCTCTGCATTCCAGTGCATTATGACAAGTGGCACTCTGGGTTTCTCTTTTTCTGTTTTGTTTTGGTCAGTAGTTCTCCTCCGCCGTCTGCTGACTCCACAAGACGGTCTAGAGGGTCCTCCAGTAGCTGAGGGTGGGCTCTGTCGAGGCTCAGAGCCCGGCACTGCACCTGCCTGGTGGAGCTCCACAGGGCGAGCACCAGAACGAGATTTATTTGACGGTGTACTCTCCATAGAAAAAAAAAAAAGCGAGTTGCATGATACTGTGGTTTCCGGTGCGCCTTCTGGCCCAGTATCTACGACTTTAGCACCTGCTCAACGGGAGAGTGGGCTCATCCCTAATCTGTTTATGTTCCCAGTAGTAGACTATTCGCAAGCAGCCTGGGGGTGTCACTGCTCTGCGCGGACCTTGTTTACCGAGGCGGCGTCCGAGCTCGTATGGTGAAAATATGGTTGCGTTATCTTCAAAATAGCCCTGTCTTTCCCGTGGCTTTTCTGCCATCCTGCAACTTTGAGTTAGGGAGTTCTGAGCTCCAGTCTCTTTCCCAGGCGTTTTATCCTGGCCTGGCACGCATACAGAGGACCCCACTTCTGGTTCTAAGTTAGCAGTTGGGGATAGGTGGGGTAGCACACTGTGCATTCCCCGTCATCCAGGGGGCTCTCCAACTATGCAGAGCTTGCACAATGCTGTGCTCTGGTTCTGGGCTCTCCCAAGGAATCCTCACGTCCTGCACAGAGCCACTTCCAGATACCCACCACCTGCCAACCCTCCATTGTAGAAATCTCCTGCATGCGGCCATCCAGTCAAGAGCCAGTATTAAGTCTGGTGCCCAAGTGATCCCCCCAAGCTCAGTGTGCAATGCTGGGTTCTCATCATGCTGCAACACAGGGGGGATTGTGATGCTCAGCCATCTCTCTCAATTCTGCACCGATAAGTGACATCGGGGACTTAACTGTGCCTCAGTGCTGGGAGGCCCCGTTTCCGGGTACACCACACACAGCCAATTGAGGCAACGGTCGCCGTGGGCGTGATAGACGACAAAAGGTGAAGAATGAGGCAAGAAAGCATTTAACCCATGAAGTGGGGGTGGATTGGTGCAGACCAGAGCATGTACCACTCGCCGGTGGGTTCTGCATCTACACCTATAGGGTTCCACCCACTCCTCAGCCCATTTAGTCTGGCCCCTCACCCAGGACCTGTCCGGCTTGGGTGACCCTGCCAGGAGTAAAACTCCCGCCGGCATAGCTCCCGGGATCATTGGGGCGCTCAAGCTCTCCAACCACGGCAAGGTAGGCTTACATGTGGAGAGATTGGTTAAGCAATTAGAGTTCTTCCTCTTACTGGGCTCTCGGATCAGAACCTGGTAATGTCATGCTCTAGTCTAACCAGTTGTAAATGGTTACCTGACTGTGCTCCTGAGTTAGGGAAGGCAAAGGCTGCGAGGGTAGAAACTGGTCACCCCACCTCATTAAAAAAAATATAATATGGTGAAGTCTGGTTCTGGGCTTTCCCAAGGAATCATCACGTCATACACAAAGCCACTTCTCAGCTCCTCCTGCCTATCATGGGGTCCGTAGTAAGATCCTCCTGTAAAAAGCCAGAGTTATGTCTGGGGCTCAAGTCACTTCTCCAAACTTAGAGTGCAGTGCAAGGTTCTCAACATGTTTCCCCACAGGGGGAATTCCTGGAAATGTGTGGATGAGTTCAAGATTCAATGAGGGTGTAATTAGCCTCACAAACAGTTCACACCCAAATCTACATACTGTAGCATTGTGCATAGCTGGTGGTCATATAAAGATGACTCCAGATATGCCTCCATGCATAACAGTCCATTGTGGTTCCCAGGGGTCCCTAAGGAGAAAAGATAAATTAGAACTATTGCTCCTTCAGGTATGTCGTACAAGGTGACTATTGCTCCTTCAGGTATGTCGTACAAGGTGACTATTGCTCCTTCAGGTATGTCGTACAAGGTGACTATTGCTCCTTCAGGTATGTCGTACAAGGTAACTATTGCTCCTTCAGGTATGTCGTACAAGGTAACTATTGCTCCTTCAGGTATGTCGTACAAGGTAACTATTGCTCCTTCAGGTATGTCGTACAAGGTAACTATTGCTCCTTCAGGTATGTCGTACAAGGTAACTATTGCTCCTTCAGGTATGTCGTACAAGGTAACTATTGCTCCTTCAGGTATGTCGTACAAGGTAACTATTGCTCCTTCAGGTATGTCATACAAGGTGACTATTGCTCCTTCAGGTATGTCGTACAAGGTGACTATTGCTCCTTCAGGTATGTCGTACAAGGTAACTATTGCTCCTTCAGGTATGTCTTACAAGGTAACTTGCTCCTTCAGGTATGTCGTACAAGGTAACTATTGCTCCTTCAGGTATGTCGTACAAGGTAACTATTGCTCCTTCAGGTATGTCGTACAAGGTGACTATAGTGAGGCTGTGCAGGGGGGTGGCAATCTCATCATTTAAAACAAATTTCTACAGAAACCACCACTACAATAGTTTGTGTTTTCGCCTAGGCTTCCTCAAGGGGTCATCTGCAGTGGTGACAGCATGCTCCACGAGGAGTGAAAACGAAGGCAATGATGATGATATCTGATAACATGAGGATGGGCAAATTTTACTTATTTATGATAACAGAAGCTCTCTCAGAGGGTCTCTGAAGAGACAACGAAAGAATAAGACTACTGAACCCTCAGGCGTTCTCTGACTAGGTCGTATATGGCAACTAATATGAGGATGTTCATGGGGCATGTGAAGGCCTCATCAAGTAAAACAAATTGTCACAAAAATAATCGCTGCAAGAGCATTTCACTGCTTGGTGAGGCTTCCTTCAAGGAGACCAGTTGCAGTGGTGTCTCCATCACTCTGATTCTTCACTTCCCTACAGCAGTATATTCTATGAAACTACCTTTTTTCACATAAATTTGTTAATTTGTAAACTTGTAACTGTTATTAAACATCCAGGATAAATATTAATACAGCATTGTGTGATCCATTTCAGGCAGCAAGATGTACTTATGACTCCACATCTATCGAACATGCGGTCAGAGTTGGGTAAGTAAATGCAAAAGATGCCGATATTTTACTGATGTTCTAGCTTTTGTTTTCACCGCTTGTTTGCTTCTTGTTATCTTTACAAGATCCTGAGCACAGTAAGTTCTCTGTTTATGCAGTGGATCTATTACTGAGCCTCTCATCATCAGAGTCTGTACTACACTGCTCTTCATGTTTTAAAAACTGTTGTTGGTGTTGAGTATGTACTACACTGCTCTTCATGTTTTAAAAACTGTTGTTGATGTTGAGTCTGTACTACACTGCTCTTTATGTTTTAAATACTATTGTTGGTGTTGAGTCTGTACTACACTGCTCTTCATGTTTTAAAAACTGTTGTTGATGTTGAGTCTGTACTACACTGTTCTTCATGTTTTAAATACTATTGTTGGTGTTGAGTCTGTACTACACTGCTCTTCATGTTTTGAAAACTGTTGTTGGTGTTGAGTATGTACTACACTGTTCTTCATGTTTTAAATACTATTGTTGGTGTTGAGTCTGTACTACACTGCTCTTCATGTTTTAAAAACTGTTGTTGATGTTGAGTCTGTACTACACTGCTCTTCATGTTTTAAAAACTGTTGTTGGTGTTGAGTCTGTACTACACTGCTCTTCATGTTTTAAATACTATTGTTGGTGTTGAGTCTGTGCTACACTGCTCTTCATGTTTTAAAAACTGTTGTTGATGTTGAGTCTGTACTACACTGCTCTTCATGTTTTGAATACTATTGTTGGTGTTGAGTCTGTACTACACTGCTCTTCATGTTTTGAAAACTGTTGTTGGTGTTGAGTATGTACTACACTGTTCTTCATGTTTTAAATACTATTGTTGGTGTTGAGTCTGTACTACACTGCTCTTCATGTTTTAAAAACTGTTGTTGATGTTGAGTCTGTACTACACTGCTCTTCATGTTTTAAAAACTGTTGTTGGTGTTGAGTCTGTGCTACACTGCTCTTCATGTTTTAAAAACTGTTGTTGGTGTTGAGTGTGTACTAAACTGCTGTTCAAGTTTAAATGCTATTGTTGGTGTTGACTGTGTGCTAAACCACTCTACATGTTTTAAAAAAAAAAATGCATTTAAATATTATATACCTGTCACAGAAAGTAGGGGATATTTTAAGATGGTATGTATTATTTTACAAAAGAGTGGATTTCGTAATTTAATGGTTGTATGGACATATCGAGCACGCTCTTCTCCACTCTCACGTGCAATATCACGTTGACCTGGTGACTCGTGATGAGTAAGCCAATTCCAAGAACAGAGGTGGGGCCCATCCGTAAAGTTCACACATTATTATTTTTCACAAAAATGCGTGTATCTCGGGTTTGATGAACACTACTCACCATGGACAGGTATAAAAAGACTATGCAACAGATAAAAATTTCTTTTCTTCGTCATGGAACGTTTGACAGAACAGCAGAGATGGATAGGCATAGGCATGTTGCAAACAGGAAGTCGGCAAGTGGATGTTGCTCGGAACCTCAATGTTTCACAGTCAGTTGTCAGCAGACTGTGGAACAGGTATCAAAATTTCCGCACAGTGGCTGATCTGCCTCGGACTGGCCACCCAAGAGTCACTACACGCCGCCAAGATCAACTTCTTGTTACTCAGGCCCTCAGAACTCAGACTCTAAATGCTACTCAACTTCAGCAACCCCTTCAACAGACCACTGGGATCCGGGTCTCAACTCAGACAGTACGAAACCGTTTGCACCAAGTGCAACTGGCCTCACGCAGACCGTTTGTAGCTTTGCCCATGTCACCACAACACAGGCGAGCAAGAATGGATTGGTGCCAACGTCATCATCGGTGGACCAATCAACAGTGTGCATCAGTGATGTTTTCTGATGAGTCCCGTTTCGTTTTGGATTTTCATGATCGTCGAATACGTGTCTGGCGACGGCGAGGTGAGCGTTACCAGCCTCCTGCAACTGTTGCACACAACCGTTATGTAGGTGGCAGTGTAATGGTGTGGTCAGGCATCTGTATGAATGACAGGACCGACCTTCACATATGCCAGGTCAATATCACAGGGCTCTACTACCGTGACAACATCATCGAGCCTATCGTTGTGCCATTTGCTCAACGACACGGACCAGATTTCATCTTCCAGGATGACAATGCACGTCCTCACCGTGCTCGCGTCGTCCAAGATCACCTTCAGATGCAGCATATCCAAATGTTACCCTGGCCGCCGATGTCCCCCGACCTGTCTCCTATTGAGCATTTGTGGGACCTCCTGAATAGACGCCTCCAACAACGTCCAGCAGCTCCACAGACTCTTCAGCAATTAGCCCAGGCCCTTCAGCTGGAGTGGCAGAGAATTCTTCAAAACAACATCAGAAGGCTTATTTGCAGTATGAGACGTCGTTGCAATGCATGTTTAGCGGCAAACGGGGGCCCTACACGTTTTTAGAAATATTGGAATATTTTTGTGAAAATGAAGTACCTACCCCGCCTTGGTTGCCAGTGCGACTAAAATCATGTGAGTAAAGCCATAACACTTCTTATACCGCAAATGTCTTGTTATGATGCTCAAGTTTACTTGTACGAAGGAATAAATGAACTAATTTGAAATATATTGTCTTTGGATAACTTTTAAATTCAATATCCCCTACTTTTTGTGATGAGTATATATTGATTCTGTGTTAAACCTTATGGTAAAATCCCATCCAGTATGTTGATTCTATGTTAAACCTAATGATAAAATCACATTTAGTATGTTGACTCTGTGTTAAATCTTATGATAAAATCACATCCAGTATGTTGATTCTATGTTAAATCTTATGATAAAATCACATTCAATATGCTGATTCTGTGTTAAATCTACTGATAAAATCACATCCAGTATGTTAATTATATGTTAAATCTAATGATACAATCACATTCAATATGCTGACTGTGTTAAATCTTATGATAAAATCACATCCAGTATGTTAATTCTGTGTTAAATCTGATGAAAAAATCACATCCAGTATGTTAATTCTGTGTTAAATCTGATGATAAAATCACATCGACTATGTTGATTATGTTAAACCTCTTTCCAGGTCAACTGGGGGGGATGAGATGTGCAAATTCTACATCATGTACTACACTGATAGCTCAGTGTTTGATCCATCTGGAGTCTGTGTAGGTAACAATGTACCTGAGCTAACAGGAAGAAATTTTCCCCCTGATGTTAGTGAGCCTCTGCCACCCAATCCTGAGTTGGAGGAAATGGCAAAGGGAAGCAACAGTCACAGATCAATGGCAGCATCAGAAGACCCTGAGCTCCAGGGTGCGGACAAATCAGCGGCTGGAAAGTGGACAAAGGAAATCTTAATGAGGGGTGCTAAGCCAAGCAAAGTAAGTTTTTGTTCAGTAGCTGTTTTGCAGTTAGCTGTCAGAAAGGAAAGCCTGTCAGAATTGACCAGATCTTGCTTACATCTGTTAAGTAGAGCCATCTTCTTAGATCAGTAGTTCCCAACCTAAAACACAAAATTTCAGAATAAAGCAGTACTATCTTATTGTTATTGTTAATCAGAATCGACGTCATTGCACTGCAGGCAAACCCATAGGTGCTCAGTCTCCCACAGCAAATGTTGAAGGGTATGAATGCTAATTGTTCCTGTTGCGCTTTGGTTGTATACATGGCAGATGCGTCCTCTCATACGTCCATCCCTGCTGGTCTTATGTTTGATGCCAAATTCTAGCAATCTTAGCCTTGATGATTCATCGATTGCAGTGTCATTCTCTAATAGACGAACATGAATCACCCTCATAATTTCTTCCTTATCCATGGTCAGTGCACCATTTATGGGTGCGCTTGAAGCTAGTCTGTCAGCTCTTTCATTGCCATGCACCCCGGCATGACCAGGACAGTAGATCCATATCAGTTCTTGAAGATTCGTTGCTTCTATGGAAGTATTCCATTCATGTCGAAGCCAACCATTTTGGACTTTTCGAAGCATGGATTGTGAGTCTGATACAATAACTGCCTTTGTTAATAAAGTCTCAGACAGCCATCTTAAGGCAGCAGTAACTGCCTCTACCTCCATTCTCATGCTGGAGGTTGTTATCATGTAAGCCCCGCTATGTTCAGCGACGGTTCTGCCCTTTACTCTAGCAGAGAAGCCCCACCCTGATTTATTACCACAGATTACAGACCCATCAGTGTAGACAATGGCATCATCATCTCCAGCATTATCATTTATAAGCTAATCAACTTCCAGCTCTGCTCTCCCATTTGACCAAGTTCTGCATTCTCTACCAAGGCTGATGATGACTTGCTGGAGTTCATCCAGCTCTCATCTGACTTACTCCACTCTTCTCCTTTGAATATACTTTCAACTGTGGTCACCTGTCTAATACTTGTCTCTGCCTGCGCTATCATGACATCCCCCTCTTTATTCTCGCTCCTTTGATGTCAGCTATGTTCCCATGCAGGGGATGCCTTTTGTCTGTCGTTAAATGCATATACGCTTTTACCTGGGCCATCATATATCTGGATCTAATTGACAGCAATCCAAGCATGTGCTGCATCATCACAATAGGGGTATCTTGCATGCAGCCCAAGTACTATCTTGTCTTAAATAAGGTGTATCTCAGAATACTAGTCTTTGAAATGATATTGCAGGATTATTGATATACCGATTATAGATAACTGCTATTGATCTTAGCATACCTAGGTGGGGAATTGGCATGAATTGTGTGTGTATATAGGATCTATTTAATTACATATTTTATAAGCTTAGTAACTTATCCTGGAAATAATTTTATTTTCTTTTTCAATCTTCTTCTTCTTCTTCTCGTTCGCTGTTGTTTAGAAATGTCTACACAAGAAGTCCGGTTTTCTGGATGTATGTTGCTGTGGTTGAAAGTTCTTCAAGACTCCCAAACAGCTTTGTGTGGATGTGCGTCTCTGTGGGCCAATGTTCAGTTCGCAATTGACTAAGCATGTGGCAGTCTTGCAGGATGTGTTCGGCTGTCTGTGCTGCCTGTCCACACGTACATAGGGGTGATGGGACCAATCTCAGTCTGTATAAGTGACTGTTCAGTCTGTTGTGTCCTGTTCTCATACGGAACAGGATCACCTGTTTTGCTCGATCAAGATATTGATAGTTGTCTCTTTGTTGATCAATTTTCCTGATGGCCTTGATAAGGGTCTTCTTTTCCTGGAATGTGATTGTTTGTTCTTTTTGTTCCTGTGTTGCTCCCTCTTTTGCTAACATATCTGCTCTCTCATTTCCTGGTATGCCACAGTGTGATGGTATCCACTGTAGCACTACCCTTCTTTTGATATTTACTTCGCATAGGACTTTGTTTAATTCTGGCAGTTTATCACTGTTGAGGGCTTGCAGAACTGACATTGCATCGGTAAGGAATACAACCTGCTGACATTGGCTTATTGTGTTATTTATTATTCCTGCAGCAATGCTTATGGCCTGTACTTCAGCAGCATAGTTTGAACAGAATATTCCAGTAGGTGAACAGGTGGATTCATTTTCTTTGTCTGGATAGACCACATAAACTCCTGCGCCTCCGTTCTTCACTGCTCTGGTTGCAGATCCATCAGTATATACTTGGATCCATGCTTCTCTGGGGTATAGTTCTTCAATCATGTCACATGCTGCTGCTATTTTCCTTTGGAGAGTATTTAGCTCTCCCATGGGGCAGGTGGTAGTTATGGAGGTCTTAATACTGAAATTTTGATGTTGTTCCCATGGGGTTGGGAGGAGTGTGGGAGTTATTTCCTTAGTGATGTCTGGTAGTTCATCCTTGTATGTTCTAATTAGTTTTTTGGACCGATGCACAAAACTGCTTCTCTTCAACCTCCCACTGGCTAAATCTCCAAATCTAGTTTTCATTGGATGTGCGGGCATGTTCTTGTACTTTTCTGCTTGGATCAGGGTCTTAGTGTCTCGTCTGTATAATAAAGGTGGAATGCCTGTGATTTTTTTTTCCATTTCATTTATTGGTGTGGTCTTCATGGCACCCGTGATCAACCTAAGCGCTTGATTTTGTACTTTATCTAAGGCTTGTAGGTGTGATTTGGCTGCTGTAGACCATGCTGCTGATCCGTACTCTAATATAGGTCTTATTGCACCTGTATACACTTTCTTTAGTGTTGTTTCGTTAGCTCCCCAACTTGATCCAGCTATTTTCCTCAGTATGGAAAGTTTTCTTCTCGCTTTAGCCTCTGTTCTCTCGATGTGGTGCCTCCATGTCATTCTCTTATCTAATGTAATGCCCAAGTACACCGGTTCCTCATCTGTTTGGACATGTATATTTCCAAGTCGTATCTCTCCTGCTTTGTCTTTGTTGGAGAGCGTGAAAAGTGTTGTTGATGATTTTTCAGCGTTGATCTGCACCACCCATTTCTCTGCCCATGCTGCTATGTTGTCTGCTGCCCTTTGTATTCGCTTATTAGCGATAGTTAGATGTTCTTCTACACACCACACCACCAAGTCGTCAGCGTATAGGGCAGCTCTCACACCTTGTGGCAGATCGTGGATGAGGTCATTGATGAATACAAGGAACAGGGTGGGAGACAATACTGAGCCTTGAGGAACTCCAAGTTTTAGGAGGATTTTCTTGCTGTTGTGACCTTCCATAGTGACTCTTGCTTTCCGATTGTGTAGGAACGACTGGATCCATTTTCTCATATTACCCTTGATTCCGTTCCTTTGCAGTTTTACTATTAACCCGTCTTTCCATACTTTGTCAAAAGCTTTTTGGAGATCTATCCATAGGGTAAAGACTTTTCTCTTTTCTTGGAAGGCATCTTCAACGATCTGTGACAGGTATGTGATTTGGTCTTCTGTGCTGCTGCACTCTCTAAACCCTGCTTGTTCTGGCACTAAAATTTTCTCGGATTCCAAGTACCATTTCAATCTTCTGTTGATCATCCTCTCCATTGTCTTACATACACAGCTTGTTAGGCTTATTGGTCTGTAGCTGGTGGCCTTCCTGTTGTCTTTTCCTTTCTTTATGATGGGACACATGAGCGCCTCTCTCCATATCTGTGGCACACTGCCTGTCATCCAACTGTAGTTGTATATTTGCAACAGTTTGCTCATTGCTGTATATCCTAGGTGTTTTAGCATTTCGTTGGTTATACCATCCGGGCCTGGTGATTTCCTGTCTTTAAGTTTCCACACGGCTGTTTTTAACTCGTCCATATTGAAAGGTTTGGACATAACGTCCGGACTGTTTCCATTAGTTCTAGTGTGGATTATTTCTTGACGAATGTCTCGTTGTCTGCGTAAATTGACGGAGATGTTACTTTCATTTCTGTAGGATTCCGCAAATATGTCTGCTGCTTGTTTGCCGGTATATAGTTTCCCTGCATCGTCTAGTGTAATGGTTTGTCGTTGAGAATTGTTATCGTCATTCAATTGTTTAGTGAGTTTCCACAACTTTCTCCCTTCCTTTTCAAGGTTTAGTTTATATGTTTTTTTTTTCCCTCCAGCTTCTCCTCTGGGCTTCTAGCTTTCCTTTAATGAATTTTGCTTTTGCCTTTTGTAGCATGATATGGTTCTGTTGGGATGGTTGTACCTCTGCAGTGTGCCTTGCTTCATTCATATCTTCATGTAGGTTTTGTAGTGTGTTGGACCAATATGGTACATAGTTCTTCCTCGCTCCTCTCGGTATTGTCTCCTTTGCTGCCTTGAGTACTCCATTATTAAAATCCCAGATGACTCTGTTAATGTCTCTGTCTAGTACCTTAATATCTTTTGTAAGCAGATTTGCTCTGTGTTGATAAATGGACCAATTTGCTTTTTTATAATTCCATCTTGGCTGACTTGGACTTGTATTAATTGTTCTATTAATTTTGATGAATACAGGACGATGATCACTTCCACCGAGTTGTTCTCCTATTTCCCTTTCCACTATCCCAGCCAAATCAGGTGTGCAGAATGCCAGGTCTGGAGTAGAGGTGCTATGCCATCTTCTGGAGTAAAAGGTTGGAGGATCATTAGGGTTGTTTAGAAGGGTTAGGTTATTGTCGTCTTGCCAGTTTTCTATCTCTTCGCCCCTTCTATCTAGCTGGTTGTATCCCCAGCTTTGGGAATGGCTGTTGAAGTCTCCCACCGCTATGAAGTTGCCAATGGGGACATCTATGCTAGTCATGTTCAGTGGTATGTCATTGGGGCAGTAGAAGTTTAGGAGATCCAGTTCCAGAGTGTTATGTTTTAGATGGATTACTTGGTATTCTGCACCTTCTTTATATGTCTTGGATTCTATAGCGTTGAGGTTATTCCTTATCAGTGTTAGTATGCCACCCTTCTTCCGATCTTTTCTGTCAACTCTGAAGCATTGATAGCCCCGTATCTTAAAATGTTTTCCTTCCTGTAGGTGAGTTTCTTGTATGCAGCATATGCTAATTTCTTTCCGAAATAGGGTATTCTCTAGTTCAGTCTTTTTGTTGTTGACTCCCTCTGCATTCCAATGCATGACATTCAGAGGGGCCGTCGTCTTATCTGGTTGGCCAGTTACTTTCTCCTTCCGCCTCCTGGCTCCATTTGGCGGACTAAGGAGACCTCCAGTAGCTGAGGGTGGATTCTGTCGAGGCTCAGAATCCGGCACTGCTCCTGCCTGGAGGGACTTCACAGGGCGAGCACCATAACGATAATTTTTTGACATCTGTTGTGTAGACATATTAAACCAAAGCGGGTTGCATGGTACCATGGTTGCTGGTGCGCCTCCTGGCCTGGTACATCTGACTTCAGCACCTGTTTCTTAAGGCAGAGTGTGCTCATGCCTCCCCCTCTGGCTGGGGGATTTGATTTTGCCTTTACCTCGTTTGCTGTCCCATCTTGCCTCCCGCTGGGGTTGATACCCAACCTTCGGCAAGATTACTGGGTATAACGGGGTCCACCACGAGTAGGTGAGGTAGACTTGGGCAGGAGAGGCTAAGAGACATGTTGAGTCTTGTATTGCGCATCACTGCCCCATTTGGACCCCTTCTTTTTCAATGAATTAATTATTAGGACTGATATACAGTGGACCTAAGCTTTACAATCACAACGGGCTGATCACCCGTTTGCCAGTCACTTCGATTACGGAAACAACAGCAAATGGGTTGATTTGCCGTTGCCCTAAAGACGTCACTAGACGTGATGGGAAACAATGGCAAAGAAAACCTATCTGCTGTTGCCCTAAGACGCCACTAGACGTAATGGCCACTGACTGCTTTGATGGTCGGTGGCTAAGGACGGAAGAAGAAGAAGTTTTACAATATTAATCATTCCAGAGACCTGATCATATCGTGAAAATATCGTTATGTAAACTCAGTAATACATTGTTTTTTTTATTGGTGTTTATTTCCAAGGCTTGGAAGTTAAAAACTAAGCAGTGTTCCTCTCTAAAGGTGGATTTATTTATTGGAAATGTTAGTTTTATGTAGAGTAATAAATAAATATTACAGTGTATTAAAAACTTTTTTTTTTAGTTTTTGTTTTTGTGTGTAAAAAGACCCCAAAAAAAATACTGATGCAGTTAACTTTTTTTTTTTTTTTTTTTAAGCAGAAATTTGTTTGAATTAATAAATACAGGCTAAAAACATATGTTTTAATTATGATAGAAGTAGTTAACTGTGATAAGTCATTGTCACGCTCCAGTGTACCACATTTAGCACCATTTTAGTGGGTTTTGTTCTTGTTTAATTTTAATTAAAATTTTCTATTTACTGTGCTATTTAGGGGCCAAGGTTATCAGTTTACACACTGTTGTAATTATAAAATGCAAATTCAGTTAAGTATGTCAGATAATTAAGAGACACTTTAATCTATAAAAACTTCAGTAAAAATGAACAGGCCTTACTTACTTGCTTACATGGTCGTTCCCCTTCTACCGTGAGGTGTAGAGGTTTGGAAGAGAGAGCGCCAGACATATCCTATCGGCTGTCTTCCTCCTGGCCTGGTTCCACTCCAGTCCTCAGTCCTTCAAAGACTGTCTAATGTTGTCCTCCCAGCGGACTTTGGGTCGTCCTGTAGGTCTGGATCCCTGACTCTTAGTTTCCCATGCTTGTCATGGTAGCCGATCTTCTCCCATTCTGCAGACATGGCCAAACCATCTTAGTTGGAATTGTTCTACTTGGGTCTGCAGGGGGTGGGATTTTAGGCCTTGACGTATCGTAAAAATGATCAGGTCAACAAAAGCAAATAATTTAAATTCTACTCTGCCATCCAAGATGGTGGAAGGTATTCTAAAATCCGCAGCTTAAGAGAGGTAAAGGTAGACCAAATACACTTCGAGGGGTGAACCGGGAACAGAAATGAAAGCTGCAAAGAGGAGATGGTTAAACTTTGAGCAGACGGCACAGGACAGGAGGATTTGGCATACATTTGTTGAAGGCCTGTGCACCCGGGGGAGCTGGCTGAAGAGTAATGCTGAGTACAAATTAAATGAGACTCTTCTTGTTAAGCACCATGCCGAGTGGTGCAGGAGATCATGTTTCTCCACAACTTCCTGTCTCCAGTACAATTTATCAATTCTGTTGTTGACCTCTTTTCAAGCCACGATGTCAAACTGTCCAGTATTTGCTCTCTTTGTCTTCCTCTATCTATTTTTTCTTCAATCTTACCTGTTCTTACTGTACAGTCAGACCAAACATCAAATTGGACTTTAAAAAAAAAATTTTTTTAATAAAAAGCAAAAAATAAACAAATAAGACAACAATCAGACCAGAGTTAAAATGTGAATTGATCAAACCAAACATGAAATATAGGACATTATTCGGGTATAACTTTGGTTTACAAAAAAATGCTCAGAAGACTGAATGCTATAAGACGTTATATCAAGCTTTAAGTGAAATACTAAAATGTTTATAGTTTTAAAACAACTATTTCAAGTTTTTAATGAAGTGGTGAGCAGAATCTTTCTATATTTATTTATATTATCTTCCCATTTAGCCTGATGCCTATTTGTGTACAGCTTATCCTGTGACTGAACAAGAGGCCTATATTTGTAAGTGTGTTAAGTAAAAAAAACAAACATATTGTACAGAGAACTTGTACCAGACAAAAGTAGAGTGGTTAGGTCACTAGCCTTTTGTGGTAAAGATACTGGTTCGAACATGGTGGTGTAACGCTCCGGCAGCAAATAAGAAGCTGACTCTGATCTTGAGTTAGGGAAGGTAAAGGAGCGAGGAAAGGTACTAGTAAAGATATTCACATGTCTGAAGGCAAACAAGGAAGATGAATATCCACATGCAAGTTGTTATCAGAAATCTCAGAGACTTATCATTTATTTCAAAGAATAGTGTACAAATCCTCATCTTTTTAATGCACATAATCATTTTTATGTTCATCTCCTTCAAATTAATCTTCTCTCTCTCCTCTCTTCCCCCCCCCCCCATTTTCCTCACATCTTGCAGCAGCAAGTTCTCCTAACTGTATTCTTAATCAAGTTAACACCTATTATTCTATATAATAGCTACCTCGTGCATACCTCAGAGTAGTTCGTTACTTCCCTATCAACCTATAATTTTAAAAATCTTAGATCTTTTTTGATCACATCTAACAGAGAGACATGATATACCGACTGAGAAGGCAAAGGAGAAGAGATTGTCAGAAGATTATTAAAAACGTTGACTCTGACAAAGATAGTTGTTAAAAACATTGACTCTGACAAAGATGCAAAGATAAAAATAGCGTGAATGTGACAGGAGAAGGTTATTGACAGGAAGACAAGGCACTGTTTGTAAAAATAAATTGAGATGTAATGTCTCCGATCGGAATTATCCACACAAAAAAGTCTTGTTTGTGACTGAGAAAGGGCCGCTGATGGGATTCATGCATGTTGAATGTGTGGAAATTAGAACTTGACTGTTTTATCCTTTCTTTCTTTGGTCTTGTCTTTATTTTTTACCCTTTATACTTTTTTTTTTCAAACTGATTTAGAACCCATAGCATTAACTGAGAGTTCCCATTTGTAACTGTCATACCTCCCATTACTGTTTTATAGCAGGCATTTCCTGATTCTGTTTGCTGTCTATTTGTAATAGGACTTCATGTTTCTTTTGTAATGGGACCATGTTTCTCTAGGCTTGCCTTTTGTAATGGGACTTCATGTATCTCTAGGCTTTCCTTTTGTAATGGGACTTCTCTAGGCTTTCCTTTTGTAATGGGACCATGTTTCTCTAGGCTTTCCTTTAGTAATGGGACTTCTCTAGGCTTTCCTTTCTTCCTTTTTCATGTATAGTTTTATCCCAGGGCTAAATCAGATATTATGTTCTTAAGCATTCTTTCCATTTATCTTTCATTGAGACTAAATAGAATAAATTATGATCATAATATCTCACTGACCAATAACATTATGTAATTTCAGATAAATTTGAAGCTGTGGCGAATGTTTCAACTGTTCACCATATTCTTGTATATGGTTGCAATGGAGAAGCATACTCTGATAAACCAGTATGGTGAGTGTGAGCGGTGGTTAATACATGGGAAATAAGAACAGAAAACCATTTTTATAATATTGCTTTCAAAGTGTGAAATGTTTTTTTTTTATTTTTACAAAATGCAATTTATGCTGGAGCTTATTCTTCCTTTAAAAAAAAAAAATGTGTACAAAAAGGAGGAGGAATAAATAAATACTCCTTTCGATGAATACCAACACACTGGTTTTTATTTTTTATTTTGGGGGTTAATTTGACATTCAGTAAGTAAACAGGAATATGAGAGATATAGTCAGATGAGTCACCTACCACAGATAATGCAGAATATACTTAACCCATTCTAACCCACGTGCCGTATAATGCACCAGGTTATCCTATTGTTCTACTCATGAGCCGCATGCTGTGTCCACTTGATATGAGAGATCCGAATTTGAACGAAAAATTTGAAAATAAGTGGCCATAGCTTGTTCAAATAATGTAAACACTTCCTGTGGACCATGTGTTTTGAATTGATAGCAAAAGAAGTTTTCTGGTGCTTAATTTTTTCATACTTTTATCAATTAATGACGTCATTATTGACCATAAAATGCAGCTTGATCATAGTAGGGCCACTTCATTTTTTTTTTTTTTTTTGCAACACTGCAGTGTTTCTTTGCTGTTTTTTTTTTGCAACCCTAGTAGATACTCCTAATAGATCAGTGCTACTTTGCTGTTCACAACCCTAACAGATATGCCATTTTGCTATCTATGTCCCTAGCAGAGCAAGGCTGTCATGTTATAATATAAAGCTGTGCTGATATAGTGAACAAACTGTAGAGCAAAAAAATTAGTTCAAAAGAGAAGACAGACATAAACAACAGATGCTTAATAAAAATTCCAAAAATTGGACATCAGGATAGAACCAGAAACATAAACACATACACCAGTGAGAAACTAAACAAGAGTCCACTGAGTAACAAATCAGAAAAAAACGTTTTGCCTTACAATAAAGAAACCATGCTCCAGTTAAAACTTGAAAAGAGTACACTGAGTAAGAAAACAGACAAACATATTTAGACATGCAGTGAAGAAACCATACTTCAGTAAACTCAAAAGAATCCACCAAGTAACATTTAAGAAGCAGACATGGTTTAGCCATACAGTAAAAAAACCATATTCTCATTACCTTGATAAAAGCCCACTGAGCAACAAGTAAGAGAAAAAAAACAGACATAATTTAGACATGCAGAGAAATAAACCATGATGTAGTTGACTTCACTGAAGTAACATGGCATTCAGGAAAGAGAAAGAGGGAAAGTCTGAAGGACAAAAACAAAAAAGACACTGTGGGAAGAAATATTGATAATACTTATAAGGAGAGATTTAGAAATGGCTTAACAGGGTTTGTATCATAATCCTAACATCATAATTATGACAGACAAAATCCCATCAAGCCAAACTCCTGACAAGCCAAAACCCCAACAAGCTGTAACATAACAGCCCAAAAATCCAGAAAAATCAGAACTAATGTTGACAGCCAAAATGCATTCTTAAAAATATCAAATGGAAATTTTGATACTTAATTTTATTCGATAATTTTTATTTACACTGGTTTTAAATTCACATGAAACATGAACATTACAAACATTGCATGTTTGTGTGAAGTGGCAGAAGTAGCATGCACACATTAAATGTCATTGTCTAACACTAACCCTAATACTCAAGATTTTGGCTTGTCAGGATTTGTCTTTTTTTTTTTTTTTTTTTTTTATATATCTTGGCGGTTGGAATTTTGGAATCCGGGATTACAGCTGTTGGGATTCTGACAGGCAGCCAATTAAAAAATTTGTCAGATAGGATGGTACGGTTATTGCATGCCGTATATGAACGTAACCCAGTGGCGAGATAAAAAAAATTTACGCATATCGTTTTTAGAATCCAGTGAAGTCATGACTGATTTAGACTAGTGCAAGTTTTCTTATTTACTTATATTTGAAGTTATCCCCTTGTTTCAGGCGGTGTCCTCCCATGTGTAGAGGTTATGAGTCTACCATTTTGTTTGCCTGGGCCAAGAATGCTGCACCCACAGTGCTGCCCAAAGGTAAGAAAATATTTGTTGTCATTACCAGAATCTTTGTAATGAGCTGTCACTAATGCACAGAAAATCTTACAAGGCATTGTTGACTGCCCTTTACTGGCATTCTAATTTTTATTTAAATATGAAATTTGCTAGAAACACAATCATAAGTACTTTTACTTATGCATTGAGAAATGTTTATAGTCCTAGAGTACATTTGTTTATAACTTCTTAAGACAAGTCCATATTTAAGTACCTGGATACACTAACACTATCAGATAATATGTTTCAGAAGTAAAGAACAGAATGGGACAAAAGAACAACACGATTGTAGAAAAAGAAAAACATGTAAAACAAATCTTCAGTAACGTAAATAAGAAAGTTCTGGTGTTACATACAACTGATACAATTATATGGAAATTGTTATTTTTGTTGTTGTTTAACTAGAGCTGCTGAGCTTCTTGCTCTTTAGCAGCCAATACCAAGTTGAAGACTCCTTGGTATTATCTACACTGTAGATCTAGACTTTTCCTGTGGCTTTTCTGACATTCCGAAATGTGTTGAGTTGAAGTCATGAGCTCCAGTTTCTCCAGCTTGGCTTGCATTTAAAAGATCATCACATCTAGTCCCAAGCTAGGAGTAAGAAGTGCATAGCATACTGTGCGTTCCCCGCCATCCAAGGGGGCTCTTCAGCTATGCAGAGCTAAAGTAATGTACTCTGGTTCTGGGCTTTCCCAAGGAATATTCACGTCCTGCACAGAGCCACTTCTCAGCTTCCCCTGCCTATCACTGGGTCCACAGTGAGATCCCTCTGCATGCAGTCAACCAAGTCAAAGAATTATGCCTGGGGCTCAAGTGACTTCTCCAAGCTTAGTGTGCAATGCTGAGTTCTCAACAAGTTTCACCACAGGGGGAATCCCTGAAAGTGTGTGGATGATTTCAAGAGTCAGTGAGGATGTAATTAGCCTCACAGACATAGGTTCACTTCCATGTACATATAGTGTAGCATTGTGCATAGCTGGTGGTCATATAAGGATGACACCAGAAATGCCTCCATGCATATATGGAAATAAATTATGGACCAACATTGTGAAGCCCAGGGCCCAATATTATTGAGAAAAGAATAGTGTCACTGTGACCTTCCAAGCATGTGACGAAAGGCGATTAAAGGATGGTAATGCTACATCAGCATGTAAAACAAACTTGCTACAAAAACCACCACTATAAGAGTGCATGAAGTGCTTCTTGTTAAGGGTCAAGCAGCGGTGATGACTCAGTGCTCTCGGAGGAATCAAAGAAGAAAATCATAGACAATGAATGAACAAACATAATGCTGGAGGGTAGAGAGAAGGTTTTTTTTTTTTAGAAGAATGTTCAAAATTTCCTTGGATATTTACTAAGACTTGTGAAGATGTCCTTCAAGAAGGAAGTGTGCAAAGGAAAACTATTACACAGATCAGGAAAAACTAGGCCAATTTCCTGAGTCATAATTTGAAAAGAGAAAGATTGCAACACATTGTGATAACAAGAAAAATTTATGTCAAAAGAAGTAAGGATAGGAAAATGAGAAGCTAATGGTCAGCATTATGATATGGCATGCACAGTGTCAACAACAGAATTGATCTTGACTGCCAGTAATCTGTGAAGTTGTGGCAAGACATGGTTGCCTATACCAGATGGCACAGCACAGAAAGAAGAGTTGTGCAACATTAATGCTTGTATATAAGATTAAACTGTATCAAACAAATATAAATTATGTATGTTTGTTTAAGTGTGTGCATGGCACCTTCAGGCACACCAGTGTGTCTCTTGGTTTGTACTCATATTTCATTCAAATATGAAAACATATTTTTGCTCATATTATAAAGCAATTTCTCATGATCTTCTCAGATGTAGGCTTGAGAATAGGTCAGAGGTCACACATCAAAACAATTGTTTTGCAGGTGCATTATGCAAGAGCATTCCCTGGTAAGTTTAGTTTTATTTTGAATTTTAGAATGTATCTTAACTTTTAAAAATCACTCCCTATCTTGCATTAGATCTTGGTTTTCAGAGTTGACATTTTGACCTCTAATCTGTAAGTAAAGGGTTCATAAGATTTGGAAGTTCACTACTGAGCTTTGCTGGCCAGTTTTAGTAAGAAAATCAGGTTCATTCATTAAGTCATCTGGTATTAGTGGCAGATTGCCAGCTATAAATAAGATCATCTTTAAATTTCTATTGATATTTTAGTCAGTTTCAATAAAACATGCATACATTTAGTTTGACATGTTTGGACTGAATGTTTTGAAGTGAGCATGTAAATTATCCTTTTTGCCATGTGATATATTCAACAGCTGAGGAAAAGCCTGACAACTCTGGAATAAGAATATACATCACAAATAAGAAGTAAGTTTGGTTGGTTACATTTCAGATGTGTAAAACTCATAGTCATTGTTTATTATGCTCTGTATTATATTTAAGATGTTTTAGGTGTACAATCATTTTATATTATTTATTGCATTTCAGATGTGTAAGATGTACAATCATTGTATATTATTTTCTGTATTACATTTTAGATACGTAAGATGTACCTTTATTGTATACTATTTTTAGTACTACATTTCAGGTATGTGAGATGTATAATCATTGTAAATTATTTTTAGTATTTCATTTCGCTTCAGATGTATAGAATGTACCTTCATTGTATATTATTTTTAGTATAAGGACTCAGATGTGTGAGATGTATAATCATTGTATATTATTTTTAAAATTACATTTCATTTCAGATGTATTGTTGTTGTTGTTTAACTAAACTAAGGCTGCTGAGTTTTGCTGTTTAGCAGCTAATACCAAGTTGAAGAGTCCTTGATTTTATCTACACTGTAGATCTAGGCTTTTCCTGTGGCTTTTCTGCGATTCCAAAATGTGTTGTGTTGAAGTCATGAGCTCCAGTTTCTCCAGCTTGGCTTGCATTTAAAGGATCATCACATCTGGTCCCAAGCTAGTTGGGAGAAGTGCATGGCATACTGTGCATTCCCCACCATCCAAGGGAACTCTCCAGATATGCAGAGCTAAAATACTGTGTTCTGATTCTGGACTTTTCCAAGGAATTATCACATCCTACACAGAGCCACTTCTCAGCTCCCCCTGCCTATCATGGGGTTCATATTGAAAGATAGAGGAAGACAAAGAGATCAGATACTGGACAGTTTAACATCATGGCATGGAAAGAAGTCAACAATGGAATTGATAAATAGTACTGGAGACTGGAAGTTGTGGAGAGATATGATCTCCTATGCCACTAGGCACAGTAATTGAAGAAGCCTACCATTTACCTACTCCCATTGATTGTTTCACTTCGATTACGGAAACAACGGCAAATGGATTGATTTGCCATTGCCCTAAAGACGCCAATAGGCGTGATGGGAAACAATGGCAAAGAAAACCTATCTGCTGTTGCCCTAAGACGCCAATAGGCGTAATGGCCACTGACTGCTTTGACGGTCGGTGGCAAAGGACGGAAGAAGAAGAAGAATTGATTGTTTACATACATTTAGATGCAGTTTTTTTTTTTTTTTTTTGCACATACATAACACGTCAACTTTCAATAATTTGCTGCACTGTTTTTGTTACTCGTTCATACATATTGAGAGTGCTAACAGAGATTTGAACCGATGTACTGCCATAAGACACCATCATCCTAACAGTTAGAAGGAAAATGCACTTATCCACTCAGGCATACAAACCATATGAAACATATACCGTGTCTGAATAACTTGTAGCACAATTTTCATTGCTAATGCAAAGACATAATGCATTTTTCACAATGCAAGTGATTCCAGCAAGCTTTAATTTTCAGATCTTGTGTGAACATCCTGACATTTCTTTCCCATTTCTTATTTTCTGATTATAAGGATTTTCTTCCATTTTTTTGTTTGTTTGTCTCAGTTTAAGTTTTCTTTTCTCATTCTATTCAACAGGCAACCATTTGTAGCAGGAATATTTTTTCTTGGGTCATCATTCTTTTCTATACCTCCTGGACAGCCATGTAAGTATTTTGTCTATCTTTTCAGTATTTTAACCTGAATGAGTCTGCTAAAGAACTAAGTTTACAAAAATAAGCATGCAGTTTGGTTAGGAAAAGTGAGAATCTTAAGGGGAGAATGAACGAATGAACAAACTTTATTTTCATGGGGTTGAGAATTGGGCACACAGGCACATCTGACATTCTGCCCTTCCTTTCTCTCACCTTTTATACTGAGTTCATTTATTCTCATATGCATTTTACAGCTGCAGTAGAATGTTATTTTAATAAATTACTGCGGGATTTCATTACAAATACACATTGTTAACTTGCAACAGTAATAGCTGAACAGTGATAGGAAACTCTTTACAGAGCGATACAACAGGAAGCAATCTGATCATCAGAAGGAGTCCCCCCGTCCGACAAGTGTTTAGGCCCGATATACTTCTTTACACTCTAAGGGGAGCGGGCCCACTTGGGTTATGACTCCCAAGCGTCTCAGCCTCCTGTTGTCTTGTATCGAAAATGAACCCATTTCACTTATGGTAGCAACTTTAATCCACTCCGCCAGACGTGGAGGCAATTGTGAAAGTAACAAAGAGAAGACAAATTATTCCGTTCGTTCCGTCGCACACACTGAGACACCATCGCGAAGCCGACGCCACTGCGCCTTCGCCACTGAAATTCTGACACTGACACCTCTATAATATACACCGCCTGTCGCCTCTCAGCCACAGCCCTTTCACTAGTACACCAAAAACTCAGCGTATTGTGGACTTAGAAAAATTCCTGGTGTTTTCTGTACCGCAGCGTTTATTGCCTGATGCCTTTTTAGCAGTTTCACTAAGCCTCTTCAGTGCCCTTGTTCTCAACTGTCCCCTCAGCCCCAACAGTTTCAATAGATCATACACTGATGCAGCCACAAGCCCTCTTGCACCCACTTTAACAGCCATGACCCTTGCAGTGAACCCATCGTGTCTCAGATCCGCGGCCAGATCACTATACTTGGCCGCTTTGAACAAATGTTGCTCGTCTAATCTGGATTCAAATGGCACGGTCAGTTCAATCAGTATGACCTGAAGCGTTGCTGAAGAATGAAGCACTATATCCGGCCGTCTCCGCGATTTTCTGATACTCTCTGGATATGCCCCTCGTCCAGGTAGGTCTACCGCCATCTCCCAGTTGTTTGCAAAAAGCATTTGATGGTATATTGGTTGCCATGGAAATGGTGGCCATCTTGAATGTTAATCTTATATTTCACTTCCCTAAGGCTTTACTAAGAAATAAGATAATTATAAGAAAATAGGTATTGTAAAACAAGGAAGGGAGAAAATTTGTTGCTTTCTTCATAGAAGAAGAACAATTTCTTAAGAAAATACAATTTTCTAAATCAAAATACACCTACTTAGAATGTGTTCTGACAAAGGAAAAAATCTTGAGTCAGTTTTGAACCAGTTAAGAAAGAAACATATTGAATCAGTTTTGAACCAGTTAAGAAAGAAAATATTTGAGTCAGTTTTGAACTGTGATGAAGGAAAAGATTTGATTCAGTTATGAAAGAAAAGATCTTGAGTCAGTTTTGAACCAGTTAAGAAAGAAACAATTTGAGTCAGTTTTGAACCAGTTAAGAGAGAAAATATTGGAGTCAGTTTTGAACTGTGATAAAGAAAAAGATTTGATTCGGTTATGAAAGAAAAGATCTTGAGTCAGTTTTGAACCAGTTAAGAAGAAAAATATTTTAGTCAGTTTGAACCAGTTAAGGAAAAGATCTTGAGCCACTTTTGAACCATTTCAGAAGGAAAAGATTTTGAGTCAGCTTGGAACCAATTAAGAAGGAAAAGATCTTGAGTCAGTTTTGAACCAGTTAAGAAGGAAAAGATTTGGAACATTTTTGAACCAGTTAAGAGGGACCGAAGATGCAGCAAAAGTGATGAATGCAGTCAGCGACCCATAGCTTGACTGCTTGCGTCAGGGTCAGCGAACCAGAGCTGACCAAGACCCTACTCCACCTCCAAGTGGTGGTCCTGGAAACAGGCTGCAACACTGCAGTCTGGCTGAGAGAGTAGGGATCGAAGAGGGAAGGCATACCCGGTCCCAAAAAATGCTGCTCTGAAGTCGGATGTGTTGGCCGAAAGGCGCAAATATCGCAGCGTTGCTGTAAACGGGCACAACGCAACCAATGTCATTTTTAGGATGAACAAGGAAGAAGAAGAAGAACCAGTTAAGAAGGAAAAGATTTGAAACAGTTTTGAACCAGTTAAGAAGGAAAAGATTTTGAGTCAGTTTGGAACCAGTTAAGAAGGAAAGGATCTTAAGTCAGTTTTGAACCAGTTAAGAAGGAAAAGATTTGAAACAGTTTTTGAACCAGTTAAGAAGGAAAAGATTTGGAGTCAGTTTGGAACCAGTTAAGAAGGAAAAGATCTTGAGTCAGTTTGGAACCAGTTAAGAAGGAAAAGATCTTGAGTCAGTTTTGAACCAATTAAGAAGGAAAAGATGAAGCAGATTTGAACTAGTTCAGAAGAAACAGATTTAAGTCAGTTTTCAGCCACATTTGCTGCTATTATTTTTGCTTTTCTGATTAACCAAAAAAAAAAAAAAAAAAAAAAAGTCTCATCTTGTTGTTCAGCTCTTGCTCACACTGAAAATTTGTTACTTTTGACTGGTAACCCACCACTGTAGACAGAATACAAAATTATTGTCTTCTTTCTGTGAAAGAATCTAATTTGCTTGTCCACCTGTCAATCAATGTTGGTCCCATGTAGTTCCAGGAGGCCTTTGAGGAGACAAAGAATAGGACTACTGCTGTTTGGGTACATCATAAAGAGGAGACTAATATGAGGCTGATGACCTTAAGGGGAGGTTAAACCCCCAAAATGAAAAACACAGAATTATAAGTTAATATCTATATCTGGTCATTTATACAAGCAAAATGACTGAAAAAAATACAAAACATTGAGGTATATACTAAAAACTTGCAATCTGTGGCGGAAAAACAGTGAAAAAAAGGCAAATTTTAGCTTTTTTGGGTATTTTGTTGCCCAAGATATCTCAAATGTGAGTACAACTTGAGTTATGAAATTTGGCTGTTTCATTTGTTAATATATGATAATGATTGTATACTAAAATAATTTTGATTGGTTTGATATCTGAGTTTTTTTCAATTTTAACATACCAATCGAAAAAAAGTTGAAATTTTTAAGGGGGGTATCTTAGCTATTTCTCAACAGTTTTGTAGTTTGTTAACATATATCCTTTATTTTAGTTTATTTTAATGAGCACTATGTGTACAGCATGTGGCCCAAAATTTACTGCTGTATCACTAATAGTTTTTGAAAAATCATGGGCAACGTGCCCACATTTGTGTGAAAAATGAGGTTTTGAGAAAATTAAGAAAAAAGGGAGGAATTACACTTTTACACAAAATTTACTCACCTCAGTATCCCCCTGCTATGTAGGAATCATCTCTAGTATTTTCCTTTATTGATTCCATGTTCTGTGTCATACTTTGCAGTTTACTTTTCATTAAATTCTTCATTTCAGCAGACTGTATGCGCTTTTCGTCAGTTTCCGAAAAAAATACATCCTTTCTCCGGTAGACATGTACTATGTGGAGGGAAGCGATTGCTCTACCCTCAGCAGACTCAGTACATGTAGGAGAGGCTTTGCTCTCAATATTCACAAGATTAGGATACCCTTATCAGATATTAACTGACAATGGTTCACAGTTCAGAGGGAAACTGATGGAGGAAGTTTTTAGGATTTTTCAAAATATTCTTGTCCGCACATTTTATCATCCACAATTGATTGGACAAGTGGAAAGATATAACGGGACTCTACTTACAAATATATGTAAGCTCGCACAGGAGAAACCAGAATCCTGTGATTCGTTCTTACCTGCAGCTTTATTTGCGTATAAGGAGGTACCCTACCACTCTACTGGAATACCTCCAGCCACGTTATTATTTCGATGACCCATGGTTAATAAAAATTAGCCAGTCAAAATTATTTTTACACATGAAACTATGTTTGAAAAACTTGAATTCTGTTTGCTTCAGGGAAATGAATATGGTACCGAAAATTAAAATCCATGCATTAGAAGCAATATAGCAAACAAATATACCAATTTGTATATTTTACATATATAATTAGGTAAAAATACACTTACCTGACATACTTTAAAAATTTATATAAAATCATCCACAAAAGTTTTAGTGAAAATAAACATACAGAAATGTGGGCAAATGAATGTACTTTCCAGTGAAATATGTATCTAAAATTTGATATTTTCAATGAAATTCTTCATTTTTGGGGGTTATACCTCCCCTTAACATCCTATATATAAAATCCCAACTTTTTCTGTCACTAACGCTAATGGATGCAACTTTGGTTGAAAGTTAGACATTAATTGTAATGTTTCCCTTATATGTACTCTCCCGAAAATAGTAACACTTACCAAAGAAGAATGTGCAAATGACGGTGTGCAAACAAATTTATTTATAGAATGTGTGATCCCATATACACAGTGGGATCCTCGCTGCTGCAACGTAGTTCGTGTGCTGTGGTGATGCACAGTGGTTTTTAAAAATACTTTTGAATAAGTAAAATTGCTGTTAGGTATTGATGCTTTTGAATTTAATTCCCGTCTTAATAGTGTATAACTAATAGCTACTAAAACCATCACTGCAAGACCATTTGAATGCTTTAACGCAGGTTTCCTGCAAGGGGACCAGCTGCTGTTGTGGTTCTTTCTCAATAAGGAGTGAAAAGGAAAAAGGAGAAGACATCAGTGTTCAGCTTCATTGAATCATCTTTTTTGTTCTTTCGGTATCCATTTTTAATCCAAACAAAGCTAGAAAATTATGACAAATACAAAACAAATGAGGCTATGCATCTCTTATATCCATCTCTTTTGTTCTTTCGGTATCCATTTTTAATCCAAACAAAGCTAGAAAATTATGACAAATACAAAACAAATGAAGCTATGCATCTCTTTTATCCAGCATACCCAGTGGATGTCAGCTGTCCTTTCAGTATGAAGGAAAGTATATTTCCATTTGCCTACAGGACACATGCTCATGGCATGGGTAGGTATAGCAGCTTAGTCAGAAGATCTTTACTCAAAGTACATCAACTGTGTCAGATGTACTTTTGAAGTATGTTTTCTTTTGTTATCATGCAAGGTGTGAATTTATGTTTTTAACCTAAATGAATGAAAAGAAGAGAGAAACCAAGATGCAGCAGGATATTATATTTCAGGGCTGGCATGAAAACTTTTTTTGAGAAACCTGATAGAAGATTTCCTTGAATAGAGAATGCTGGAGAACTGTCATTGTTGGTCTGTGCTCCAAGGGAGCAGCTGGCTGAAGAAGATGTGAATTTGTGATGAAAAGATTTGAATTTTTAGTGTAGAAGAAGTTATGAAGGTCAGGATTGGTGGTATAAGGGAAATATAAACAGATTTGGATTGGTGGCATAAGGGAGATATGAAAAGATTTGGATTGGTGGTATAAGGGAAATATGAAAAGATTTGGATTGGTGGTATAAGGGAAATTTTAAAAGATTTGGATTGGTGGTATAAGAGAAATTTGAAAAGATTTGGATTGGTGGTATAAGGGAAATTTGAAAAGATTTGGATTGGTGGTATAAGGGAAATATGAAAATATACAAATGTGTGATATAGGGGGATATAATTGAAGGTATAATTTTATTATTTAAAGGAACATATGAGAAGAAGTGGACTTGTAGTTTATAGGAAAATATATTTTTACATAGGGTAGTGATTTGGTGTAGATAATGGGAAGTAAACCAACGGGCTGATCACCCGTTTGCCAGTCACTTCGATTACGGAAACAACAGCAAATGGATTGATTTGCCGTTGCCCTAAAGACGCCAATAGGCGTGATGGGAAACAATGGCAAAGAAAACCTATCTGCTGTTGCCCTAAGACGCCACTAGGCGTAATGGCCACTGACTGCTTTGACGGTCGGTGGCTAAGGACGGAAGAAGAGAAGAAGAATGGGAAGTAAAAATGAATGTCTATGGGACAGAGACTTACAAGAACATGTGGATGTGTGGTATAGAGGAAAGTATTCTTTTTATCAGTGTAATAACTTAGTTTGGGAGGTGAAAGATGATTGAGGTAGAACCAACTAAAAGAACCATCAGATCAACATATAAGAAAATAGACATGTAGACTCATTAAATTGACATTCAGTTTAACTACCAGGCACTGATATGGAATTCACTAGGAAGTCAAAAAGGAGGTGGACCAAAGAATGTTTGGAGAACAAGGCGATAAATAAACATAAGTGATGCGTCTTCATGTTACTAGGACAAAGGTCAAAGAGAATTGCCTACATTATGGCCACAAGGCCTTCATCAGGGACAAGCAAACGAAGACAAAAGACAAAGAAAGCGAGTACCATGTTAAATACTTAAAAAAAAAAAAAATTATACAACACGAAATTGAAGTCATTAGAATGTGAGACGTGATGGGAAACAATGGCAAAGAAAACCTATCTGCTGTTGCCCTAAGACGCCACTAGGCGTAATGGCCACTGACTGCTTTGACGGTCGGTGGCTAAGGACGGAAGAAGAAGAAGAATGTGAGAATCTAAATAAACAGGATGTCAGTTCTCCTCATTTTCTAATATGTGAAGAAGAGACATATGGTAGAAAGGAAGGACGGAGTGTATACATAGAGAGAAAGTAACAGATACTCAAGATGGAAGGGGGGAGTGCAGAGCCAAAAGCATTAGTTGAATTACTGTCTTTCTTTAATTCATTTTCATTTATGTCTTTGTTTCTGCTATGTTTTCACTGTATAATCAATGAAGTGTTGCAGGAAAGGATTACTATTGCATACCTATCACATGCATTAATTGTGAACAATTTTATTTTTATGTTAGAAATGTAAAAAAATTGTGGTTTGTTTATAATTTCTCACAATTTGTTTTCATCACAGGAAAGGTGATAACAGGTTATCAGCACAATGGTACTTACCATCAAATTGGAAAAGGAAATCCTCAGTGGCCTCAGGTTATTACTTTTACAAGTTATAGTTTACACTTAAGTTATTACATTTTGGCATGGCACATAATTAGTATTATTAATTATAATATTATAATTAGTATTGTAGGGTAAAGATTCCGTTACACGCCCATTGAGGCATATTGGGAATACGGTGTTAGGCCCATATTTTCTTGACCATCGGCACACTAGGGGTGATGTTGTCATCATCACACCGGCCGCCTTTTCCTTCCAAGAGTTGCTCTGGTACCCAATTCATGAGACTGGGTCAACTCGGAGCCGTTTGTGGTCTAAAAAATCTCACCTCAACTGGGGATTGAACCATGGACCAGCGAGCTAGGAAGCCAATGCACTAACCACTGTGCAACCGCAGTATTGTAGCACAGTACATATACTGGAATGTTCCAGAGATCAAGAGATGTGGATGGACATTATCACCTCCTATACTTAGCAGGACACATGTGGTGAACATTGCAAATATAGGGTGGCCACTGAAAGACTGAAGGGTATAAAACAAAAATAACTTTTACAAACACGTTTTTTTAATTTTTTATTATTTTATTTGGAAATATAATTAATGGATTTTTTTCAGTATTATGTGTGAAAAACGACATCCCTCAAATGACCACCATTTTCCTGCTAACAAATACAGGCTCTTTCCACAGCATTTTCCATGACCGAACGCAAGGTTTCAGGTCCTAAACATCGGATTTCGGCTCGAATGTTCTCCTTAAGTTCTTGAATTGTTCGAGGTTTATTTACGTAAACCCGTTCTTTCAAGTAGCCCCACAAAAGAAGTCTGGTGCCATCAAATCGGGTGAACGCGGAGGCCAAACAAATTCAGCATTTTTTGAAATTATTCGTTCACCGAAAATTTCTCGCAGGAGGTCCATCCTGGCAGTGTGCGCAGTAGCTCCATCCTGTTGGAACCATACCTCCTGATTATCTTCGACCGCTTGGCGTAAACAATTTTCAAGCATTGTCCTGTACAGGGCCCCGTTGATTCTTTCTGGCTGACCTTCCTCATTTTCAAAGAAATAGGGGCTGATAACTCTTTCAGTCATAACACCGCACCAAACAGTGCATTTTTGGGGATGCAATTGATGCTGATTTAATTCCCTGGGATTCTCAGTACCCAAAATCTGCAGTTTTGTTTGTTGATATAACCGGGCGATTAGGTTCAGAATCATGTTATCGCTAGGAGATACTCTGACATTAAAATGTTGGCGATATTTTCTCTGAGTTTGAATAATTGATCTTTCACTGGAATAGAAAAAGTCAATGAATTTTACTCGTTGCTGGACATCATACATAGCCATTTTAATCTCCAAGGGATGCTCTATAACCAAAAATAAAAATAAAAAAGATTGAAAATGAACAAGTTATGACTTTTCCTAACCCTTCAGTCTTTCAGTAGCCACCTTGTATATTAGATTACTGTAGCTGCATTTGCTGTCAAATTGACTTGATGTATCCCCTTTTAATCCCCAATAACAGAGTCCCTGAGACATTCTGCCAGTTTACTGTATGCTTCTTCTTCTTCTTCTTCTTGCGATCGCATCTTTGATGATTACACCGTCAGACGAGTTCTCATGATGAATTCGACTGTTGTTTGAAGTTCCTCTTTAGCTCCATATAGCTTTGAGTTTAGTGTTGAGTCATTGGGCCAGTATATCTTTCTTAACTGGTCATACAGAGGACAATCCTGTAGAACATGCTCAGCAGTTTGTTCGTTTAATCCACATGTGCACAGTGGTGAAGCAGACAATCGTAGCCTGTGCATATGTCTATTCAGTTTGTTATGCCCTGTCCTGAGGCGAAAAATAGTTATCTGTCCCTGCCGATCGAGAGTGTGATAGTCGTCTTTGGGTTGGTTCTGTTCTCTTCTGATAGTCTGGATAGCTCTCTTTTTCTCAAAGTATGTGACTTCATTATCTTCTTGTTCACATTCTCCTCCCTTTTTTGCAAGTTTATCTGCCTTTTCATTTCCGGGTACACCACAATGAGATGGTACCCACTGAAGTATGGTTCTCTTTTTGGCAGCTACCTTGTTTAGTTCATTTCTCAGATGTGGGAGTTTACCACCCTTGAGAGCTTGCAGGACAGACAGTGCATCTGTGAGGATGACTACCTGGTGGCAGTCAGAGTTGGTGTTATAAATCATATTTGCAGCTTGCTCTAGAGCTTGAACCTCAGCTGTATAGTTGGAACAGAATTTACCAGTGGGAATGTGCCTAGTCTCATAGTGGTTGTCAGGATATGAGATAAAGATACCGGCACCTCCATTCCTAGCAGCATTAGTTGCTGATCCATCTGTATAGGCATGTATCCATGATTGATCGGGATAGCTTTCTTGGATCATACTCAATGTAGCAGTTCGTTTTTGCAGATCATTATACTCACATCCACTTGTGAGACCACTGACTGATGTATTAATTTGGAGGGCATTGCTGGCCTGCTCCCATGGTACAGGGTATAGGGTGGGCTTCAGTGATGTTGTCTTCATGGATAGGTCTTCTTGATGCTGTCTTTTAAGTCTTTTTCCCCGATGCACAAAGCTGCTACGCTTTAGACGTCCCAATGCCAGATCATCTAGTCTTGCCTTCATTGGGTGCGTTGGCATACTGTTGTACTTTTCCATCTGGATCATGGTTTTTGTGTCTCTTCTATGGGACAATGTCTGTAATCCAGCAACCTTCTGCATCTCTGATATTGGTGTAGTTTTCATGGCTCCTGTAATGAGCCTGAGAGCTTGATTTTGCACCTTGTCCAAAGACTGCAAATGTGAGTTAGCAGCTGATGACCATGCTGCAGAGCTAAACTCTAAGTGTGGTCTTATTACTCCATTATAAATCTTCTTTAGATTTAGTTCATTTGCTCCCCAGTTGGTACCTGCTAATTTTCTGAGTATGCCTAGTCGTCTTCGGGCCTTTCCTTCTGCATTTTCAATATGCTTATTCCATGTAAGCCTTTGGTCAATTGTCACCCCAAGATAGGTGGGGTAGCTTTCTTCCTTGATCACGGTTGTCCCTAGGTGTATGTTAGCTGCTTTGTCCTTGGGGGCGAGGGAGAACAGTGTTGTGGAGGTTTTGTCTGTTTTTATTGTGATAAGCCATTTCTCTGCCCATGACACTAGCATGTCTGCTGCCCGCTGCATTCTGTAATTTGCTGTGGTGACGTTTTCATCAGCGCACCAGAGTACTAGGTCATCTGCATATAAGGCAGCTTTCACTCCTGTGGGGAGATCTTTCACCAGGTCATTGATGTAAACAAGGAAGAGTGTTGGGGAAATTACTCCTCCTTGAGGTACCCCCTGATGGAGCAACACTTTTCTGCTCTGCAGACCGTCAAGAGTGACTCTAGTTCTCCTGTTATGCAAGTATGACTGGATCCATTTCATCATGTTGCCTAAGTTTTGCAATAAGGCCATCTTTCCACACCTTGTCAAAGGCCTGCTTGAAGCCGACCCAGATCGTTAGGACCTTTTTCTTCTCCTGGAAGGCATCTTCTATTGCTTGAGACAAGTAAGTAACTTGGTCTTCTATACTGTAGCATTCTCTAAATCCAGCTTGTTCCGGCACCAGGATCTGCTCAGACTCTAAATACCATTTCAATCTGTGGTTGACTATTCGCTCCATAGTCTTCCCAACACAGCTTGTGAGACTGATTGGCCGGTAACTTGCAGCCTCGGTCTTACATTTCCCTTTCTTTAGTATGGGTATTGTGATGTCTTCTCTCCATACTTGGGGTACCGTTCCTTTCAACCAGCTGTGGTTGAATATCTCAAGCAGTTTTGTCTTTGCTGCTGAGCTCAGATTTACTAGCATTTCGTTGCTGATTTTGTCTGGGCCGGGTGACTTTTGAAACTTAAGCTTGGAAATAGCGTTCTGTAGTTCTCCTAGTGTGATGGGTTCCCTCACTGGGGCAGGAGTATCTGTCTGTCCCATGGTTGCCAGTATTTCTTTTCTTATCTCTCTCTGATGGTCTATGTTAATGGGTAAGTTGCTTTCTGAACTGTATCTTCTAGCAAACAGGCCTGCAGCTTGTTTTCCTCTGAAAAGTTTGCCACCTTCATCCAATGTGATAGTCTGCCTAGGTGAGGAACGCTCTTCATTTAGAGACTTGACTAATCTCCAAAGTTTCCTGCCGTCTTTCTCAAGGTTCAGCGATGCCGTTTTAGTTCTCCAGCTTTTCCGTTTTTCTTCTAGCTTTGTTCTCTGAAACTCTGCTACAGCCTTTTTCCATTTGTTGTGAGTTTCAAGTGAAGGCTGAGACTCTGCATCCTTTCTAGCCCTGTCCATAGCTTCCTGACGTTCTTGGAGTGTGCTGGACCAGTATGGTATGTAGTTACGCCGGCATCCTTTGGGAATGGTTTCTTTTGCAGCTTGTAGTATGCATCTGTTGAAGTCTTTTACCACTTCATTAATGTCTCTGTTCTGTACCTTGAGGGTAGACAGCAGCGTGTTTACCTGATGCCTGAATAAACCCCAGTTGGCTTTTTTGTAGTTCCATCTTGTAATGGCTGGGCCTGTACTGAGAGTTGCACTCTGGACAGTAAGAAAGATTGGGCGATGGTCGCTTCCCCCTAGTTGGTCTCCTACTTCTCTACTAATAGATCCAGCTATATCTGGGGTGGCGAAGGCAAGATCTGGTGTTGAAGTTGTGTGCCATCCTCTGGAGTAGAAGGTAGGAGTATCTGTGGCATTATTGACTAGGATTAGGGAGTGATCATCTTGCCATGTTTCAACCTCTTCACCTCTGTGATCTAGATGGTTATAGCCCCAGCTCTGGGAGTGGCTATTAAAGTCTCCAACTGCTATAAAGTTGGTGGCTGGTACCTGTATAGAGCTGAGACTCAGGGGTTTGTTGTTTGGACAGTAATAGTTCAGGAGTTCTATTTCCATCTTGTCTACCTTTATCTGCAACAGCTGATATTCTGCTCCATCCATGTAGGTTTTCCTTTCGTGTGCATGAATGTTATTCCTTACAAGAGTAAGTACTCCTCCTTTTCGTATATCTTGTCTGTCGGATCTGAAGCATTGATATCCCCTTATTTTAAAGGTTTGATCTGCTTTCAAGTGAGTCTCTTGGATACAGCAAAAACTGACTTGCTTCTCATACAAGATGTTTTCCAGCTCTGTCTTTTTGCTGTATCCAGCCTGCTTGCTGTTCACTCCCTCTGCATTCCAGTGCATCATGACAAGTGGCACTCTGGGTTTCTCTTTTTCTGTTTTGTTTCGGTCAGTAGTTCTCCTCCGCCGTCTGCTGACTGCACAAGACGGTCTAGAGGGTCCTCCAGTAGCTGAGGGTGGGCTCTGTCGAGGCTCAGAGCCCGGCACTGCACCTGCCTGGTGGAGCTCCACAGGGCGAGCACCAGTACGAGATTTATTTGACGGTGTACTCATCCATTAAAAAAAAAGCGAGTTGCGTGATACTGTGGTTTCCGGTGCGCCTTCTGGCCCAGTATCTACGACTTTAGCACCTCTTCAACGGGAGAGTGGGCTCATCCCTAATCTGTTTATGTTCCCAGTAGTAGACTATTCGCAAGCAGCCTGGGGGTGTCACTGCTCTGCGCGGACCTTGTTTACCGAGGCGGCGTCCGAGCTCGTATGGTGAAAATATGGTTGCGTTATCTTCAAAATAGACCTGTCTTTCCCGTGGCTTTTCTGCCATCCTGCAACTTTGAGTTAGGGAGTTCTGAGCTCCAGTCTCTTTCCCAGGCATTTTATCCTGGCCTGGCAAGCATACAGAGGACCCCACTTCTGGTTCTAAGTTAGTAGTTGGGGATCGGTGGGGTGGCACACTGTGCATTCCCCGTCATCCAGGGGGGCTCTCCAACTATGCAGAGCTTGCACAATGCTGTGCTCTGGTTCTGGGCTCTCCCAAGGAATCCTCACGTCCTGCACAGAGCCACTTCCAGATACCCACCACCTGCCATCTCTCCATTGTAGAAATCTCCTGCATGCAGCCATCCAGTCAAGAGCCAGTATTAAGTCTGGTGCCCAAGTGATTCCCCCCAAGCTCAGTGTGCAATGCTGGGTTCTCATCATGCTGCAACACAGGGGGGATTGTGATACTCAGCCATCTCTCTCAACTCTGCACCGATAAGTGACATCGGGGACTTAACTGTGCCTCAGTACTGGGAGGCCCCGTTTCCGGGTACACCACACACAGCCAATTGAGGCAACGGTCGTCGTGGGCGTGTCTTCAGTGGGGAAGTTGTGGAGTCTTCCTGTCCATGTTCTTGCACATCCTAACACTGCCCGCAAGACATCGGAGGTTTGGAGAGTGGCCTTCTCTGCTTTTTTGAGCTGGGGTGGGCTCCCCGGGCAAGTCTCGATGGGGATCGGGACGTGTCCACGCGCCAGTGGGCCCAGCATCGGCCACATCTGATGGAGGACTTGCTCTGCCAGGTTTGAGTTAGTAAATTCCAACTTTGTCATTTTCATGACATTGTGATGCTGGGGTGCCTGTGGATTTCCTACCGCCCTGGGTAGGAGCCAGAAGTGTACTGTACCAGCTCTGGGGGAGATAAAGGGGGTGTTTCTGCATCTTCTTGTGATACGTAGCCAAGGTAGGGCTCACAGTTTTCTTTCCCCGCCACCAAATTGCCTGCTGGTTACGCCGAGTTCTCCGAGGCTCTAGGCATATGACCAAGAGTTGAAGACAATAGGATCGTCACGTCCTGAGTCTCTGTGCCTGTACGATGGGTTCCGATCTTCAGGGAGCAGTCCACACTCGTTCCCACTCCCAAGACTTGTTCAGTATCCATCCGGCTCCTTCCCACCCACAGAGGGTGTGTACGGTGTAGTGCACCGGTTTTATTATCGAGGTTTGCTCCTCTAGATCCGTTGTGTTTAGCCTGAGGATTCGCACCCTCAGTTACCAGGACTACCTCGAGGAGGGTGTGGCTCTTCACCACGCACAACGATCTTGGGGTATGAGAGGTTTTGCTAGGCTAAGAGACTAACACCGCAATGGTCGCTCCTTTCATGAACAAGAATTCACTAGGCCTAGGGTGAAGCAAGGGGGGAAACCCACTACCCACAACACCAACACATCATACCCCCTGTCTGTAAAAGACTTTGCCCCTACTGTATGTTGTCTTATTCATATTTGTTCAGGTTATTATAATCTTTTGATTTCTCTTTCAACTGATCTTATTCATGTGAGTTCCTTGTGTAAATGTGTAATAAATTTTGTTTTCTATTTTCAGGCTTTCTATCCAGTTAAGGACAAGATAGAAGTCAAGCCTGGGGACTACTTGGTTAGTTTTTTATTTATTAATACATTTTTAGAACATTTAAATAAATAAAAAATTGTACCTTTAGTTTTCATTATAAATGTTGTAGATGTCACATTATTGCTTTTAGAATCAGGATAATCACGTGATCAGTTCGCTAGTGCGTAACTGTGAGAAATCAGGATAATCACATGATCAGTTCGCTAGTGCGTAACTGTGAGATCACCCTGCCTACAATTTACCTGAGTCAGTATGTTTGAAACATTCTGTGCCAGCTCGTATATTAGGAACACTTGTTTTTTTATTAACCACTACAAGACTCATGCTGCAAACTAAGAAATATAATTATATACATGCAGTGCTAGGATGATTAACACTTGTTTTGACTAAGGCCAAGTTATATCAAACTTCATATTACTTACTGTGGCATCAACTCCATGACAGCCTAACATTTGATGCAGTTTTTATTTTAACCATCTAAGGATTCAGACATAATACTATTTCCCTAGCCAGAACAAATTTGATACATGTATTATCAAAATAAGTTTTAATGAAAGAATGAACATTCAGGGTATCTTTGTCTTCAGGCAGCAAGATGTACATATGACTCCACATCCAAGAAACACTCAGTCAATGTTGGGTAAGTTTTGTCAGTTTTACACATCTTCATTATTAGTACCCTTTTACTTTAGTTCCCCAAGAAGTATAGACTTTCAACAAACACATGCCTAGTTCTGCTGGCACGTGCCGTCTGCTCAAATTCTTGCCGCGTTTTCCTCACCATTTTCATTTGTGCCTCCAGTTCTCTTTTCCACATGTTTTTTTTTGGTCTACCTCTGCCTGTCTTACCCTGAGGATTCCAGAACAAGGACTGCCTTAAAATGCTGTCATTAGGTTTCCCCAGTGTGTGTCCAATCCATCACCAGCCTCTTCTTCTCATCTCTTGTTCCACTGGAAGTTGTCTAGTTCTTGTCATTGCTTGTCATGAATAAGGTGATAGCCTATGTTTCACAGGAAGCTGAAGGATGATGATGAATACTTACACCCTAATATAACCGATGGACCTTGTGTCTAAGTTGATGTAGCTGTGTTAATCTATTTTCATGAATATGTAATCTCATTAAAATCTTTCATTAACAGTTTATTTTTTTTTTCTGTGTGAAAGTCCCAGTGTCTTTTACTCATTATTTCTGTGACATAGGGTTATTTTAATCCCGCAGTAAGTTCTGGTAAAACTTTACTGATTATTATATAAGCTTCATTTTGGTATGCTGCCTAAACTGAATGATGATGATGATGAAGACTTACACCCTATAACTGATAGAAATTGTGTCTAGGTTGAACAGAGCATGCCTTGCCAAAACGATGCAAAAACACCTATTTTTTTTTTTTAAAAGGAGGATGATAAGTATTATTATTATTTATTCTTGCCTTGCTTTCTGCCGTTTTTCCAGATCAACAGGAGATGATGAGATGTGCAACTTCTACATTATGTTCTACACAAACAGTTCTGTTGAAGACCCCTCTGGGCAGTGTAATAGTGATGAGGTTAGTCAGCTGACTGGTAAGAACTTTCCCAAGGATGTTAGTGAACCTCTGCCCCCGAACCCACAATTGGAGGAGGAGGCTAAAGGGCACCACCACAGCCACCATGGAGCATCAGACAGTGTGGAGCAGGGGTCAGTACCTGCCAACACTGTGACACTGGATCTTTTAATGAAGGGTGCCAAGCCTGACCAGGCAAGTATAACAAATGTATTTAGGGCTGTTTTTCCCCACAAATAACAAACATTTTCTTGTTTACTTTCTTTAGACATGTCAGATTTTAAAGTTACTTAATTTTTCACAAAAACTGTTTAGCTGTACTAATCTGTTTTCACGAATATCTAACCTTATTCCAATCTTTCATTAACAGTTTATTTTATTATTTTTTGTTGTTGTTGGAAGTCCCAGTGTCTTTAACTCATTATTTATGTGACATAGGGTTGCTTGTTTCTCTTTAATCATGCAATAAATTCTGGTAGAATATTTTTAAGTCTACAGGAAATCTCACAATTTAGGAAACGAACTCAGTCCTAGGCAGAATAATTTGTCATGTTATCAGTTTATGTTACCATCAATTTTTTTTTTTAACCTTTCAGATCCAGATATCCTTAAAAAAATAAAAAAAATAATAATATTTTTTCATTTCTTGAGCCTGTAGCTTTATGAGTGATATTTTAAAAAAAAATTCAGTTTAGTTGAGAGTGATTGAAACTAGTTGAAGAGCAAGGTGGTTATACATGAAGAATTTGAAATAAACCTCACAGTTTTTCTTTCATAGATACTTACTTATATCTTATTTGTTTCAGCCTGAAGCATATTTATGTTCAGCTTATCCAGTAACAGATCTGGAGTCTTATATTTGTAAGTAGCCATGTTATTTCACCTGTATGTTCATCATCATCATCAGCTGCCATCTCCTCAACGAAGGTTGGCTGTAAAGGATCTCCAGCGTCTTCTGTCTCTTGTCTTGGTGGTGCACTCTGATAGGCTCTTCCCTGTCCATCTCTTGATGTTATCTTCCCACTTATAGCGCTGTCTTCCCCTTGCATGTTTGCCTTCACCTCTCCCTTCTATTATGGTCTTCTGCAAGGTGTTATGCCTTTTTATGTGGCCAAAGTACTTTAGCTGCCGAACTTTGATCTCCCTCATTAGTTCTCTTTTCATACCTAGATTTTCTAGGACCTCCTTATTTGTTTTCTTCTTTTTCCATGAGATAGCCCCATTCTTCTATATATCCACATTTCAAGAGCCTCAATTCTTTCTTCCAAATGCTTATACATCGTCCATGTTTCTGCCCCATACAGAAATGCAGAATATATATAACACTTTATGATTCTCAGTTTTAATTTGTGAGATAACTGTTTAGATGTCAGTATATGTTTCATGTTGTTGAATGTAGCCTTGGCCATTCCTATTCTCTTCTTGATTTCTGTTTCACATCTGCCATCTTCTGTTATTATATGACCAAGATATACGTAGCTCTTGACTTGTTCCAGGGTTTTCCCATTTACACTTATCTTTACTGTGGGTTTATCGTCTGTTTTGCTAATTATCATAGTTTTTGTTTTCTCAATATTAATGTCAAGTCCATATTCATGACTTATACTGTTCACTTGCTTCACTAGTTCTTGTAACTCCTGTTCGCTTTCAGCTAACAACACGGTATCATCTGCATATCCTGTGTGTTACTGGGGCCTGAAAGGGGAGCAAAGAATAGTAACACTGTTCCCTGCCAAGCATGTCGAAGAAAGCGACTAAGGAGGGCTGAGCATGGGACTGGTTACCCCATCCTGTAAAAAAATTTAAACCACAAAAAAACTTCAACAAACATGGACAAGTCAATTAAGGAAAATAAAACATAGCCATCCAAGACAGGGGAAGGTCCTCTCGCAGGAGGGCGTATGATGCAACACAGAGAAAGCCAAAAGGAGTCTGTGTTACTGACTAACCTTCTTTCTTCTAGGAGAACCTCCAGATTTGGCACTTGGAATGTTCGGACATTGAACGAACAAGGGAAAGCAGCACAAGAAGCAGCAGAAATGATGGAATATAAAATCGAGGTTCTGGGACTGTGTGAAACAAAGTGGAAGGGGGTAGACAGGAAGAAACTCACCACAGGTGAATTGGTGCTGTCCTCGGGACATGAAGACAAAAGTTCACACCACAGTGAAGGAGTAGCTCTTATGTTATCTAAAGAAGCACAGAAAGCACTCATTGAATGGGAAGCCGTTGGATCCAGAATAATAACAGCTACTTTTAAAACAGCTAAAAAGAAAATAAATGTAAATGTCATCCAATGTTATGCACCAGCTAATGACAAAGAAGAGTCTGTGAAAGAAGCATTTTATACTAGACTGCAGGAAATTATGGAGGAAGTAAAAATAAGAGACATCACAATTTTGATGGATGACATGAATGCAAAGATATGTACAGTCAACACTGTCTTTGAAGAAGTCATGGGAAAACATGGGCTAGGAATAATGAATGACAATGGGGAACTATTCTCAAACTTCTGTGCTTCAAATCAACTGGCTATAGGAGGAAGCATGTTTCCACATAAGAGAATACACAAGGCAACATGGATATCACCAGACCATAGAACAGAAAATCAGATTATCATATATGCATAAACAAGAAGTTTAGATCATCATTGCAGGATATAAAGGTATATAGAGGAGCAGATGTGGCATCAGATCACCACCTTCTGATAGCCAAAGTAAAAATGAAACTCAAGAGATATGCAACAATGCAAAGTTATAGACAACAATTTAATGTAGGACATATAAGATACCAAGAAACAAGAGACAAATTTGAAGTCACAATATCCAACAAATTCCAAGTACTCCAACAGCTGGAAGATATAGTGAATACAGAAGACTATTGGCAGCAAATTAAAACTGTATGGAATGAGATGTAAAGAAATACTGGGGAAAAGGGAGCGACAACAAAAAGCATGGATAACAACAGAAACCATCAATAAGATAAAAGACAGAAAAAACAAGAAAGCAGATTTAAACACAAGCAAAAGCAGAAGTTCCAAAGCCAAGGCTAAGAAGTGTGCACAGAAGCAAACAAAGAAGTAAAAAAAAGTATCAAAAGAGACAAGAATAAGTATATTGAGGAATTGGCAAAAGAGGCAGAAGATGCTGCAGCCAAAAGAATTAAGAGAGAACTGTACAACAGCACAAAGAAGCTAACAGGGAAATACAAGCAAACAAGTTGCCTCATAAAAGACAAGAATGGAAAACTGCTCAGCAATATACAAGAGCAAATGAAGAGGTGGACGGAATATTTTGAGGACTTTCTCAATAGACCAGCTCCACAAAACCCCCCAGACATCCAGCTAGCAGAAGAAGAGCTACAAATTAACTGAGAGACCAACGAAGAAAGATAGAAAGAAAGCCATAAAGCTTCTAAGAGATGGTAAAGCGGCTGGACCAGATGGCATTTCAGCAGAGGCCATCAAAGCAGATATCGACACGGCTACAGAGATGTTATATAAATTACTTGGTAAAGTCTGGGAACAGGAAGAGATTCCAGCAGAATGGAAGGAAGAATATCTGGTTAAGTTGCCTAAGAAGGGAAATTTACAAGAGTGCGCAAATTATAGAGGAATAATGTTACTATCAGTGCCAGGAAAAGTATTAAACAGGATTATCCTCGAGAGAGTAAAAGAGTCCATAGATAAGAAACTGAGAGATGAACAAGCAGGTTTTTGAAAAAACAGATCCTGTACAGACCAGATAGCCACTTTGAGAATAAAAATTGAACAAAGTCTGGAATGGAATTCACCACTATACATTGGATTTGTGGACTACGAAAAGGCATTTGACAGTGTAGACAGAGAATCACTTTGGAAATTGATGAGGCATTATGGAGTTCCCCTGAAGATCATTAATTTAATAAAGAAAACATATGAAGACATGACATGCAGAGTTCTTCATGAAGGACAGCTTATAGAACCGTTTGGGATAAGAACGGGAGTGCAACAGGGATGCCTCTTGTCTCCATTTCTTTTCTTACTAGCAATAGACTGGGTTATGAGAACATCAACAACACACAACAGAAATGAAATCCAGTGGACTCTGACTAAGCAGTTGGATGATCTGGATTTTGCTGATGACTTGGCTCTTCTGTCCCATAACCGTAATCAGATGCAGGACAAATTGAAAACACTCGATGAGAGGTCACAGCAATTGGGTCTGAAAACACACAGGGAAAAGACAAAAATAATGAGAATAAATGCAGGTAATGATAACAGGGTTGAACTTGAAGAAACACCACTACAAGATGTAGAATCGTACACATATCTTGGCAGCAATATAGACAAAGTTGGAGGGACAGACAGTGATATCAAAATAAGAATACAAAAAGCAAGAGAAGCTTTCATTGAATTGGGAAATATATGGAGATCAAGAGAAATCGGATCCAACACGAAAATAAGAATCTTCAGCTCAAATGTGAAGTTAGTACTATTGTATGGCTCTGAAACATGGAGAACAACAAAGACAACAACCAAAAAGCTACAGACTTTCATAAATGGGTGCTTGCGTAGAATAGAAGGATTAAAATGGTATGACAAGGTTACCAACGTGGAACTGATGACAAGAAACAGACAAGTGACAGTGGAACAAGAGATGAGAAGACGATGGTGGCGATGGATAGGACACACACTGAGGAAACCTGTTGATAGCATTACAAGGCAGTCCTTGTTCTGGAACCCCCAGAGCAAGAGAGGTAGACCAAGAAGCACATTGAGAAGAGAGCTTGAAACAGGTGAAAATGATGAGGAGAACATGGAAAGAACTTGAGATGATGGCACGTGACAGGAGGACTTGGCATGTGTTTGTTGAAGGAACCATTGGGAGTGGAGGGTTATGAATGTTATTTAGACAACTGAAGAAATGAGACTGAAGTCTATCTGTAATATTGATCTGACTAAACTGTCTTAGACAAAGTAAGAATAAGGTTATTGCTGCCTCAGGTATGTCATTAGTGGTGTCTCTTGTGGGGCTGTGTGACGCTACACTGTAATTCTGACTTTTAACAGGCCCGATTCTGTGGTTCTATTTTGAATTTTCACCAGTTTTATTTTCTTCTGATCACGCGATTTTCCGTTGTTTACGGAAATCGCTATTTTCGGGCACGCTTTTTCACCATTTTATTTCTTCTCATTTGAATATATATCGTGTTTGGTATTTTTTTTGAGTAGATAAATTAAATGGGTTCGTTTATGATGGTAGGTTTATTTTATTCTAGCATCAGTTTTACTTTCTTCTGATTTTTCGCGATTCCCGTAAATTTCGTTGTTTACGAAAATAATCGCCATTTCCGGCACGCGATATGACGAGGCCGGAAGCACGCGGCCGGAAGCACGCGGGGTTTGCGTGGGTTGATAGTATTAATTTTTCTAGCGCTCCCATTGGTCCGGGACTTGCGTAGGAAGGGAAATCCGCGTGGGCGGTTTCTCTTGTATATATTGAGACAGAAAACGGGGATTCGGTCTCTATGAAAAATTATTGCCTGGCCGTAGGACGTCGTAATTATCGTTCTCCACCGTGGGAAAAACAAACGATAATCGGTATGTAGCTATTTTATTAATCGTTTTACTTATTAGTGGGTTTTTCAGAAATTCGCCCTTAGGTAAAGATTAACTTTTCAGTTGTAAAATAAACGATAGTGCCATCCATTATCATATTTTTGAAGAACGACGTAATGCAACAGTGTGCTTATTCTTTCTATGATTTTGGCAATAGATAGGAGTGTGTGAAGTTGTGAGAAACACGTGTGCCATATTTGTAGGATGTTATGTAAAACCACCATTTATTCCTGTATATTTTCTAATGTAAATTTATGGGGAAATCCTTGGTGTGTTCGTTAATTTTTTCTGAGCCTTAAAAATGTGAGAAATATTGTCAGAGGGTTCACATTTACGTTGTAAATGAATTATACTGCTTAGGGGAGGAAACTATTCCTATAGCGAGATTTAATTTAAATAGGAGTAAGCCGGGGAAACTCCTGTGTTAATGGGTAAAAGGATTTCCCTATGTTTGTCAAGTTTGAACACGTGATCGGCCATGCGTAACGGCCATGTACCATGTCAGACGGGTCTGGGCTATTGTTTATTTTACCTGGCAGATTTTAGTAGAAGGAGGGGGGATGAAGAGGCCACGTGGGATAGTGGTATTTTATGTATTGTGAGAAGAACGAGAGAAGGGGAGGATAAGTGTGATTTTAGTGCCACGTGGGATAATAGTATTTCATGTATTATGTGAAGAACGAGAGAAGGGGAATAGAAGAAGAAGTGAGAATGAAGAGACACGTGTATAGAATTATTTTATGTATCGTATATGTTAGAGATAAGCGATTTTAGAGAGGGTGTACATGAGTCGCTGTTTCTTTTAATTTCAGCGAGTCTCGGCGAAACAGTGGGGAGCATAATTTTGTCAAATAAAATTATCCACGGCAAAAGACATATCTCAGGGTCAGTGTACTCGAGTATCATCAGGAGCAAAAGGAAATTTCCCTATGGTCTCTGAGAGAGAAGTCCCTATGCTTCAGCTGGACCGAGGTTTATTTATCATACAGCCGAGAGCATCGCTATTATAGTTTCTAGCAACGGCAGGTGGCCGGGAGACTAGTTTCATTTTGTACAGCCTGAAATCAAGGCTGGGTTTTTTTTTCCTCTAACTCCGGAGCGGGTTAAAAGAGGGAAGCTATTCAGCAGCAGAGAAGTTTTGTCTACAGTTAATCAAGTCCCTCATGCTTGATATCCGAACATCGTCATCACCAAAATCAGGAACAGGTGACAGGGTTACCATACCTAGGTCCTGATAGAAATCGAGAAGAGAGTAACGGAGACGCCGCATCACCAGCCCTCGAGTGTTAGAGAGACACTGAGATCAAGAGAGAAAGGTAGAGAAGGAGGGAGAATAATAGACAGGACCAGTAGGGTCTGTTCAGTATCCATTTGACGGATAGACACTGAGTCTGCGTTCGAAAAACCAAGTATTATTTTTAGCATTTCTTGTGGTGTAGTTATAGGCGCCTATCGCCTAACAAGTAGAAAGCTGTGTAGCCATTCGTTGAGGAAGAGTCACCAGGACTAAGCCAGTAGAAATTTATTAGTGTTAGAGAGTGGAGGCTAAAAGTTGACAACCCCACCAAATCAGATTTGGTTTAAATCACTAACCATTTTTATTGTTCCTCAGCAGGATGACAGAAAGAGCGAATGTGATTTGGGGTTTTTTTTTTTGTCTCTCGTGTCTCTCAATTTAATTGTTACTTGTTTTTCCAGGCCGTGCAACAGTGCACGCTATCGACTGACTTGATGACGTATGATGCCATTTTATGTTTTTCTTGTATGTAAATAAATATATACATATATTATTTACTGGATCAGCTTCTATTCTTTACTATACTTACTCCATGTTGTCTGTATAGTGGTGTTTGTGGTCGTAATTATACACCTTATCTCCTTGTGTTTCAAGGCAGTCAGAGGTGGGGAGACTATAGCCATTTTTTTTAGTCACGAAGCGGCAGGGGGAGATTCAAATCCTGGGTCTATCTCTTGAGCCAATAGTCTCACCTGTCCACAGGCATGTCATTTTCCATCTAAATTCTATCTTCTCAGACTTTCTCATACTAGGGTCTTGCTTTCATTCAGGCACACTCTATAAAATTAAAACCACTTCGTGACAGGCTGGCAACCTGATCATGTGAAACAGATTGCTGCAGCCACCACTTCTGCAAGAGCACATAAATGCTGTAGCACAGGCTTCCAGCAAGGGGGCCTGCTGCAGCAGCTCTCCATGCTCCATAGGGAGCTAAACAGGGAAATGAATGAATGCTGATGAAACCATTCAAAAAAAAATTAGCCACGGTCCATGACATTTTTTACAGGCATGTCAGAAAAGATGAGATTGATATGGTTACAAATAGCACACCAGTAAGCAGTTACGGTATAGCTTTGGGAAAATTTGCACAGTATAAACTGAACATTGTGGCAGAAAGTCTTCATCAGCAAACAATGACAAGACTGCATTCTGAAAAATAAAAATAAGCTCAAAAGTAAAAAAATTGATATTTTGTACTTGAAACTCATTTTTTCACTGCCGTGGATGCCCTTAACCTTCCTAAAGATGCTCTTGTATGGAAAAGAGTTAACAGAATTAACAAAAAGTACTGGAGACAGGAAGTTGTGGAGAAACATGATCATCTATGCTACCTGGTACTTGAAGGAGAAGAATAAGTAGATTAGAGTGAATGCATGATTACCTTCTTATTACCTTCTATTTTGTGTTTGTAAAGTAAATAAACTGTTGGTTCCCTTCATAAGTTCAGTTCTTTCTGTATGTTTCAGACAAATTTGAAGCTATTGCAAATGTGTCTACAGTACATCACATGCTGTTGTATGGCTGTAATGGAGAACCTTTCTCAAGTGAACCAGTGTGGTAAGACCTGTGTTTATACTTGTCCTACAGAACTTGATGGACTCAGTACATTAATTATGCTAACTTTAATGTTATAGCCTTGCTGGCTCAATTTTTTTATTATTTGATTAAGATTTATTAATTTTAATTTTTGTGCTTATCATACTAATATCTTCTTCTTCTTCGTACACTCTCAGACATCCACTTGAATGTTCTCAAAGAAAGCAGTAGTCAGTTTGAGGCTATTTGAATCCCCGTAAAGCTTTTCCACGAAAGGAGCTGGTGTCGGCCATATGCACTTTCTCTGTACCACATATAAGGGGCAACTTTGAAGCAGATGTTCAGCAGTCATTTTATCAGTGCCACAGTTACACTGATCGGTAGTTCCTATCTTTAGCTTGTTGAATAGATGGTATCTCAATCTGTTGTGGCCAGTGCGGAGTCTGAAGATTACCACTTGTTCTCTTCTGTGGAGCTGGTAGTAAGCATCATTCTGTGTGTGCCCTGGATGTTCTACATTCCATTTGTTTCTGTATCTGATTCTGATAAAACTCTTTGCCTCCTCAGAAGTTATGCTTGCATCAGGCTGAGGTAGATGTGAACCTTCTTTTGCCATTCTGTCAGCCTCTTCATTATATTATACTTGTACTAATATAAGATTGTATGCAAATTCATCATGTAAAGCAAAGTGACACAGCAACAGCTTGATCTCCATATAACTGTGCTCAAGCTCGCGCCCTGGAGAGGACACTCCAGCTTCACCCTATAGGTGTCGGCAAAACACGGGAAGTAGCAGTTACCGGTTATAAGCATTTTGCCCAATTGGCGTAGGGCATGGCGCCAGGGGCTACTTCCGACAGTGGGAGAGGTTCTAGGATCTCACTGGACAGCTACCGCCCGCTTCAAGCTGGGCAGCCCCCAGTCAATAAGGTGTTGTCCCGCCACTGTCTGCTTTCCCCATTGGGTGCATGGGGATTAGGGTCAAACCCGAACTGTGGACAGAAAATTTTGCACCAAGCAATTATCGAAAAAATAGAAATAAGCAAACTCTCAGATTGGGATTCTGGAACGTCCGGACTATGTTGACTGGACTATCCGAAAACCTACAGGATGTAAACGATGTAAGGAAGACAGCCATAATTAACGATGAGCTTAAACGACTTCAGGTGGATATAGCTGCACTTCAGGAAACGCGCCTGGCGGGCTCTGGAATGGTGAGCGAGAATGACTACACATTTTATTGGCAAGGGAAAGATCTTATAAAGCTAGAGAACACAGAGTAGGTTTTGCGGTCAAAAAATCGCTAACTAACATGGTTGAACCAGGCGAGAATGGATCAGAACGCCTGTTAACGCTCCGCCTGCAAACTAGCACAGGTCCCATCACCCTTGTCAGTGTGTATGCTCCTACTCTGTACTCTGCCTCAGAAGCTAAAGATGAGTTCTACGAGAATCTAGCAGCAGTAATCAAAAGCATACCTAGGCAAGAACAGCTTGTTCTCCTTGGTGACTTTAACGCTAGAGTGGGTGCCGATAATGTTTCATGGCCTTCATGTCTGGGCAGGTTTGGTATTGGCAAGATGAATGAAAATGGACAACGGCTCTTAGAGTTGTGCGTCCACCATGACCTCTGCGTGACCAACACCTACTTTCAGACAAAACCCCAGCATAAGGTGTCATGGAGACACCCACGATCCAAGCACTGGCACCAACTTGACCTGATTCTCGTCAGAAGGCCACTCCTCAGGTCTGTGCTCTCCACGCGCTCGTACCATAGTGCAGACTGTGACACAGATCACTCCTTGGTTTGCTGCAAAATCAGAGCACAACCAAGAAAACTCTATCGTGTCAGACATGAAGGGAAACCACGCATTGATACCAGCAAGATGTCAGACCCTTTCATGATCGCTCAATTCACTGCGACCTTCAAGAAAGTGCTCAGTAGCCCTCAGCATGGTGATACTATTACAGAGAACTGGGAGCATCTACGGAACACCATTCAAAGTACTGCACTTGCCACCTTTGGTAAGAAAACAGCAAAGTCAAATGTCTGGTTTGATGCTTCATCAGATGTGATGGCACCTGTTATTGAAGCTAAGCGCAGTGCTATGAATGAATACAAACGTTCACCGAGTGCCAGAACCCTACAGATCCTGAGGGCTACGAGAAGCAAAGTTCAACAAACTGCTCGACGCTGTGCAAATGACTATTGGCTCCAGCTTAGTGAGAGCATCCAGATCGCAGCGCAAACAGGCAACATTAGACAAATGTATGACGGTATAAAGAAAGCACTTGGCCCCCATAAAAGTAAGACGGCACCGCTAAAAACCATCAGCGGAGAGAAGCTAACTGATAAGGGTAAGCAGATGGAGAGGTGGGTCGAGCACTACTCTGAGCTTTACGCTAGAGACAATACCGTTACGCCTGCAGCCCTTGATGCTGTCAATAGTCTGCCAACTATGGAGGAGCTGGATGCCGAACCAACATTAGAGGAACTCAGTAAGGCCATTGATAGCTTGGCCTCTGGCAAAGCACCAGGCAGTGATGGGAAGAGACAACTATTCCTCAAGACATGCGAGATGCCAAGATTGTAACACTGTATAAAAATAAAGGAGACAGAAGTGATTGCAATAACTACAGAGGCATCTCTCTTCTTAGTATTGTTGGTAAGGTTTTTGCCAAAGTCATCTTAATGCGACTACACAAGTTAGCTGAGCGCATATATCCAGAGGCACAGTGTGGATTCCGAGCTGGCAGATCAACAACAGACATGATCTTCTCTCTCCACCAGCTTCAGGAAAAATCAAGAGAGCAGAAAAGACCATTATATATCGCCTTTATAGACCTCACAAAAGCATTCGACCTGGTTAGTAGGAATGGACTCTTTAAAATCCTCCTGAAAATAGGCTGCCCTTCTAAAATGCTGGAAATGATAAAGTCATTCCATGACGACATGAAGGGAACAGTCCAATATGCTGGAAGCACGTCACAGCCCTTTGATACACGAAGTGGCGTTAAACAAGGCTGTGTTCTGGCTCCGACCCTCTTCGGAATCTTCTTTGCCTTACTCTTGAAACATGCATTCAGAGATGCAACTGAAGGAATATGCCTTCACACTAGGTCAGATGGCCGTCTGTTTAATCTTTCAAGGCTGAAGGCAAAAACAAAAATCAGAAGGGTCACTATAAGAGACTTGTTGTTCGCTGATGATGCTGCAGTCGTCACTCAAAGCCAACAGGAGCTTCAGAGCTTGATGAATCGCTTCACTAAAGCATGCAAGGACTTTGGCCTCACAATAAGTCTAAAGAAAATGAATGTGCTGAGTCAGGATGTGGGTGCTGCACCAGTTATCACTATCGATAACTATGAATTGGCAGTGGTGCACCACTTCACATACCTAGGGTCTACCATCAATGACAAACTCTCACTGGATACAGAAATCGACAGCCGCATTGGCAAAGCTGCAGCTACCTTTGCCCGCCTCACATCGCGTGTTTGGGGAAACTCCAAACTCACAATGAAGACCAAAGCTGCGGTATATAATGCCTGCGTCACCAGCACACTCCTATATGGCAGCGAGACCTGGACGACCTATGCTAAGCAAGAAAGAAGGCTCAATACCTTCCATTTGCGGTGTCTACGCCGCATCCTCGGCATCTCGTGGAAAGATAAAGTGACAAATGTCGAGGTGTTGTCACGTGCTGGCCTTCAAAGTATGTATACGCTGCTTAGACAGCGCAGACTTCGCTGGCTTGGCCATGTTCGCCGCATGGAAGATGGTCGCATCCCAAAAGATATCTTCTACGGACAATTAGCAGATGGCAAGAGAACAGTTGGGTGACCACAGCTGAGGTTCAAAGATGTGTGCAAGAGAGATATGAGGGCACTGGACATGGATCCAGCAACATGGGAGGATGAAGCTGCCGATCGCACTAAGTGGCGATGCTATTTACGGCACCACCTCAGATTGGGCGAAGAGAGGCTCACACAAGAAGCAGAGGTGAGGAGAAAACGTTGAAAGGAGCACCAGGAAAATAAGCAGCTGAGGGCTGCCACCTCAGGGGCGCATTCCCATAGTCAGTTATGACTGAAGGGGCTATTATTACTAATATAAGATTGTATGCAAATTCATCATGTAAAGCAAAGTGACACAGAAACCACTACTACGAGACCATGTGAATGCTTGGTGCAGGCTTCCATTGAGAGACAGCTACAGTGGTGGCTCTGTGCTCTGTAGGAAGTGCAAAAGAAAATGAAGATGATGATAACTTAATTTTTAATACAGAATAATAATTTTTTAGAAATTTAGTGACACATGTGCTTTCACAGCAGATTGTTAACGATTAAATGGACATTTCGACCAAAAGTGCACTGAATTTAAAAAATAGAAACATATCTTTGCTTCATCATTTGATATTTGGTGCAGTAAGAAGCTCTCAGAAAGTCCAAAAGCTGTAGCCCACCGTTAGATAATTATCTTACGATCTTTTATAAAGATTGGTTCAGTCTGAAGTTGTCATTGATCTAAAACCACAGTTCACTCTCAAACTGTTCTTTATTCCTCTCATTTCAGAAAGCTTGGTCCTCTTCCTGTAACCTGCATATGTCTGGCTTAATTGGCCTTTGCTTGAGTCTAATCTCAATTCATTGCCTCACGTCATATCTTGCCTGACCCTCTTGAAAGTATTTTCTCTGACTGAGTGATTTAAAGATTACAATCTGAAATCTTTGCCTCGTGTAGTCCCTTAAAAAAAATCGGACTACTGTACCTTCAGGCATGTTGAACAAGGTGACTAATATGAGGTTTTTCTGGGGGGGGGGGGTGGGGGGGGGGGGGGGGGTTCCTGGCAGCCTCATCATTTAAAACAAATTGCAACATAAACCACTGCTGGAAGAGCATGGTGATGCTTTTTGTAGGCTTCCTGCAAGCGGCCAGCTACAGTGTGTAGGCTTCCTGCAAGGGGCCAGCTACAGTGTGTAGGCTTCCTGCAAGGGGCCAGCTACAGTGTGTAGGCTTCCTGCAAGGGGCCAGCTACAGTGACAGCTCCAGGCTCCAATGGCAAGGGAAAAAGAAAGTGATGATGATCTGTACTCTTGTTAACTTTTATTCTTCTGTTACCTTCTGTAAGTAGCTTCAGACTGGCAGAGTGGTTACAGCAATGGCCTCTCACAGTAAATGTGCCGGGTTCAAAACATGGTGGATGTCACTCCAGTCTACCCAGCTGTAAATGGGTACCTGACTTTGCTCTTGAGTTAGAGATGGAAAAGGTCATCCTACCCCTCAGTGCTAGACCAAGTATTGTGAAGTGTCTAACATTCACTCCCATCTGGCAGTAACTGCAATGGGACTACCTTTTTTACCTTCTATAATGCCTAAGTTTTTCCTTCAGACACAAACTTACAGGAACAGTAGCAAACTGGTTTTAATGAGTACACCAGTACAGATAGTAGTAGTAATGATTGCACCATAAGATGGCAGTGACTTTTCTGAAATACATTATTAAAATTACCCTCTACAGGACATGTCCACCCTTATGTAAGTTTGAAGAAGTGATCATTATGTATGCCTGGGCTAAAAATGCTCAACCAACAGTTTTCCCTCAAGGTAAGACTTGTTTCACTGTTCTGTTTTTTAAACTGCACTGGTCAGTTTTAATTCTACCTTTTCTGTTTTGCATGTTTAGGTGTCAACTTGAAATCACTTTTATTTATTTTCTGTATGAATACTGACTACCAAGAATCACCATTCTCTTTTTTTTTTTTCTGAGATCATTTTTCTTGTAGTTTTGAACTGACTGAGCTCATCATATTTTGGCAACAATAGGAAGCCACCGATTTATCATCCCTAACAAAAATCACACTTCAAAATTTCATAGAGGCTAAAGTCAGCTTTCCAGTGTAGCCAAATAACTGAACATATAGCTATTTACCTCAAGGTCTGGACAGAGAACAAATGGAAAAGAAATTAAGGAACTCAGAGATCTGGTTCTTAGAAGAATGCAGTGTAAATCTTTGAACAGCCAGACAGTTAAATAAATAAGTACTCAAAAAAAAAAAAAAAAAAAAAAAAAAAATAGGAGAAAGTCTTAAGTTAGATTTCAAGATATTGCAGACTACTGAAGTTCTTTGGACATCATTAAAAAAAAGATAACTGTTAGGTTGTTTGTTATAGGTCTCTTCATTTTCCTCTGAGAAATATATTTGATTCCTGACTATAACCTTAGATGTCCTCCTTATTTTAAATGCCTTGCTTGCCTCATTGTATAACTTGTTATGTCCTCTCTGTTACAGCTGTATTTGTATTGCTTGTTTGTTTTTAGGAGTTGGCATGAGAATCGGTCAGCAAACTCAAATCAAAACAGTTGTCTTGCAAGTCCATTATGCCAGTTCTTTCGCAGGTAATATTAACATAACATTTCTTTTGCTTGGATGGGTGAAAGGAAGAGATTACCTCCATTTTACCTCATTTCTGTTTTAATGGTGTTTATTAATAATGTGTTGTAAGGACCTTAGACATAAGATATCAGTTTTCACCATAAGACTTCAAGAGTCTTATTGTAAAATTAAAATATGCTAAGGTCGGGGATAATATATCGCAGGAATTATTATCGTCTATGATCTTCATTTCCCTCATTCAACTTAACATCAAGTTTTCCTGTCTTGTTCTTTCTGTTCAAGGAATTTCCATGTATTATTTTTCCTCTTTACGTCTGTCTTCAACTCCCTGCTCCATGTGTTTTTAGGTCTCCCTCTATTTCTTTTACCATGGTGGTTCCAGAGGAAGGACTACCTTGTAATGCTATCTGCTGATTTTCTTATTGAGTGTCCTCTCTAATGCCAGTGTCTTCCTTCACCTCTTGTTTCACTTGTATTTGTGGAAGTTGTTAATACAAAAATGCTAAAAGCATTTCAGGTGAATAATAGTAAGCTCATGCCATCTCTTTGATATGAAAACCAGATATGGCACTTCCGTAAAGCACAGAATGTGAAACATAACATGCCAAATTCATTTACTAAGAAGTGTAGCCAAACAGCACATAAAATACGGACACAAACATCGTAGTAACATCATAAGTATTATTATATGATCATAACTCCTGATATGTTCTTTAGAGGAACATTTGATATCTGTTTGTAGGTACTTTGTTGGTGCACTATTTTTTTTTTTTTAAATGAAATTTTGCCTCGTTTTGGCGAAGCGTGTCCCATTCAACCTAGCTGGTTATATTAGGGCTCATGTCCAGATATAAAAGACCTTTAGTATACTAACAGTGTTTTGTGTATTGCTTTGTTTGTATTTCACAGAAAATGAGCCACCCGACCACTCAGGGATTAGAATATACACTACTCAAGAGAAGTAAGTTGTGGAGAGCATTTAGTGAATTAGAAATTAATGTTCCTTATTTTTATTAACTTACAGTTAATATATATATATATACCTTGTATATATTTATTTCCTTGCAGTTTTACAGCAGCCTCCTAATTTATTTGTGACAAAGTCACTGGGTTCCGTTTTATAAACACGGTAGTATCATGTTCCAGTTGTCCCAGTGGTAAAAAGGCACCTGATTCTGCTCTTGAGTTAATGAAGGCAAAGGCAGGGAGGAAGGAAACTGTCTTGCCGCCATATGAAGTTGAACATAGTATAATAGTGTCTCAGACACTTCACTTCCCTACAGCATTATCTTCAATGGGACTATCTTTACTTTATCTTTAAAAGGGACCATAAAATTAATTATAGTATTAAATAAAAAATAATAATATATAATATTGTGGTATAAAAGATGAAACAATTGTGCAGTTGTTCAGAAATTATAGGCAGAAATTATGCGTTAACTTGTCACAAGGTAATACTGAAACAGTACACCACTTCAAGTTCTCTTAGGGGAAGTAGCTCAACTGCTTTCACTGTAATGATTACTAGCTCTTACTCTGGGTTGTGCGTTGGGCTGCATCTGTTAAGAACTCAAGTCCGGATGATAAGTAGATCAAGAGTCCTATCTCGCTCCTCGTACGACTACCCTATGCTTTATAATAAAGTAACTCCACTTAAACAATGTTTACACAATAATAAAATGGAAATTGACAAAGTCAAAAAGTACAATAATTAATAAATTTATTTAAACTTATTTCTCTTCTTTTGATAAAATGGAATGAAAAATATTTATATATAATAATAATAATAGCCCCTTCAGTCATCACTGACTATGGGAATGCGTCCCTGAGGTGACAGCCCTCAGCTGCTTATTTTCCTGGTGCTCCTTTCGACGTTTTCTCCCCTCCTCTGCTTGTTGTGTGAGCCTCTCTTTGCCCAATCTGAGGTAGCGCCATAAATAGCATCGCCACTTAGTGCGATCGGCAGCTTCATCCTCCCATGTTGCTGGATCCATGACCAGTGCCCTCATATCTCTCTTGTACACATCTCTGAACCTCAGCTGTGGTCGCCCAACTGTTCTCTTGCCATCTGCTAATTGTCCGTAGAAGATATCTTTTGGGATGCGACCATCTTCCATGCGGCGAACATGGCCAAGCCAGCGGAGTCTGCGCTGTCTAAGCAGTGTATACATACTTTGAAGGCCAGCACGTGACAACACCTCAACATTTGTCACTTTATCTTTCCACGAGATGCCGAGGATGCGGCATAGACACCGTAAATGGAAGGTATTGAGCCTTCTTTCTTGCTTAGCATAGGTCGTCCAGGTCTCGCTGCCATACAGGAGTGTGCTGGTGACGCAGGCATTATATACCGCAGCTTTGGTCTTCATTGTGAGTTTGGAGTTTCCCCAAACACGCGATGTGAGGCGGGCAAAGGTAGCTGCAGCTTTGCCAATGCGGCTGTCGATTTCTGTATCCAGTGAGAGTTTGTCATTGATGGTAGACCCTAGGTATATGAAGTGGTGCACCACTGCCAATTCATAGTTATCGATAGTGATAACTGGTGCAGCACCCGCATCCTGACTCAGCACATTCGTTTTCTTTAGACTTATTGTGAGGCCAAAGTCCTTGCATGCTTTAGTGAAGCGATTCATCAAGTTCTGAAGCTCCTGTTGGCTTTGAGTGACAACTGCAGCATCATCAGCAAACAACAAGTCTCTTATAGTGACCCTTCTGATTTTTGTTTTTGCCTTCAGCCTTGAAAGATTAAACAGACGGCCATCTGACCTAGTGTGAAGGCATATTCCTTCAGTTGCATCTCTGAATGCATGTTTCAAGAGTAAGGCAAAGAAGATCCCGAAAAGGGTCGGAGCCAGAACACAGCCTTGTTTAACGCCACTTCGTATGTCAAAGGGCTGTGACGTGCTTCCAGCATATTGGACTGTTCCCTTCATGTCGTCATGGAATGACTTTATCATTTCCAGCATTTTAGAAGGGCAGCCTATTTTCAGGAGGATTTTTGAAGAGTCCATCCCTACTAACCAGGTCAAATGCTTTTGTGAGGTCTATAAAGGCGATATATAAAGGCCTTTTCTGCTCTCTCGATTTTTCCTGAAGCTGGCGGACAGAGAAGATCATGTCTGTTGTTGATCTACCAGCTCGGAATCCACACTGTGACTCAGGATATATGCGCTCAGCTAGCTTGTGTAGTCGCATTAAGATGACTTTGGCAAAAACCTTACCAACAATGCTAAGAAGAGAGATGCCTCTGTAGTTATTGCAATCACTTCTGTCTCCTTTATTTTTATACAGTGTTACAATCTTGGCATCTCGCATGTCTTGAGGAATAGTTGTCTCTTCCCAGCACTGGCACAGCATCTTATGCAGGGGATGTAATAGCGTGCTCTTACAGCATTTGATTAAATCAGGAGGAATCCCATCACTGCCTGGTGCTTTGCCAGAGGCCAAGCTATCAATGGCCTTACTGAGTTCCTCTAATGTTGGTTCGGCATCCAGCTCCTCCATAGTTGGCAGACATTTGACAGCATCAAGGGCTGCAGGTGTAACGGTATTTTCTCTAGCGTAAATTTATATATATTTACACAAATATTCGCAGAGTCAATTTGAATGTACATTCCACAAAGTTCTGTATCATTATGTTATATTTACGGTTTATTGGATTGTAATAATATATGGATTGCCGTCGTACGAGTCACGGCGACGAAGAGAGGTTAGCCAAGCACTAGGACATAACCTTCGTTGTTTATATTATATGCAAGTATGTATGGATCTGCCATGTCAGGGGTACCAAGCTACTAAAGTACCCGACCAGAATTGTAGGACAGAATCAATATATTTATTCCAAGATCTTTATGGTTGAATAGTCCTAACGGTCATGACATTGACGCAAGGTCAAACCCTGATCTTATGTGAGGAAGTTATTATGCCTGTACCATGCCTATATATATGCTACATGTACGTTTACCACTGACTGTCTTCAAGAAAAGTTTTGTTAATCTGTTATATCACTGACTGTCTTCAAGAAAAGTTTCTTTGTTAATCTGTTATATCACTGACTGTCTTCAAGAAAAGTTTCTTATTTAACCAATTATATCACCGATTGTCTTCAAGAAAAGTTTCTTTGTTAATCTGTTATATCACTGACTGTCTTCAAAAAAGTTCTATCATCATCTGAGTTATTCTGGATACTGGTTGTTTCAACTTATTGTGACTGTGGAACTTATCTTTGATATAGTCCTGGAGTGATGAGCAACAATTTTCTTCACCAGTCATTTGTAGATGTTTTGACACAGCACAGTAAAGTCTTCACTGAACTGCCAAGCAATATGGAACCAGCAAACAAGATTGGTTCAGTAGGTAGTGTTCTTTGTCTCAAAGAAGGATTACACTGCTGGAACTCACTTCCAGATTTGACTTCTACAATATGAAACCTGAAATAACATAAACCATGTGGATAGCCTCTTCCTGTAGGGTTCCACTGTCTAGTGTAGGTGTGTGTGGTGTCATCAGATATGCATGTGTATGTCATGCCACATGTATTTGATACAATTGTCAGTGTTACAGATGGCTATGTGCTGATACAAAATTAAATTTACAAGAATATCATATGAATAGAATACCTGAACTATTTAAAATTGTGGTGTGATTTCTTGTCACCCTTTACTACTTCTGCCTAACAAGTCAGCTCTGAAAAGTGCTGCAACTTTCTAGCAGGTGAAGATTAATCCTGATAAGGACTGTTGACTGTTGGTTATATTGTTGGTTTCCATCTTCCTTTATCATACCAACTATTACAAGTATTATACATGGTACATTAACATTATAACTATGTATATCAACCAACTAAAATATCCTGAAATAAAATCTTAGATTAATTTCACAAAATTATATGTCGCAATCCTACATACCCTCTGGATATCAAGATTACTAGCTGGACTCTGGATTAAGGTAGGCTGTCACTACAACAAATAGCAATAAAGTCTGCGGCGAGCTCTGTCACCTTTTTGTCTGTCCGCTCAGTAACACTGGATTTTTGCGTGTATGTCTTTTCAAATTTGCCGCTGCTTAAATACAGAGCTTCCAGGCATATCGGTTGCCAATGACTTCACAACAAATTTGACTCAAGTTTCTGGAGTTTGTGTTTGTTCCATCACACACTATTCCTCATTTCTCCTCAACTATCATCACTATTACTATCCTTTATATATCGTTTTATTCAGCTCATTCATAGCTTTCATTTGATATAAGTTTTACTCCATCCTGAGCTGTCATTGATTTTATAATAATTTCCAACGTGAAGAAAACACTGAATACACAACTCAGTGACACTCATAATTGCAGTTATTACAGTTTTACAACATGCAATACACTTCCTATTCTGTCTACATGTTCCTTTCATTGACCTCGAACTAAAGGTGAAGTGAAATTATGGAGAAAAAATCCACAGGCACGGTGTTCAAGGTGACTAATATGAGGTAAAATGAGGTTGTGCGTTGGGCTGCCATCCTCATCATGTAAAACAAATTGGTATAGAAACCACCACTGTAAGAGCATGTTCATGCTTTGTGCAGGCTTCCTACAATAAGACCAGCTGCAGTGGTGGCTTTTTGCTCCATAGGGAGCGTAAAGGAAAATGATGATGATGAATAGGACATCCAAAGATCAGAAGAACAGAATCACTGCAGGTCAGGAAAATATATGGTCAGATGGAAAATTGGAACTATCACATCCAGGAGGCGATTTTCCCATCTTGTGGTAGGGGAATTCCTGAATTGCATTGAACTACAAATAACTGTAGGACATAGCTGTCCTATTTATACAGCACTGTATCTGTGGTTGAGCATAGGACTTAGCTGTCCTATTTATACATCACTGCAGCTGTGGTTGAGCATTAAGTCATAGAGTGGTTAGAGTTGTTCCTTCTTGAGGCAAAGTTACTTGGCTCAAAACCTGGCAGCATCACATTCCAATTCATCGTCTTGGATCCATAGCCACTGACTTACAAAACAATCAGTGGCCATCACGCCTAGTGGCGTCTTGTAGGGCCGCAACAAACTGTCTCCACTTTGCTCAGTTCGTGGCCATCCTTCATTCAACAATCCATACTCCATTTACCCAGTTATAAATGGGTACCTGACTCAGCTCTTGAGATTGGGAAGTGTTAGGTGGCGAGGAAAGTAACCAATCACCCAACGTCGTAAAAGTTGAACCCTTACAGCGAAGTTACTCCCCTACAGCTGTGTCTGCTATGGAACTATCTTCACTTATTTTGTTAGCAGCTATGGTTATTATCACCCGTGATGTGCCAACATAGTTTGTCATATTGTTATTGTTGAACAGAATCGGCTTCATTGCACTCCAGGCAAACCCGTAGGTGCTCAGTCTCCCTCGGTATATGTCGGAGAGTGTGAATTCTAACTGTCCCTGTAGCTCGCTAGTTATATACTTGACGGATGCATCCTCTCATAAGTCCATCTCTGCCAGCCTTACGTTTGATGTCAAATTCCAACAGTCTTAACCTTGTTTATTCATCTATTGCAGTGTCATTCTCAAACAGACGATCATTAATTGTTCTCAGAATCTCTCCCTTATCCATATCCAGTGTCCCCACTGTGGGTGTTTTTGATGCTAGACTGTCAGCTCTCTCATTACCACATACCCCTTCATGACCAGTACAGTAGGTACACACCAGCTGAAGATTCGAAGCTTCAATGAATGTTTTCAATTTGTGATATAATAGTGAATTTATTTGCTGCACATAGATGCTGTGATATTTATTGCTGCACATAGATGCTCATTCTGTTATTTAATTATTTATTTGCCACTTCTAAAAAAAAGAGTCATTGTGATTTCAGACAACCTTTCGTGGCTGGAATTTATTTGATGGCTTCAAATTCATTTCAAATTCCACCTGGAAATCCAAGTGAGTCACTTTCAGGAGATTTTTTTTCCTAGATATCTTGTGCTGTTTTAAAATGCCATAGTAACAAGATTATTGAATACTTTTTTTTTTAAACAACATGACCAACTGCTCAAACACTAACTGAAACTCATATGCAGAACAACATTTCTGGGTTTTCCCCATTCATGAAACTTGTTTCTTTTTCTTTCTCTTTTTAATTCTAATATTTTGTAAATGCAGTTGTTTTTTTAAATATTTATTTAATTGCACATGTTTCAAATTCAGTTTTTTGTTTGTTTTTATTTTTAAACATAAATTTATGAGAGATATTAACACATCATAACTTCTGTTGTGTTTTTTCAGCCATTTTAGTTTCTGTCATGGAAATTACATTTAAAGCATCCATTAGTCATATTTTCTATTTAAAGAATTAAAATTTATTCCCATTCCAACAAAATAATATGTAAGTACAACAAAGCCGCATACACTGCATAGAACATATAAAATAGATGCATGGTGGAAAAAGCAAAAAATTAAATTAAAAAATTAAAAAGAAAAGATAAGAAAAAGAAATAAGGCCTATTTTTGTTCAGGTTTTTTAGTCATTATAAAACAATTTACCATGGTGGAAATTTTTTTAGACATCAGTATTGTGAAAGATATATGTTTATTCTGCACAGGTTACCCAGTTGACATCAGCTGTAAGTTCTCCATGGAGAAGAGCATATTCCCTTTAATGTTCAGAGCACATGCCCACAAACTTGGTAAGCTGTCAGTGCAGTGTTTTTCAGTGTATTTGCTTTAAATCTCTGCAATGTATTTGTTATGTATCTTTCTCTTTACAGGAGTAAATAAGGCTTGATTTTAATACTTTTTAAATTATAGTGTTATACCACTAGAATGAAATATTTATACCTTGGCGTCCACCTCGAATTCTAGAGGTACCGGATTCGTTTCCCAGTACAGGGAATATAATGTATGGAAATTTGTTTTCAGAACCAGTGGTCCTAATGATGTCATACTCCCCCCTGGTCTCCTGGGTAGTGAGATAGGATACCTAGCCTTCTCGGATAAGGGTGAAAAAAAATAGGAGGTCCTGTGTGCAAGCTGCGCATGTTAAAATTCCACGGCAGTTGGAAATCATAAAGAGTAGGCCATAAAGCTGCTGCCCTGGCAAAATTTAAAAACTTAGAAACCTACCCACCAAATATATTTATAGAATGTGTGATTCCTATATACACACAGTGGGATTCCTGCTGGTGCTATGGAGTTTGTGCACCGTGCTGAGATCCTCCTTGTGTGATCTAAGGGAGTAGATCGGAGCACTGATGGAGTTATCTGTGTGCAATGAAGATAGTCCTTAAAACCAAACCAAACCAAACCAAACTTATACCTTGGTAAATGTGGTTGTTAATATCCACTGAAATTGATTTTGTTTGCTTGCTTGTTTACCTTGTGTGTGCGTGTCACTCGTTTGTAATAATTGCTTCAGGAGAAAAAAATGACTGTGTAAATAACAATATTTGCCATTTTGTGTTCAATTTCAGGGAAAGTAATTACTGGTTATCATTACAACGGCTCTTATCATGAAATTGGAAAGGGCAATCCTCATTGGCCTCAGGTATTCACTTCTGTTATATATTCTTGATTTAGTTTTTATTGATTATTCTTGCCCCCATTAACTTGTGTTATTGAGTATTACTTGGATGTGTTGTTTCAATTCTTGTGCGAAGTGTGTAACCTTGAACGTATCCATCTCTCATATATTATTATAGCAGAAATATATTCACGTAGTTCAAACAGAACTTACTTACTTAGTCGTTCCCCTTCTAAAACAGAACTTACTTACTTAGTCGTTCCCCTTCTACCGTGAGGTGTAGAGGTTTGGAAGAGAGAGCGCCAGACTATCCTATCGGCTGTCTTCCTCCTGGCCTGCTTCCATTCTAGTCCTCGGTCCTTCAGAGATTGTCTAATGTTGTCCTCCCAGCGGACTATGGGTCGTCCTGGGGGTCTGGATCCCTGGCTCTTTGTTTCCCATGCTTGTCGTGGTAGCCGATCTTCTCCCATTCTGCAGATATGGCCAAACCAGTTTCAAACAGAACATGAACAATCCCCTAGGTGCTTTACAGTAACCCCAGACTTACGTTTTAGTGCCATTCTTTTGTGGCTTTTATATGTTATCTTCATCATTGTTATCATCATTTTCCTGTGTGCTCGTTATGGTGCATGGAGCCACCACTACAACTGTTCCCCGTGCAGGAAGCCTGCATGATGCTGATGCAGCTGTGGTTTCTGTGGCTATGTTTTACAAGATGAGGTTGTCAGCCCCTGCACAACCTCAAATAAATCACCTTGTGTGATATGCCTCGGGGTGTTGTAGCCCTTATTCTTTCATTATCTCTTCAGGGCCCGGGGGCATATATCATCTTACTTGATTTTTATGTACCATTGTTATGTGATTTTATGTAACTATTAGATGCTATTTTATGCTGAGATCGATTTAGTTAAATTCTCTTATATAAGAAGTCTGTCTGTCTGTCTCTCTCTCTCTCTTTTCTCACAGTCTCCTCTCACACACACACATGCACTCAAAAAAACTGGAAAGGGAAGAGAAAAAGACTTCATTCAATTTCATTACTTTCCTTAGGCATTCTACCCAGTCAAAGACAAGGTTGAGGTGAGGCCTGGAGACTACCTGGTGAGTTTTATTCTATCATTGATTGTTTCTCATCTTTTTGTGGTGGATCTTGACTTGAGAATGATACCAATGTTATTTTTAACTTTAAATTTTACCATCATCATCATCTCTTCCCTTTTTGTTTCCTGTAGAGCATGAAGCCACCCCCGCAGCTGGTTCCCTTCCAGGAAGCCTGCACTGAAGCATTCATGTGCTCGTACAGCTGCGTTTGTTAGTTACAAAATAACACTCTATGGGGTCATTATAACATAGCATAAATGGAGATACGAAATTACTGCTAGGGGAACAAGAGATGAAAAAAAATGCTGGCGATGGATCGTTCACACAATGAGAAAACTAATTTTAAACTTTATATACATATATATATGTGTATGAATATACACACACTTAATAGTACAATAATTAATCTTTCTTGAATATGGGAGGACAACATTAGACAATCTTTGAAGGACCGAGGACTAGAATGGAACCAGGCCAGGAAGAAGACAGCTGATAGAATGGTCTGGCGCTCTCTCTTCCAAACCTCTACACCTCACGGTAGAAGGGGAACGACTAAGTAAGTAAGAATATGTATCATGAATAAGTCATTACATCACTTACATGAGGGACTAGGCTGTAGACGTAGCCAAGCTCAAAGAAGCACCTGATGCTCACCAGCTTCCAACCAACTCAGCAATTACAGTTTTACGTCCAAGCAAAAGCTTTTCTTCTATATATTTAGATGCACTAATGGAATTTGAAGTTGCAGATAGTTTTCCATATATGATGGATGAAAAATGACAGAAAAAATTTGCATGAATTTAAAAATGTATCTGCATGTCATTGAAACAACCTTGAAGTAAGAGAGAATTAGACTACATATTCTGAGAAGTGAGCTTTGATTTGCTGTGAGCAGCTAACCATGAGTGTTTGCATTGCTTAGGTTAGCTAGATGAATGTTATCTGTGGTGGCCATTCTCTAGAAGTTCTGAGTGTTGTAACTGTAACCCTGGTCAAGGACACCGGTACTTAGAGGAGCTCATGGATGGAGTCAGCAACTGGCTAAGTACCCTGGCGGCACCGTTCCTTGACCAGGGGTTACAAAAACTCGTGCCACGGTACGACAAGTGCCTGAATTTGGGTGGTGACTATGTGGAAAAGTAAAGCAGTGATGTATGTAACTTTTGTATGTATTTAGATGTTATTGTCAATTTTTTAAAATTTTTACCAGCCAATCGGAGGTTGATTTTGGAATAGCCCTCGTATTAGAATGGATGGCATTATGAGAATAGAGATGCACAGTAGAGGAGCTTTATTTTTTCTTAATTTTTAAATATTATGGAAATCTAGGGAGATCAGGTTTAACAGAGCAATAAGAAATTTTAACTCAGGTGTTAGGATGGCCCATCTGTATTTGTCATCTCACACTTTAGTTTGATCAGGGTACCTGACTCAGCTCTTGAGTCTGGCAAAACAGAGGCAGCAAGGAAGATAGGTCACCCCACCTCATAAAGCTGAGATCTAGTTTAAATAAAGTCTCTAACACTTCACTCCCCTTAGGCAATATCTTTTATGGGAGTACCTATACCTTTTTGTGAAACACATCTTTCTAAATAACAAATAAATATCTTGTGCTGAAGTACATATACTGAATTAGAACCATCAAAGTATATATTGATCTCACAGAAAAATGTCTTTCTTTTAATATGTTCTTCTTTATCTTTTAGCTCCCTGTGGAATATAGAGCTTCAGTTACTTCATGCCAAGATCTCCAGACTTGTAACAGCTGTTCAGTTTCTTTTCATGTCTTGTTTCTCCTTCCCATGTCTGTATCCAGTTCTTCTCTCCATGTATTTTTGTGTCTCCAGCTATTTCTTTTCTGGGAACAAGAGGTGACTATTCACACCCTGGCACAGGTGGTGAAACTTGTCCCTTAGCCTTGAGAAGCAAGCGCTGTAGCCACTTTGTCATACAGGCACTTATGTGTTCCATAGAATACAGCAATGTTGTAGACTGAATCAGTTATAACCTGCTGATTGAATGTCTCAGAGAAATTTGTTAGGATGAGAAGAGTAATTAGTAGACTTAATGAAGAGAGCCAGTCATATTTTATATCAAACATTTAGAGAGTTCATTCCATTGAATGTATTAAACATTCGTGTATGTTAGTACCAGAACAGAAAGGAATTGTTTCAAACACATTGTGGTGTACTTTTAATTGTCGTTTAACCAGGCTGCAAGGTGTACCTATGACTCTGCATCGATGACCCATACAGTTGGTGTAGGGTAAGTATGGCATGATTGAAGTTTACCTTAATCGTTCATTGAACTTTACATAAGTCAAGTAAGAAATTTTATATTTCTGTGTTGCAATGAATGTGTGGCAAAAAATAAAATGATGAATGACCTACTTGCAACACTATTATTTATTTGCAATTGGTCAGTAGCTTTTAGTTCCCCTTAGAGCACAAGTCCCTCAACAAAAAAACTGCCAAGCCCTACTGTCGTATGTCATCCATTCAAGATCTCCTCATGTCCTACCCATCCCTTTCACGTCTGTTTTTAGCTCCCCCTCCCAACATGTGCCTCCTGGTCTCTCTCCACCTGTCCCACCTCGGATTGCAGAACCGGGATCACCTTGCAGTGCCGTCAGCTGATTTTTCCCAGTGTTTGTACCATCCATTGGCCTCCCCTCACCCTCTGCTCCACTGGCGCCATTAATGTGTAATACTTATTTATTATAAATGTTTCAGTGGATGGAGTCTAGTCATGGGAGTGGAGGTGTTACAGATCATGCAAAATAAACTGGCTTCTTTCTTGTGATTAGGGTTGTGTCACTAAGTTTGAGGTTCTGTAATACCTTTGGAGTACAATCATGGGAGTGGAGATGTCAAAGATCATGCAAGATAAACTGGCTTCTTTCTTGTGATATGGGTTTTGTCACTAAGTTTGAGGTTCCGTAATACCTTTACAGTTGTTCTTGCTTTCTTATTGGCTCAGTGTTTGTCTTTTAATACTGATACTTTTTATTTTAAGCAGTTTTTGTTGCCACCTTTTTATGTTCTGTATTGTAATATAGTTTTATTATCCATCTCAGTCCATGATCATGACAGTTGAGATACAGTGCCTTATGAATTTTATGTGTATTGGTTGTATTAAAGGTTCAATTACATGAGATATGTATTAACTCCTCTACCGTTATATTTTTAAAAAATCTCTCCATGTATTTTTGTGTCTCCAGCTATTTCTTTTCTGGGAACAAGAGGGTGACCATTCACACCCTGGCACAGGTGGTGAAACTTGTCCCTTAGCCTTGAGAAGCAAGCGCTGTAGCCACTCTGTCATACAGGCACTTATGTGTTCCATAGAATACAGCAATGTTGTAGACTGAACCAGTTATAACCTGCTGATTATTATAACCTAGGCTCAAAAAAAAATGTTTCTACATTTTTCCAGCCATTATGACTGTTGCATGACCTTTATTTCTATGTTTTTTTTTAAATTTCAGACCACATGGAGATGATGAAATGTGCAACCTATACATTATGTTCTATACGGACAGCTCTGTGAGAGATGTGTATGCTGATTGTTTGAGTAACAGTGAGCCACAGTTGACGGGTGACAATTTCCCATCTGATGTTAGTCTGCCTTTGCCACCTAATCCTGCCTTGGAGGAGGAAGCACAGGGGCACATCCATAAAGGGGGAGCGAGTGGAGGCAAAAATGCAGATCACGATGGTAAATATAAGTTTACATTTTTTTAATACATTTTCATGCAGTTTTTCCTACCTTTCATTTTCCATGACTAAAAATAAACCAGATTTTTCTGTCGTGAGTTTAGACTGAATGTTACGTTTTTGGTATATGTTTAAATAGTAAACACCTGGCATTTAGCAAGAGTGTCATTTGTATGACTTAATTCTTAAAGTGTCTTATTTTTTCCTACTGAAGTTTTGCACACAAAAAATACTTCAAGTTTCATTTTGCATCATTTTTGCTAAGAAGTTTTCCCACAATTCTCATCTTGTCTTCTGTTGCTGTTTAGGCACATTGTTCATAGTTCAATCCTGTTCAATCACTTGAGTTGTTAGACATTTAAACAAAAATCTTTTTCTACTTATGCTTTCACTGTTCTATATCCATTAACTAAACCATGTTGTTATAAGAAAACTTTATGCTGAATAGAAATGTATTGGTTTTATTATATATCTGCTGTCCTTTTTATCTTTTCATGCTTTTTCTGTAAATCATTTTCAGCCTTGAGTAACTGGAAAATAGATAAAAGTAACGCTGGAATTATCAGTGTCCTAATGAAAACAAATGATATCACTCAAGAGGGAATGCATGTAAAAGGTAACCAGAGGCAAAGTGACACATCAGGGCTCAAAAATGCAGTCAGTGTGGAAACTAGCATGCTTGGAAACTCAGGAGAGATAATGCAATATGATACTGACTTTGATGATTTAGAGTCCGAAAGCCTTTCTGTCATGAAAAGACAAAAGCAAGAGTACTATGATGAGTATGCTGCCAACGATCTGAGAGAGAAGGGGTTGTTTGCACCTAGCCCTGGTGGGGTTGGAGAGGAAGGCCTCAGTCGTAACCGCAACAAGGAATTTGAGGCCATGAATCAGCAGGTGCAACAGTTCCCTCGTAAAAACCAGCATATCAGACCATCACAGTTGCAGCAACCAGCTGAACAAATGGCAAATCCTGCTAATAATATCAGAGACAGCAATGCTGAGCCAAGAAGACCTCCGCCATCAAAACTTGGGCCACTTCTGGCAGACTCAAGCAAAACTGGTGCTCATGCCATAGCTGGAGAACCAGCCAAAGTTCACAGCCGTGAGTTGGATTGGTGCTTTACCTGCATGCTCAGTTTTGTTGGGCATTTTTGATGTTTGATGTTGTTGCTTCATTAGATTTGAGATGTTGTGATCAAAATATTGATACCAGTATTGTACTGTCGGTGTCAAACCTGGATGTTAACGAAAGAACAAGAACGACAAAAAAAATCACCATTTATGAAATTAGATGTCTGAGAAAAAAAAAACAGCTCATGTAATGTCAAATGCCTACTGAGAAACAAAAGTTTCACGGCCATTGCTAGAAGAGTATTATGGCAGGAGTTGAAGGTTTGATTTTGACATTTTTTTTTAGGATGGATCTCAGTCAATCAGCACCACAGATATATAACCTCAGAATGGAAGGGACCAGGAATAGAAGATGGTCAAGAAGAAGAAGCATCAAGGTGTACAGACACCTTAAAACAGCACAGTATGGCAGCATACAAGGTGACAGCACATGCACTGGATCAAAAGCAAATAATTAGCTCTCCCTGTGAAGCTGCGGAGCACAAACACTAGATAGAAAAAGAAATGCTAAAAAACAAAGATCCACTGTTGTTTCTATAGTAGAGAGCTTGTGTAATTGCTGTTGTCTCACTGACACATTAGCAATATTTTGTTTTGTTGTAAAGTTTCAAAAGCATGCCCTTATGATTGACACCTTGCTGCATTTTGTGTATCTACATCTCAGTTTCAGTTAATTTATTTCAGATTTGTTTGTTGGCTAACTTTGTATCCCCTCCTCTTGTGCATAAACATGTGTGTCTGCTGTGTAGCTGCAAACGTGGCACATAATAGCATTCACTAAAAAGTGTCCACTTCTGTGTCTGTGTTGAATTGCTGTTGTTTTTCAGATGTGTTTGTTGGTTAACTCTGTATCCTTCCGGTTTGTGCATAAACATCACAAGACAGCATACACTAAACAGTTTACTCTACCATTTCTGTATAAAATTGCTGTTGTATTTCATATTTGTTTGTTGGTTAACTTTATATCATCCCCTCCTTTTGTTCATAAATATGTTTGTTGGTTGTCTGGCATAGCTAAAAACATGGCATGTAATAGCATTCACTAAACAAATGTAGACTCCCGTGTCATCAACATGATGTGCAATTTAATGATGCAATTTAATGATCTGCTTTTCAACAGATTCTTTAGATATTTAGACAGGCAGTGTAATAATGGTACGAAGTACTCACAGTGTTTTTCCAGTTTGTTCAGATTGTAGTATCTTCTTTCTTCTTTGGTCTTTGGCCACTGACCAACAAGGCAATCAGTGACCTTCACGCCTGGTAGTGTCTTGCAGGGTAGCAACAAACTGTCTCCACTTTCCTTGGTTGACAGCCATCATTCGTGTGGTGCCCCAGCTCTGGTTCATGCTCAGCATCTCTGCCTCCACAGTTCTCCGCCAGGTGGCTTTTGGCTGTCCTTGCTTTTGCTTTCTTTCTGGAGTCCATAGCTCAACAGTTCTGGTGATTAAGTCAGGGTCTCTTCTGAGGATGTGACCAACCCAGTTCCAGCATCTACCCACTGTGATGGTGCGCATGTCTTCTTGGTGGCTCCGAGTTAGCAGTTCTTGGTTGGTGATGGTGTTCGGCCAGAAAATTCAAAGAATTTTCCTTAGGCAGCTTGCGTGGAAAGTGGACAATTTGGACATTTCCTTTTCTTTTACTCTCCATCATTCTGCACCGTACACAAATTATGCAGCTCTGATATATTTTTAATTTAGTGTTTGTACTGTACTGGGAGGATTTGAAGATGTTTAGGTTGGTGAAGGCTTTTCTGGCTTTATTCATTCGGCTACTGATATCTTTGCTTGTTCTACCATCTGGTGTTACTATACTTTCTAAGTATGTAAATGTGTTTGTATTTTCTAGTGCTTGGTCCCTTATTTTTATGGGTGCAGGATTTCTTACATTTAGTGTCATGACTTCTGTCTTCTTGAGATTACTGTTTAGTCCCACCTGTTGGCTATGTTTATTCAATCTGTCTGTTTTTTTCTGGGATGTGTTGATGTGAGTGTGCGAATAATGCAATGTCATCTGCATATTCTAGATCCTCCAGTGTAGAGAATGTTGTCCATCATATTCCTCTAGGAGCATCTGCTGTTGTCTGGCACATCACCCAGTCCATGACTGTTTAAAACAGAGTGGTTGATAAGAGGCATCCCTGCCGTACTCCTGTTTTCACCTCAAAAGTTAGGATGCTCTGCCCAACACTGCATGTGAAATTAGCATGCAGGCTTTTAATGATGTAGACCATACATTTAGGGATTTCATAAGCCTTCAGTATTTTCCATTATCTGTCCCTGTGTATGCTATCAAATGTCTTTTCCAAGTCAACAAAGTTTATATACAGCGGCCTCTGCCATTCTGAGCAATGTTCTATTATGTTCCTGATGGTGAATATATGATCTGCACATTGTCTGTTTCTTCTGAATCCTGCTTGTTCCTTCCTCAGTTTATGGTTTAGTGTTCTTGAAATTCTTTGAATAATTATTCTGCCCAATATTTTACTGGGAACTGAGAGTAATTTCTTTTCAGTTGCTGCAGTCAGTGATGTCACCTTTCTTTGGAAATTTAACAATTATTCCTCTGTTGCACTCCATTGGTGTTGTCTCTGTTGCCAGATTTGTGCAAATAGTGGTTTTAATAGCTCTGCCCCCAAAACAGGGTCTGTTCTATATAATTCTGCATTTAGGTTGTCATGACCTGGAGCTTTTCTGTTCTTCAACCCTTTGATAGCTGTGATGATTTCTTTCCTACGTGGAATATCTGTATTTATATCTAGATCATTTTCAGCCTCTGGAATGTTCAATTGTGACTTAGGAGGTGCGTTATTTAGTGTTTCTATGAAGTGTTCTGCCCATCTTGCCTCTTGCTCCTGTTGTGTGGTGATGAGATTTCCACTCTTGTCTCTCACTAGTGTAATGTTGTTTGAGCCCCGTTTTCCACTAAACACTTTTGTTACTTTGTATAACATGCTTTGTTCATTTTTCAGTGCAGCTTATTATGCCTGACTTGGAAGATTATCTATAAATTTCCCTTTGCCAGCTCAGGTTTGACGTTTCATTTCCTTGCTCAGCTGACTACTGTTCACTATATATTTTCTTCAGCCTCGAGGATTTTGCTTCTATCTTCTTTCTTTTCATTTCTTTTCTTATCCCAATGATTTTCAACGTTTCTGGTGTTATCTAATCATATTATTCTTTCGTGGAATCCCAAGCAAGTTTTGCTGCTTTCTTTATATACTATTGAAATTGTACTGAATTTCTGGTCAGCATGTTGAGCTGCTGTCTCTTCCTGACTCTTGGCAGTTTGATAACGTTTCTTTATATCAGATACGAATGCTTTCTTTGTGAGGGGGTCCTTCAGTTTACTGATGTCAAATCTTTTCTGATATGTTATTATTGGCCCAGTAGTGCTGATCTTCATCTGGATTCTTACAAACTCTAGGTGGTGATCACTTCCCACATCTGCGCCTTTTCTTACTTTCACATCTTGCAGAGAATGCCTCCATCTGCCATTGATCCTTATGTGATATATCTGGTTTCTGTCACGGCTATTTGGTGACTGCCATATTAATTTGTGGATTTTCTTGTGTGAAAAAAGTGTTCCACCAATGACAAGGTAGTTAATGCCACAAAAACCTATTTATTTATCACCATTTTCATTTGCCATTCCGCTGCCGTATCTCCCCATTACTCTTTTGTACTATGTATAATGCATTCCAACCAGGCTTTGAGATCTCTCATTACTGTGATAACACCCGTGTGTTACCGGGGCCCGAAAGGGGAGCAAAGAATAGTAACACTGTTCCCTGCCAAGCATGTCATAGAAAGTGACTAAGGAGGGTTGGGCATGGGGCCGGTTACCCCATCCTGTAAAAAATTTAAACCACAAAAAACTTCAAAAAACATTGACAAGTCAATTAAAGAAAATAAAACACAGCCATCCAAGACAGGGGAAGGTCTTCTCGCAGGGAGGCGTATGATGCAACACAGAGAAAGCCGAAAGGAGTCTGTGTTACTGACTAATCTTCTTTCTTCTAGGAGAACTTCCAGATTTGGCACCTGGAATGTTCGGACATTAAACGAACAAGGGAAAGTGGCACAAGTAGCAGCAGAGATGAGGGAATATAAAATCGAGGTTCTGGGACTGTGTGAAACAAAGTGGAAGGGGGTAGATAGGAAGAAACTCATCACAGGTGAATTGGTGCTGTCCTCAGGACATGAAGACGAAAGTTCACACCACAGTGAAGGGGTAGCTCTTATGTTATCTAAAGAAGCACAGAAAGCACTCATTGAATGGGAAGCCATTGGATCCAGAATAATAACAGCTACTTTTAAAACAGCTAAAAAGAAAGTAAATGTCATCCAATGTTATGCACCAACTAATGACAAAGAAGAGTCTGTGAAAGAAGCATTTTATACTAGACTGCAGGAAATTATGGAAAAAGTAAAAAGAAGAGACATCACAATTTTGATGGGTGACATGAATGCAAAGATAGGTACAGTCAACACCGGCTTTGAAGAAGTCATGGGAAAACGGGGGCTAATAATAATAATAATAATAATAATAGCCCCTTCAGTCATAACTGACTATGGGAATGCGCCCCTGAGGTGACAGCCCTCAGCTGCTTATTTTCCTGGTGCTCCTTTCGACGTTTTCTCCTCACCTCTGCTTCTTGTGTGAGCCTCTCTTCGCCCAATCTGAGGTGGCGCCGTAAATAGCATCGCCACCTAGTGCGATCGGCAGCTTCATCCTCCCATGTTGCTGGATCCATGTCCAGTGCCCTCATATCTCTCTTGCACACATCTTTGAACCTCAGCTGTGGTCGCCCAACTGTTCTCTTGCCATCTGCTAATTGTCCGTAGAAGATATCTTTTGGGATGCGACCATCTTCCATGCGGCGAACATGGCCAAGCCAGCGAAGTCTGCGCTGTCTAAGAAGCGTATACATACTTTGAAGGCCAGCACGTGACAACACCTCGACATTTGTCACTTTATCTTTCCACGAGATGCCGAGGATGCGGCGTAGACACCGCAAATGGAAGGTATTGAGCCTTCTTTCTTGCTTAGCATAGGTCGTCCAGGTCTCGCTGCCATATAGGAGTGTGCTGGTGATGCAGGCATTATATACCGCAGCTTTGGTCTTCATTGTGAGTTTAGAGTTTCCCCAAACACGCGATGTGAGGCGGGCAAAGGTAGCTGCAGCTTTGCCAATGCGGCTGTCGATTTCTGTATCCAGTGAGAGTTTGTCATTGATGGTAGACCCTAGGTATGTGAAGTGGTGCACCACTGCCAATTCATAGTTATCGATAGTGATAACTGGTGCAGCACCCACATCCTGACTCAGCACATTCGTTTTCTTTAGACTTATTGTGAAGCCAAAGTCCTTGCATGCTTTAGTGAAGCGATTCATCAAGCTCTGAAGCTCCTGTTGGCTTTGAGTGACGACTGCAGCATCATCAGCGAACAACAAGTCTCTTATAGTGACTCTTATAGGGGCTAGGAATAATGAATGAAAATGGGGAACTATTCTCAAACTTCTGTGCTTCAAATCAACTGGCTATAGGAGGAAGCATGTTTCCACATAAGAGAATACACAAGGCAACATGGATATCACCAGACCATAGAACAGAAAATCAGATTGATCATATATGCATAAACAAGAAGTTTAGATCATCATTGCAGGATGTAAAGGTATATAGAGGAGCAGATGGGGCATCAGATCACCACCTTCTGATAGCCAAAGTAAAAATGAAACTCAAGAGATATGCAACAATGCAAAATTATAGACAACAATTTAATGTAGGACATCTAAGACATCAAGAAACAAGAGACAAAGTTGCGGTCACAATATCCAACAAATTCCAAGTGCTCCAACAGCTGGAAGATGTAGAGAATACAGAAGACTATTGGCAGCAAATCAAAACAGTATGGAATGAGACGTGAAGAAATACTGGGGAAAAGGGAACGACAACAAAAAGCATGGATAACAACAAAAACCATCAATAAGATAAAAGACAGAAAAAAAACAAGAAAGCAGATTTAAACATAAGCAAAACCAGAAGTTCCAAAGCCAAGGCTCAAGAAGTGTACACAGAAGCAAACAAAGGAGTAAAAAGAAGTATCAAAAGAGACAAGAGGAAGTATATTGAGGAGTTGGCAAGAGAGGCAGAAGATGCTGCAGCGAAAGGAAATATGAGAGAACTGTATAACAGCACAAAGAAGCTGACAGGGAAATACAAGCAAACAAGTTGCCTCATAAAAGACAAGAATGGAAAACTGCTCAGCAATATACAAGAGCAAATGAAGAGGTGGACAGAATATTTTGAGGACCTTCTCAATAGACCAGCTCCACAAAACCCCCCGGACATCCAGCCAGCACAAGAAGAGCTACAAATTAACGGTGAAAGGCCAACGAAGGAAGAAATAAAGAAAGCCATAAAGCTTCTAAGAGATGGAAAAGCATCTGGACCTGATGGCATTCCAGCAGAGGCCATCAAAGCAGATATCGACACGGCTACAGAGATGTTATATAAATTACTTGGTAAAGTCTGGGAACAGGAAGAGATTCCAGCAGAATGGAAGGAAGGATATCTGGTTAAGTTGCCTAAGAAGGAAAATTTACAAGAGTGCGCAAATTATAGAGGAATAATGTTACTATCAGTGCCAGGAAAAGTATTAAATAATATTTTCCTTGAGAGATTAAAAGAGTCCATAGACAAGAAACTGAGAGATGAACAAGCAGGTTTTCGACAAAACAGATCTTGTACAGACCAGATAGCCACTTTGAGAATAATAGTTGAACAAAGTCTGGAATGGAATTCACCATTATACATCGGATTTGTGGACTACGAAAAGGCATTTGACAGTGTAGACAGAGAATCACTTTGGAAATTGATGAGGCATTATGGAGTTCCCCTGAAGATCATTAATTTAATAAAGAAAACATATGAAGACATGACATGCAGAGTTCTTCATGAAGGACAGCTTACAGAACCATTTGGGATAAGAACAGGAGTGCAACAGGGATGCCTCTTGTCTCGATTTCTTTTCTTATTAGCAATAGACTGGGTTATGAGAACATCAACAACACACAACAGAAATGGAATCCAGTGGACTCTGATAAGCAGTTGGATGATCTGGATTTTGCTGATGACTTGGCTCTTCTGTCCCATAACCATAATCAGATGCAGGACAAATTGAAAACACTCGATGAGAGGTCACAGCAATTGGGTCTGAAAATACACAGGGAAAAGACAAAGATAATGAGAATAAATGCAGGTAATGAAAATAGGGTTGAACTTGAAGAAGCACCAATACAAGATGTAGAATCGTACACATATCTTGGCAGCAATATAGACAAAGTTGGAGGGACAGACAGTGATATCAAAATAAGAATACAAAAAGCAAGGGGAGCTTTCATTGCATTGGGAAATGTATGGAGATCAAGAGAAATCGGATCCAACACGAAAATAAGAATCTTCAACTCAAATGTGAAGTCATTCCTATTGTATGGCTCTGAAACATGGAGAACAACAGAGACAACAACCAAAAAGCTACAGACTTTCATAAATGGGTGCTTGCGTAGAATAGAGGGATTAAAATGGTATGACAAGGTTACCAATGTGGAACTGAGGACAAGAACTAGACAAGTGCCAGTGGAACAAGAGATGAGAAGAAGACAATGGCGATGGATAGGACACACACTGAGGAAACCTGTTGATAACATTACAAGGCAGTCCTTGTTCTGGAATTCCCAGGGCAAGAGAACGAACGAACGAACGAACGAACGAACTTTATTTTCGAAGGGTAAAGAATTGGGCGCGCAGGCCCGTCTAACATTCTGCCCTTCCACTCTCATTAATCTTGCATACTATATCCTTTCATTCCCACATGATGCTTTAAGCATTAATTTAAAGGCATGCAACATTATAAAGTTACCATAACAGCATTCATTTACAGTATGCAAGCATAATAATAAAAAAATGAGTAGGGTTTTTTTTTTGAAACAAACAAGCTAGTAAATGGGGGAAAAAAGTAATAATAAAATAAAATAAATAAAACAATAAATAAATTCTGTATACCGACACTCACTCATGCAGTCAATCCGTCTACAATTAATCTGTATTTTTGGTATGCGGGTACATTCTCACGACTCACATTTCTAAAGTACAGTATTATGTGAGTACATTCACACATACATTACATTATATAATAATATTTTAAAGTGAATATAATAATGATATTACATGGATATAAAACAAATTATTCACACACAAAAATGAGCGGAAGAGGAAAAGAAATGTTGACCTATGGATGAGATGTTGACAGGCAAATACTGTTTCTATGGGGGTAGATAATCAGTGTTGAGGAAGTGTTTGAAAAGTGCTTTGTTAAAAGAATATTGTGTAGGTAGGCTTTTTAGGTGGTGTGGAAGGCTGTTCCATAAGTAGGCACCAGAGTAGGCTAGACTCTTTTTGAACAGGTCGATCCTAGGTTTGGGCAGACGTAACTGATGTAATCGTTGTCCCTCCCTTCTACTGGTTTGAAACAATGATCTTAGGTACGACGGGGCATTGTTAGATAGAATTGTGTGAGTCAGCTTGGCTTTGTTGTAGAGAAGACGTTTTTTTAGCGACAGTATTTTGGGTTCTTTTCCTGTCCTTGTGTGTGGTGTCGTGCGATTATCGGTGATCAGACGCACTGCTCTCTTTTGCAGGGAGTGCAGTCTCTTCGAGGTGGAAGCAGGGCAACAATCCCATAGTGTAGAGCAGTAATCTAGATGTGTCTGTATATGTGAGGTGTAGAACAATAGTCTAGTGTCTGCGTCTAAGAAGTGTTTTATTTTGGCTAGCTGGTACGTCTTTTGTGCTATGTGTTTGGTTAAATTCCGTACATGGGAGTTCCACGTTAAGTGCTGGTCAATCGTGATCCCCAGAACTTTGTGTTCTGTTACATGTTCAATTTGTATTGATTCCGCGTGTAGCTGTAGCGATCTTTTGGTGCAGCTTAGGAGTTTCTGTCTGGTGGTAATCAACATAGATTTCGTTTTTGTTGTGTTTACTGGCATACGATTCATATTACTCCATTTTGTTAGATTGTCTACATCGCTTTGAAGAGTCATTTCAAGTGCCACGCAGTCATTGTCACTAGTGTAGATAGTACAATCATCTGCAAAGAGGTCACAAGTTGAATATTTTAGATGTAGTGGCAGGTCGTTGATGAACATTGCGAAGAGTAGGGGCCCAAGAATAGAGCCCTGTGGTACTCCTGTAACTACCTTCGAGAAATCTGATGCCGAGTTGTTGTGAAGCACTAACTGTTGTCGATCTGCCAGGAATGATTTGATGATGTTTAGTGGATTAGAGCCTATTCTGAGGGTTTCCAACTTTTGAACCAAGATAGTGTGGTCAATCATGTCAAATGCTTTCTTGAAGTCGACAAAAACAGCACCACATAATTTTCCATCATTTATGTTCGACAGCCAGTTGTCTGCCATTTTGGTGAGCGCTGTGTGACAGGAATGTTTGGGTCTGAAACCTGACTGGCTATCAATGAGCAGTTTGTTTGTTGTTAAGTGTTGAAATGTGGTGTTGTAAATGTGTTTCTCTAGTGGTTTTGAAAGAGATGATAGAAGGGATATTGGTCTGTAGCTGTTGGGATCGCTATGTGAGCCAGATTTATAGAGGGGGTACACTTTGGCAGATTTAAAGGCTGTGGGGAAGTAGTTGTGTGCAATACATTGGTTGTACACATAGGTTAAGGAGTCGCAAATGATGGGCGCAGCGTAACGTAGAATCTTATTGCTGATACCATCAAGCCCAGATGAATTGTTGTTTTTTAATGCCAAGATATATTTGAGAACTTCATGTACTGTTAGAAAAGGAATATGTCTTAGATCTGTTGTGGTGTGTTCAGTGTTGCAGAAGGCTGTCAATTTACTAATATCGCAGTCCATTGGCTTTAGTGTCGACTTGAGAAGGCTAATTTCTGTTTTGAAGTGGTTGCTAAAATGAGTTGCCGTGAGGGAGCAGCTTTTTGGTAAAGAGTTTAGTGACTTTGATTTGTGTGTTAGTGTTCTAATGGCTGCCCAGACTTCTTTGCTGTTTGCTTTGTCTTGAATCATCTTTCTGAAATGTAGTTTCTTTTCCTGACGAATGAGATATTGTACTTTGTTTCTAAGCATCCGATACCTGCTGAAATCTTTGAGCTTATGTGCTTCGTCCCGCTCTCTCATTGTTGATAGTATTTCGTTGGTTATCCATGGGGTCTTTCTGATGTTTTTGACCCGAACCTGCTTTATAGGAACATGTTTGTCGAATACGTTGTTGAAAGTTTGTGTCCAGTATGTTATGGCTTCTTCTGGATGCGGAAGTTGGTACACGTATGAGAGAGGGGATATTTGTAGGTCTTGTAGGAATAATTGAATGTTAAAGATTTTGAAATTCCTGTAATGGACTGTGATGTGTTCCGTTTTAGGTGCTTTAAACCCCTTTCTCGTCCAGGTACAGCAAATAGGATAGTGGTCACTTAATGATGTCTGTGGGACTATGCATTCTATAATGTTTTCTGGGCAGGTCGTATAGATATGATCAATTAGTGTAGATGATGAGTCTGTTACTCTCGTGGGTTGATTGATTAACTGTATGAGGTTGTATGAGATGGTGATATCATTCCACGTGTTGTTCGGTTTGTGAAGGTCAATATTGAAATCCACCAGTAGAATAATTTCCCTCGAAGAAGCCCAAACGTTGTCCATCATTCGTGAGAATGTGTCAAACCATACAGCAGAAGAGCTAGGGTTTCGGTACAGGTAACCAATTAGAACGGGGGTCAGGTTGGGGAGTTTTATTTCCAGCCATAAACATTCAATGCCAGTATGTTCTAGATCATCACGGCGTCTGTACTGAAGAGATGTTGAGATGTATATGACTAGCCCTGTTTCATGTTGTCTGTTAGGATCCCTGCGAATGGTGGTGAATCCATTAATCCTAATTTCGTCATCTGTAATTTTGTCATTGAGACGGGTTTCAGAAAAACCAAATATGTGGAAGTTTTGTTGGAGGGAGGTGGAGACTTCAGAAAGCTTACCTAGCAGGTGGTAAATGTTTAAATGACCAATTTTAAGCCCTGATAGTTTAAGCCATGAATTAGTGGTATTGCCTATTTGCACTCGGACATGATAATAGTCCATAGGAAAGAAATAATGAGGGGAGTAGGAATGAGTAAGAAGCAATAAAATTGGTACACAATGGTTTATACAAAATTGTAGACAAGTAATAAAATATGCACCGCTAGAGTCCGTGGACACTGTTTACAGTATCTTAATCTCTGCAAAAAGTGTGGTTTTTATCTTAAAATACAGTCTGTTCCGAACAAAAAGGAATATTTTTACTTCAACCACAGTCAATGTAGAGAATTAATCCTCCCGGGACAGTTAAAGGTCCACGCTGTGACTTAGTTAGTTAGTTTTGTGAGGATTTCCTAATTTTCCTCAATATGAAAAAAACGAAGGTGCAGATGTATAAAAGATGTAAAAGAGAATGGTGAGCGTAGGAATGAGAGGAATAAGCACAGGTAGGCAGAGGTAGACCAAGAAGCACATGGAGAAGAGAGCTGGAAACAGAGGTGAAAATGATAAGGAGAACGTGGAAGGAACTTGAGATGATGGCACGTGACAGGAGGACTTGGCATGTGTTTGTTGAAGGCCTATGCTCCTTTGGGAGTGGAGGGTTATGAATGAATGAATGAATTACTGTGATAAGATCATACCTTGGTGTACATCACATTTCTTTTTGTAATTGATGGTAAAACGCATCCTTTTCCTCTTTGTCACTGCATTGTATTATGGTGATGTTAGTGAATCTCCCTCTGAGTCCCGCTCTTATCAATCTATTGTTGATTGGCTTCCATTCCAGTAATGATCTTTCTATGCCCTTCTTCAGGACAATGGCTACGCCTTCACTGTGTTGGTCATCCTCTCTTCCCGAGTAAAGTTCTGTTTCCCCTGTTGCTGTTTTTACTCTTCCTGCCCCAGTCTATCTACTCTCCCTTATTCCTAGTATGTGTAGTCTGTAGTTTTTCATTTCCATTATAATCTGTTTCAGTTTCCCTGTCTCGTTCATCATTCCTACATTCCAAAATCCAATTCTGTTAAATGTTGTGTTATCTCATAATTGTACTTTTATAAATTTTGGCTCAACATTTTGACATGTGACTTAATGATGTTACAGTTAGCCTAAAAATATTTGATGAAATCTCACAAAAGTGGTAACATGTCAGCTTTTTTAGATATTGAGATATTACTATCACCAGAAACATTTTTAGTAAACTATGTAATGATGAAAACAGTATCGTTCAGTGAACTTTGTAATGAAGAAAACGTTATTTTTCATTGAGCTTTTTAATGAAGAAAACAATATTCTAATCAGAAAAGTATTTGAAGTTAATGCCAAGTATTCCCAAGATGTTAAATTCAGAGAGAATTGAGTTAAATAGTCAGTGCTATGTATTGATTTTTATGAAAGAGCCAGTGCTTTCAAAAATGTATCAAAGATTTTGGCATATGTATTCTGTATCATTTGTTAGCAGAGAATCTGAAGTTTCTTAACTCATAAATATCTCTAAGTTGATATTATTAATTAAATAATTTTTGGCATTTTTACCTCAATCAGATCTGCTGACAAGTTACCAATGTTGCCAGCATGCACTTCATATTCTTGCATGTATCGTCTTCAGCTGTAGAAATTAATTTTGATCTTAGATTTTGGTACTCTACTTTAAGATGTTGTTTTAACTCTTTTAAGATTCTTTTTTGTTGTTGTTGTAAACATTGGTTCTTTTTTTATTTGTTATTCTTACATGAATAAATCTGCCATGTATACAACCAGTGCGCAGCAGGAACAATTAGCATTCATACCCTTCGACATTTGCTGAGGGAGACTGAGCACCTATGGGTTTGCTCGGGGTGCAATGACGTCTTCTGATTAACATTAACATTATTCTTACATGAAATGTTATATTTTCATCTTGATCTTATTATTCATTATGTTTATGTATATTAAATTATTCCTTTCCAGTTCAGTTTAATGAATGAAAGGTTTATGAGGAGACATGTAAGAATAATTCTGCAAGTGAAATGGGTCCTTCATAATGGGTCCTTCATAATGCAAGCAGATTTGTGCATATCAAAATGTGAATAGCTTTCATGCTGCAGACAGTATTTGGCAAAACTCTGAAATAGGTCTCTACTTATGAAATTTCAAGTAAACTATATTTTATTAAATGAAGTAGGGTAGCTGGAAAAAGTACCTTCAACCCAGATGAAACATTTTAAAACTCTTTTTGTGAAGAGGAGCAGATATGAAACAGGAGGAATTCTTGCCACCACTAGAGATCCTGGCGTAGCAGTGTTACAGACTTTTTGTCTGTTCATTTTTTAAATGAATCCTCCATTTATATATTGGCCAGTGTTACAATTATTAACCAGAAGCACTGAAAATATTGAATGAAACTAAAACTGATGCCTATTGGCATACTGATTTTACATTTATCTTCCGATCTTGAATAACTGTTGCACTTTGCAGGTCTCCATTTTTCATATATTTTTATTTGGTCAATGTCTTTTGCCACTCTTTTTTATTTTGTTGTTTTTTTTTTTTTTTTTTTTTGTTTGTGAGAATGGTAGCGAACAAGCAGGGGGCATAAGAAAGCATGAGTAAGTGAGTCTTGGCATAATTTAAAGCATAATTGAAATAATTAATGAATGTGGGGTAGGGAGAGAGATGGGGGGAACAAGAAAGACACACACGAGAGACACAATGTGAGGGTGCATGAGTGATGAGTGGGTGAATGCCAGAGAGTGAGTGTGTGTGCATGGATGAAAATGTGTGAACGAGGGAGAGAATTAGAGGAGTTTTCTTAGTGAATGCAGGAGAATGAGTGAACAGTGGATGAGAGTGTGCAAGTGAGAGAGAAGGAGAGGAAGAGATTTAAAGAAGCATATACTGAAAAAGGATGCAATTCTGGTTCCACTAATTAACAATAAATTCTTGTTGCATGTTCTGGGGGTCATTTTTCAACGTCACTACAAACACCTTAATTGTTGTGTTGTCTTTTTTATTATCTGTTCGGCATCTGCTGAGTGAATAGATGTGATGTAGTGTATTTTTTATCAGCAATTATTTCTTAGCTTTACTGTGTATGTGCCATTTGTTTTTGTTTCAACATAACTTGTTTTTTAAAAGAGAAAATGCTAAATGCTGTGTTAGCTGTGTTCTAAGATAGTGTTTTTTTTTTTTGTATTGTTCTGCAGAAAACAAAAAAAATACTTTGAAGTCTTTCTTTTTTACCAGAAATGTTTAGTCATTTACAAATTATTTTATTAAATTATAGGTTTTCCCAACATAATTTATTCATTATTTGATAGTACAGTTTTATCGGTTGCTATAAACACTGTGACCATTTTGGATTCAATGTACTAACTTTTTTTTTTTTTTTTTTTTTTTTAAGTGAGCACCAAATTTGAACTGGAACCTCATCACTGTATTTTGAACTTTGGTAGAATAGATTTATTTATGTCTTCAGTAGATTCTGAGCTTTAGGACTATCAAATATTACAACATTATTTTCAATAAACTCTGGGGTCGACCCAGCCTCATGAATTGGGTACCAGAGCAACTCTGGGAAGGTTAAGCGGCCGGCGTGATGCTGACCACATTACCCCTTGTGTGCCGATGGTCAAGAAAATATGGGCCTAACACCATATTCCCAACATGCTTCAATCCTTTACCCATTTCCTGTTTTCAATAAATCAATAAAAATCAGAAATTTGATGTGACATACATTTTAAAACAATGGGAAGTTTATCTGCCAGATCAGAAGTTGTCTGATGAATAAATAAGCATGTTATTGGAAACTTAGTAACTCAAAACAAGATTCTGAGAAATCTGTGGTTTTTTTCATAGGAAAAACATAATTTCTTAGGAAAATAAAGTTTTCAAACATTTTTTTTTTTTTAAATAACTTTTTCATGTACATCATTGTAGCTTGTATTCTGACAACTGGTTTTGACTTTTTAATTCTGGAGATTTTAAATTATCTGAGAATCGATAATATCAATTATATTTTCCTTTTTTTTAGATTTTGACTTAAAATCTCTAGTTTTATTGATGAAGGAAGCAAAGAGAGAGAGGCCCCTTGATAAGACAAAGTTATATATCTCTCCAGGTATTCACTTTGAACACAGCCTGAAGTTTAACTCCTCATGGCCAAGTGAGAAAGTGGCACTTGGTCAGGTTGGAGGTGTCGCCACTGATAAGGATGGGAATGTGTACATATTTCATCGAGGCTCTAGAGAGTGGACAGCACAGTGAGTAACCCACTTTTCTTTTCTTTTCACAAGAAGCGCTTTACAGTGTGAGTTGTCTGTCTTTTGCTTTATGAAAACTAATTATGTAAAGAATATTCTGTTTATTTCTGTTTGAGAAGCCCATTGCATTGTGGGTAGTGATGTGTAGTTCCCTGAGGAAACGAAAGAAAGACCAGGACTACGGCTTCATTAGGCGTGTCATGAGAGGCAGCTAATATGAGGTTGTGCGTGAGGTTGGCAGCCTTATCATATCAAACAAATTGCTACAGAAACCACAACTACAAGAGCACATGAATGATTTGGTGCAGGTTTCCTGCAAGGGGATCAGCTGCAGTGGTGGATGCGTGCTTCGTGGAAAACAGAATAGACAGTATGATGAATTAATGAGGGAGCCGCGCTGGCGTAATGGTTACCACACTGCACTGGCGATCGGGTGATCCAGATTCGCACCCTGGCGTGGACATTTGAAGAAGTGTCTTCGACCGGGGACTTGGACTGGATTAATTCGAGTCTTGGCGAAGATATTTGAAGCAGTGCCTTCGACCAGGGGACTGGAATAACCCGAGCAGCTCCTGAGCACAAACCCTCCTGACCGGGTTGGAAGGAAAGTCCATAGGCTCCCCAGCCTCGCAATGCCATGAAATTTGTTTCATGTCATTGGGCCGAAGGACTGAAAGCCCACGTGCCGCGGGTTAAGAAAAAAAAATGAATTAATGAATGGGCCTCATTAGTTACCGTCTCCCACAATAAGTATCTTGTTTCATGCTATTATAGAAGCTCCGTACACATGAGTATCATGTTGTCTTGCCTTTGTATAAGCTCATTACACATGAGTATCCTGTTGTCTTGACATTACATAAGCATATTACACATGAGTATTGTCATGCCATTAAAGAAGGTCATTACACATTGAATATCCTGTTGTCTTTCTGTAGTAAAAGCTCAATACATTTGAATATCATGTTGTCTTGCCATTACAGAAGCTCATTACACATGAGTATCTTGTTGTCTTGCCAATTTAAAAGCTCATTACACTTATTTCTCCTGTTGTCTTGCCATTACAAAAGCTCATTACACATGAGTCTCCTGTTGTCTTGCCATTACAAAAGCTCATTACACATGAGTATTCTGTTGAACAACTTTAAATTTGTCTTGTAAATCAAGTTGGGAAAAATCAAAGTGGTTTTGTTTGTAACATTGACTTGAAAGACACTGAAATAGAAGATGAATCCACCATGAACTAACCAAATCACTTGCCACATGCACACTGGTATTTATTTTCCGCAGAGAAGAGAAATGATATTACTGTAGAATGTATGCGTTTCTGTATACATGTTTATTTAGTTATTTCTGACGAGTGCCTGCAACATACCCATTTATGTGTATTATATCCTGCAACATACCCATTTATGTGCATTATATCAAACAGTGGATAACTTGAGCCTGACTCTCTTCTCTTCAATTGAACATGAAAGACCATATAATTTTGCTTTTAATCTTTACTAGATTACACAATTTTCTTGAAAATAAATACATTTTAACAATCAGTTTAAGTATTAAATTCCGTTGGGAGGACAACATTAGACAATATTTGAAGGACCGAGGACTAGAATGGAACCAAGCCAGGAGGAAGACAGCCGATAGAATAGTATGGCGCTCTCTCTTAAAAACCTCTACACCTCACGGTAGAAGAGGAACGACTAAGTCAAAAAAAAAATGTAAGTATGTAAAATGTGTAACTTCCTGTTGAGTTTGTTTGGTTTTAGTTTTAAGGACCATCTTCATTGCACATGGACAATCCCATCAGTGCTTTGATCTCCTCCCTTAGATCACACAAGGAGGATCTCAGCACAGTGCACGACCTCCATAGTACTGGCGAGGATCCCAATGTGTGTATACAGGAATCACACATTCTATAAATATTTTTGTGGTTTGTAGGTTTTTCCTAATTTTATAAATTTTTGCTAGGGTAGCAACCGTAGGGTCTACTTTTTTAGGATTTCCCGCTGCCGAGGGATTTTTAATATGCGCAACTTGCACACAAGACCTATTTTTTCGCCCTTATCCGAGAAGGCTAGGCATCATATCTCACTACCCATGAGATCAAGGTGGAGTATGACATCATTAGGACCCACTGGTTCTAAAAAAAATGTCCATCAAATACATTCCCTGTACTGCGAACTGAACCTGGTACCTTTAGAATTAGAGGCGGACGCCATACTTCTTAGCCACTCCAACCCCCTCTGCATTTGTACAATTATGTAACCAGTGTGATAGTTTCATAGTAAATACAAGAGTGCATTGGACAAGTAATGTATGCCAAGAAAATGCCTTCCAGCAGGAAACAATTTGATTCTCATGGCCAAGATGTGTCGTTGGGTTAGGCCAGGGGTCGGCAACGGGTTGATCGCGATTTACTGGTGAATCACCGGGGTTTCGTAGATCTCTTGTTGACAGAGGGGAAATAATAAAGGGTTTTTAAGCTTGGGAAAGTTTGAACTATCCCTCTCATGCTAGCGTTTAAAAGCGTAGTATCCCTGGGATTAAAAGTACTTTTTCCGTGCTCCAAGTGAAAACCCATGAGCTGACTGATTAAAATGAACCTTATTCATGAACTGCATAAGTTAGGAATGCCTTCTTTCTTTTACATGAAATTGCTATTCTGTGAAAAATCATTTAGTTAGAATTTTCCACTGCCGTGTTGAGGGAACTGAAGCATGGAGATCATCAGGGAAAGAGACAAGTTACATATAGGCTGGACTTGTTCAAAATTCGATATTCTTGAAACTTGAAACCTGACATGATGTTAACAAGATATATTTTTAGGGAGCTCTTTATTTCTAAAGTAGATCCCGACAGCCCCTGGGTTGTATGCCCCTAGGTTAAACTGATCAGTCCAAGTTTTTTTTTTTTTTTTTTCGCCATTATTTTATATTTTTAATACACATTTGAGCTGCTGTAGCATAGTGGTTAGTGCACTGGCTTCTTAGCTCGGTGGTCCATGGTTCGATCCTCAATTGAGATGGGATTTTTTTAGACTGCAAACGGCTCCGGGGTTGACCCAGCCTCATGAAATGGGTGCCAGAGCAACTCTGAGAAGGTTACGTCGGCCGGCGTGATGCTGACCAAGTGTAATGGGATCCTTTACCTTTTAATATGCATTTAACTGATGTAATGAAATGTGGATATAATGAATAAAATATGCCTAAAAGACAGAAAATTGTATATAAAGTATGAAAAGTACAAAACCCAAAGAATGACCTGTCATAAAGAAGATTGACAGAGAGCACAAATAGAAGCAAGAAGAGAGAATTAGAAAGTGTGAAAGGGTCGTGTGTATATATCTCTCCACGGTTACTGTGTTTCTTGTCTAGCGTTACTTGCCCTTGTGCTAACTTCCTCTTCCTGCTTTCTGGTTCCAAAAGCACGGTTGATTAAAACGTGTCGAGTTACATCTAGTTATGATTTATGCTTCCTTGTGTGAGAATGTTTGACAGCCAGCCGTATCTCATTACATTTACCAACGTTTACTCTACACAATGGTAAATATCAACAGAAAGATATAAAAAAACAGAGAGAAATAAAAGAAGGTTCATAATGTGGCATGGTAATTTAGATGGACGAAGTGAAGAACAGTGAACTGGACGCTGCCATATTGTGACTCTGTGTAGTGTGTTTGCATGTAGTGCTGTATATTTGCATGTAACATAAATTTTGTGAGCATGATTTATTATGGAATTAGAAATCTGAGGCATTATGTACCATAATTGAAACCTATAGGATGTTGAAATGAATATTTTTCTTTCATTTTAGTTGGATTTTGTTTAGTTTAATAGTGAGTGTTTTGCAATGTGTCGAAGTGATACGGTTACTTTGCCGTATAGATAACGTTCAGGCAAAATGCCAGACCTTGTTCCACTATCCTTCCCATTTACCATTTGGATTCTCAGTGTCCAAAGAAAAGTGACAGGAAACTCTAGAGCCCTTCCTATATGTATAAAATCTGTATGTATACATTTTTTTCACAGATCATTTTCATTGGACAATGACTTCACAGATCAGAATTCTCCAATACCTGAGGATGTGATTGTTGTCCTAAATAGTCAAGGGCAACTTGTACGAAAATTTGGGGCCGGACAGTAAGTTTGATTGTGCTCATTATGGTGCAGGAGAGAATGAGTTAGGGGTAAGAATGACCATATTAGTGATTAAAGCAACAGAATGAACTATCAGTGTTGCCGATAACAGCAATAGAATGGACTGTTAGCCTTGCTGATCACAATAAAACTCTGGACTATTAGCCTTGGTGATTAAAATAAAGGACTGGACTACTAGCCTTGGTGATTAAAATAACAGTCTGGCCTACTAGACTTGGGGATTAAAATAAATGACTGGACTATTAGCCTTGGTGATTAAAATAAATGACTGGACTATTAGCCTTGGTGATTAAAATAAATGATTGGACTATTAGCCTTGGTGATTAAAATAAATGACTGGACTATTAGCCTTTGTGATTAAAATAAATGACTGGACTATTAGCCTTGGTGATTAAAATAAATGACTGGACTATTAGCCTTGGTGATTAAAATAAATGATTGGACTATTAGCCTTGGTGATTAAAATAAATGACTGGACTATTAGCCTTGTTGATTACAATAAAAGAATTACTATTAGCCTCGGTGATTACAGTAAAAGAATTGACTGTTAGGATTATTGATTATAATAAAATAATGGACTATCAACACTGTTGACTGCAACAGCAGAATAGGCTGTCAGCATTACAGAAAAGTGTAGAGCTGATGACAAGAGCCAGTGGAGCAATAGATAAGAATAAGATGCTGGAGATAGATAGGACACATGTTGAGGACACCTGTTGATGGCATCGCAGGCAGTCCTAGTTCTGGTGTCCCCAGGATAAGAGGTACATAAGAAAACTAAGAAAAACACGTAGAAGGGAACTGGAGATAAGACATGATGGGGATGAAGAGAACATAACAGGACATTGAGCTGATGGCACGGGACAGGAAGACTTGGCATAGGTTTGTTGGAAGAACTGAAGTTTGATGATGATGATTACAGAGAAGGATTCAGTGTCACCACTGTTTGTTATAATCAAGAGAATGAAAATCTGTTGTTGAAATAGAACACACGCAATGGATTGTCCAAATTGTTAATTAAAAAAAGTAATGAAATTCTGTTGTTGTTGAAATAGTACACACAGAATAGATTGTCCAAATTGTTAATTACAGAAAGTAATGAAATTCTGTTGTTGTTGAAATAGTACACACAGAATGGATTGTCCAAATTGTTAATTACAGAAAGTAATGACATTCTGTTGTTGTTGAAATAGTACACACCGAATGGATTGTCCAAATTGTTAATTACAGAAAGTAATGACATTCTGTTGTTGTTGAAATAGTACACACAGAATGGATTGTCCAAATTGTTAATTACAGAAAGTAATGACATTCTGTTGTTGTTGAAATAGTACACACTGTATCTTCTTCTTTGATCCTTAGCCGCCGACCGTCAAAGCAGTCAGTGGCCATTACGCCTGGTGGCGTCTTGTAGGGCAACAACAGATTGATTCCACTTTGCTCAGTCGGCGGCCATCCTTCGTACAATGCCCCAACTCTGCTTCATTCTTTGCATCTCAGTCTCCACAGTCCTCCGCCAAGTTGATTTTGGTCGGCCTCTCTTTCGTTTTCCTTCAGGGGTCCATAACATAGCTGTTCTTGTGATGGCACACAGAATAGATTGTCCAAATTGTTAATTACAGAAAGTAATGACATTCTGTTATTGTTGAAATAGAACACACAGAATGGATTGTCCATATTGTTAGTTACAGAAAGTAATGACATTCTGTTGTTGTTGAAATAGAATGGATAGTTCATATTGTTAACTACAGAAATTGTGTGGACTGTTAATATATTTGATTACAAGAGGATCGAATGCTCATGTTGATGATATCAATAAAATGCTGTTTTTGGACTTCATGCAGCCACATAATGTGATTTCAGTGCAGTGAATAATGCAAGATGATGTTATGCGAGCATTTATCATTATCAACAGCTACATAGCCATACTTTTGGTCCTTGAGTTGCATTGTCTGTCATTAATTTGTACACTTGGTCGTGGACAGTTTTTTTCTGTCCATGTCTTTATTTGTTTACTCTGTCTTCTTTCGCCGAAAACTGTACCATGAGGGAAAGGATTTGTATCAGACTATGAGATCTTGGTATCTGGCCATATGATGTGCTTTCATCTGCATACTGATGCAGGAAGGTCTTGACATGATGCAGGAGCATTTCTAATTGTGTTTCAAATCATCATCTTTACCTTTCACACAGAGCATATGCCTTCAACAAACTTATGTCAAGGCCTCCCATCCCAGTTCCATCTGTTCCAGGTCTTTCCTTGTATCTTCATCCCTTTCATTTTTATCTCCAGTTATCTTCTCCTTGTGTGTTTTGGTCTCCCTCTACCTCTTTGACCATTGAGGATTCCAGAATAAGATCTGTCATGTCTAGCTTCATTATCATCATCATTTTCCTTTATGCTCCTTACTGAACATGAAGCTGTCACTGTGGCTGCTTCCTAGCAGGAAGTCTCCACCAACCATTGACATGATCTTGCAGCTGTGGTAATTTGTTTTACATGATGAAGTTGCCAGCCCCATGGCAACCTCATATTGGTCGTCGTGTTTGTCTCTTCACGGAAACTACACAGGGCCATGTCTCATATAATTTATATGTTATTATCTACTTCCGATGTCAGGGCCCATATCTATATTCTGGAACTGTTATGTTCGTTATTTTTAAAAATTCAGCTTGTAAATGTGACAAACAGGCGTATGAATATTGTTCTCTTATGTGTAATGATTGAAAATTAACCTTTATTCATTTTTTACTTATTTTTATTAATATAATAATAATAATTAATTTTTTTAATATTCAGACTAAATCACTTAAGGCGATTGTGAATTCATCACTTTTTACACATTCTTTCTGCCAGATATTTCATGCCTCACGGAATTGAAGTTGATAATGATGGAAATATTTGGCTCACAGATGTAGCTTTGCATCAGGTACAGATATTTAGTTGCCATGTTTTGCATTCTGTATGTTTTCTTGTGTCTGTTTTATGAGACATTTCAGCGTGTACATATGATGTTAAGCATTTTATTTATGTCTACAGCTTTATGAGATAAATGTATTCAAAGACCAATAAAATTTTAGCATGAATAAATATCTTTATTACATTTCATATATTAGGTTGTGGCTGAAGTGTTTCTTGAAGAGCATGGATGAAAAATATCTTTAAATAAAACAGCAGCAACAACTGACCAGTTATTTTAATCAGAGCAGTGGATACAACCCATCATGAAGAAAACCGTGTGCTTTCATTTACAGCTAATCCAATACACAAAGGGTTGTGGAACCTTTAACAGTTTATGTGCCCATTATAATGATCATCAAATGTTTGGGAAATTCGTTGCGTTCTATCTTTGATGATAATCAGATTTTAAGGTATTCTTTTTAACTGTGGTTTTGTTGCAAATCTGGATTCTACATTTGGGACATCTGTGAGCATGTTAATAAGGAGATAAACCAGCTGCGCCTATTATAAAGCTGAGCTAACTGTTACGGTATATGATATTAACGCCGTCTGCTAAAGGTTAGCGGACGTGCAAATGTAAAGGTTAAGACATTTAATATATTGCGATAGATGTTTCAATTATTGAACGCTCCATACACGATCGATTATGACGTGTCTAGCGTTGTTTGGGTCACAGTCGGTAACTAGGAGACGCTACCCTTTGTTACTTGACCGCCAAGCTGAATAGCTGCGTTTTGTTAACCTTCCAATTCAATGGCATGATATAGCCATTATATGTGCATTTATGATGGACCAGGGTCAGTCCTAGAACTCTACATGAGAGGAAACTTATGGAGGTTAGTGATTAACTAAATCCTTGGAAGGAGAAAGATAATCGTCTACTTTATACGAAGTAATTAGACTCACAGTCTCACTGTAGGCAGGTAGCCATGTCTAGCTGCGCGTGCATATAGCTGTGATGTTCTGACGACAATTACTGCATTGTATCCTTAAACAGACATTGACACGTAAAACAGCAGTCTACGCTATTGATTGATTGATGCATGTACCTCATGTGTGAATTGAACTGTTTATGTATGTGTGTAATCCATATTAAATTGTGAAGGACTCGAACCGGAGGCATTATTCGTTGAATCACGTTACACCATTCAACCTTACTGAGTCCAATATATACATTTATTTGACAAGACATGTGAAGAACATCATATGGTGATTCATCAATATAAGAATTGTACATCTGCATTAGTCAATGGGAATCCATAATACCGTCACTCTTCCAGTCAAATAAGTTCATGTCAGAACATCAAGGGCGATGTACACGCTCTGCTGTCATCCAGTCAGACGGTAATGATACGCCTGTGTATTTGACGAATATTAATATATAGATCATCCACTGATCTACTAACCTTATATTTCATTATCCATTAAGGAACTATGGACCGACCCTGTGCGTCCATCAATAATAATAATTCGGCAATACGTAGCCTAACTCTGGAGGATTCAACAATGCGACTTCATGGCGTGACGGTCAAATACAAAAAGGGTCCCCTAAATTGGTCACTACCCGTGACCATACCAACGCTCACGCGTCACAATCCGACTGTGCGGATTGCGTTCATTAGACCATGAAGTATAACTATGATTCTACATTAATTCTCTTATCATCAAATATGCGTGCTGCCAAATGTAGCAGACGACGCCGATAAAACACCGTAACAGTTCCCTTCACGCCGAGGAGAAAAAATCTATTAGATAGATTTTTTTGAACTATCTTATTCAAAGATCTCAAAAATTTAACCAAAACCCGACATATGGCCTACGATGTTCTGAAAATCGTCGTGGTCATGTCGATAATGTATCAGTCATACTAATCATGTAATACATTAATAGTTATGTTATCCATGGACATTATAATAACTAAAGGAGTGTCAACTGTCGCTAAATAATTTAACTTAAAGTTTGTCGTGACTAAATAATAAGTGAAGAAAATTATTCCAATCAATGAAACTAATTAATTATAGTATGTATGTAAGGTGTCATTAAATTGTAAGTAACTAAACTAAATGATATTGTTATAGTAAAGGAAATGAGAAGTAAAGACGAGTAAAGTAGAGAAAAAGTAAAGTATAAATTTAATTATTGATGTGTGCTGAAAATTAATCATGTGTATTAAGTAACTAATAACTAATTAATTTAATTAACTAAACAATAATATGTAATATATTCTATCAACATATTTGCCAAATATATATAAGAATAATCATTAATCTAAGTATATTATTCAGTGTTGTGAGATTTTTTTCTGTTCATATATTTTCTTTCTTTTATATTTCATTTTTTTCTCACAATTCAACTTTATTTATTAATGAAATCAATAAGTAGAACTAACGAAAGATTAATACAACAAAGGAAGTGGGGCCAGAGAAATAGAGAGAGAACGCTTCTTCCTGCCTAGTAACTATCTCTTTTTATCAACACCCAATAAGAGCAAGACGTTCCCCGGAGGAGCAGACTGATTATATCTTAATACAACAAATGTGGCGATTGTGACCATAGAACTTCTTGCTGCAAACTTCAAGATCAAATTGATAATATTGGATATGAAGATCCAAACATAGTAATGTTCATAGGTGAATCTACCATTAGTTCCATTGAGTCTACGATAAGTTCCATTTGAATATACGAGTAGTTAAATTTTAGCGGAAAAAAGTTTATCCGTATTCACAGTGTTCAATTAGTTATTTCAATTGCTGAAGTATAGCGATATTTGTCCCACCGGAATTCAGATATTCCTTCCGATTGCCTCGAAATGAGCTGCATCACGAATGGACACTAACCAAAGTCAAACATTCGTAATGAAAAATCGAATTCTGTCTCTTGTTATAATCAATTTCGTTTGAAGAACGTATCCATGAATTGTTTCATTCGTAGTATAAATCATAAGTATGCAATGTAAACAGTCATTGACGAAGTACGTAATCGTTACGAAGGACTTATTGTTCAGCATCTCTTCGAAATCTTGAATTCTAATGTCTGTTCACTTGAAAATATCATCATCAACGAAGAAATGTAAAGGAAGTTGAATGTCCAGAACAATTACTTTCTGTCCACCAAAAAAACACAGCGAAGATCTATACCTAAACACAAGAAACCATAGTATGACAACAGACAAAGAAAGACCAAACCCAGAAATTGAAATTGATAACGAAGAACTAGGAAAGTGCGACTCCGAGAGCATGTATATTCCAGTAGCAACATACGCTGCGAGACTTGGACACTCAATAAAACAGTTTTGCAAAAAAGATTACATCATTCGAAATGAAATGCTACAGAAGGATGTTGAGACATACCCCTGGACAGAAAAAAAGACCAACAGAGAAGTACCTGCGGCTTGTAAACATAAATTTAGCTTGTTTGCTGAAACCGTGATATTCAACATCATCGATTGTACCAACGTTACTTGAGGTACGAATTTCGGTATCATAAAGCGTTGTATGTCCCAGGAGAACTTGACATCCCGTAGACTCGTGACATATTTAATATTATCGTTAACGAAATTTGAAATATCGTTCCACGTTTGAAGTAGTAGAACAGTCACGTTAGTTGAATTTGAAGTTCATGAAACGATTGCAAATCCTTAAATGTAAACGTCGCTGACGGTGATAGTTGTCGGCATCTGACGGAGATATATTTATGTATAATTTAGTAGCATCTGTTTACCTCAAATTTAGGAGGTATTTAATAAAAATGTTCCCTATAAATTTTGAAAGCGTTGATGATACCATGTCACTTTCAATAGCATGTCTTTGATATAGACAAATAGACGATATACGAAACTAATGCTGCATTGGGCTGAGCATAGTTAAAACCAATAACCATGTTACTGTATATTGTAGGCATGGTAAAAACAAATAAGACAGAAAACATGTGTACAAAATATAAATGTCACAAATAATGTTTTCTACTAGAAATATTACCAACCAATCTATATAGATGAGAATAGATGATTAGTAAAGAAAAGATACGATGACTGCATATGCTAAGTCATCAAAGAATGTGACAACAGTGCTACTACAACATGTTATCTGCGTGACGCAGAATCAGGTACCATCTGGAGCCTGAGTGAATGGTGATGAAAGTAAACACCATTATCACGATCGACAACAAAACGAGCGTCTCTATTGTTACAGAATGTAACCAACGCCTCACTATTCTGACCATTAAATGATGGCAGAAGACGAACAAATTTAACGTTTGCCGTGTAACTAAAGAAATTTCTAAGTGTCTGCCATGTAGTTACATGTGGCAGATTACGCACTAACACCGTGCGAGAATACGCATATTTCCCAATATATTTAGGACCATTGTCACTAATATGGGAAAACGGTTGATGTGCAACCTTAGTTGCTTGAGGTACATTGCAATGTATGTCCCTCATGTAATTATTATTCTTCCTATTGACTGTATGATTATCTTGAGCTTGAGTAAAATGACCCTTATCCTGTAATGATACATTTGTAGAACGTGTAGTAGTAGAAGATTGAGAAGAACTACATACGTTCTTTTGTTTCAGTATGCTGGTAGTAATTTTATTTGGTATTTTCTCATTACTTTTGATTCCAACATTATTTTTCCATACATTACTTTTCTTAGTAAAATCCTTTACCCTACTGACAGTGTTAATAGTTTTCTTAGGATCAGTTGTAATCTGAGCTTGTCGCCAACTTTTATTATCAGAATTGGCAGTAGCATCCTGTCGAGGGAAGGTATATTTTCCCCGGAATGACCTCCTAACTACCAATGGGTGTATTGATAGTTTAGTATCAGTCCTCGTACTTAAATCATGTTGCAAAGTACGTTTCTCTCCTCTGTTTTTCATCCATATATTTTTACCTGCCATTACATCTAGTAAACAATCAACCCTCTTTCTTAAATTATCCCTTTCAGAAGTCAGGAAAGTAATCTTCTGCTTCTGTTTCTTATTTATTTTATCCAAGTTGGGGTTAATATTCTTATCCTTATCCATTAAAGAATCAAGTGTGATCAATGCTGTTGAAAGTTCATAAAGTTGTTGTTGCGTTTCCCTTTTAAGTTCAGCATAGCTATGTTTCTCATTCAGGAGGGACGCTTCTAATGCAGTCACCCTGTCATTAATGAGACAATCATCAATCGAGGAAGATATAGTAACATCAATACCAGATTCTGTATTCTCATCATTTTCTGATTGCACTTCATCAGATACTTTCTTATTTGTTTCGTTACCCCTATGGGAATTAACCAAAAGTGTCTTATTATCTTCACGCAACAATGCCAAGTCAAGCGTGGAAGATTTCACTTTACTTATCTGGTCGTTCAGCATCTGTTTCAATGAATTTGCCTCATCGTCCAACTTTTTTTCCTGTCTAAGACAAAATTCATAAAATTTATCATTATCTACATCCATTATCTTATTGTCATCAAATGATACACTACCATTTTTCCCTTTTTTTATTTCAGTTTTTGTTGTAATGCCCCTATTTAGACAGAACTGTTTATATTGTTCCGTATCATAGTAAAGGGATCCTAACTGTACATCATCAGTGAGAATCAACTCACATTGGATGGCCTGGTCTATACATTCTCGACTCCGGTTATGCACTTGCATATCTACAGTTGATTTCAAAAGTGAAATTTCAGCTTTAAGCTCTTGAATCTTAACACCCTGTGTATGATTTTCTATCTTTAAATTTACATTTGTTTGATCAAGTAATTTCAGTCGATCAACCTCAGACAACAACGACTGAATGTGCGCCCTCTGTGCATGAAGTTTTCTTTGGTAAGCTGAGGCATTATCTTGTGCAATCTTCAATGAGAGTTTCTCAACCTCAGACTCCAAAGTTTTATTTTTTTCCATAGTGGATTCTAATGAGGCTTCTAATTCCTTCTTCTGACTACGACATTTAGTAATATCTACTATCAACTCCAACAATCTGTTATTCGACCCTGTAATTTCAAAATCCATTGCTGACAGCTTCATCTCATATTCACCTTTTTGATGTATCAGCTCATTAGTAAGGGTAATCTCCCTATCCTTATGCCTAGTTATGGTTTCCTTCAACTCATTCAACTCAGTACTACTACCTTCCTGAGTAGTCATTTTACATTCATCGTAAAAAATAGTGGATAATATTTTATAAAGTCTCACTGCTTTCTTCTGTGAAGGGGCATATCTACACACATTCCAACCAAACTCCTCAAGATCATGGCTCATTTGAATTAAAAAATGTTCCATGGCATACTCCATAATGATCATCAAATGTTTGGGAAATTCGTTGCGTTCTATCTTTGATGATAATCAGATTTTAAGGCATTCTTTTTAACTGTGGTTTTGTTGCAAATCTGGATTCTACATTTGGGACATCTGTGAGCATGTTAATAAGGAGATAAACCAGCTGCGCCTATTATAAAGCTGAGCTAACCTAGAACGATTTAAGTTGTTTTCAAGTCTAAATTAATATGTGAGCTTTATGGCTTTTTTTCTATTTAGAACTTTATTTTTATGTTTTTAGTTATTACAATAGCTTCGAACATTTCATTCAGACCACTTTAACAGGTTAAAGGTTCACATTCTTTAGCAACATGTCACAAATGTTTAAGTGCCTTAAGTGTATAGAAGATTTTTGGTGTATTTATAAGAAGGAACCCTGTTTCAGCAAACACATTAGAAATAGATAGCACAGAAACTATTGGCACATAAGGTTTCTGACAGCCAATCAGAATAGTTTTGGCATTCTGTAATTTTATGTAAGGGAGATAATTAGACCAAAATTATTTATTCTGCATACATTCTTACCAACACAGGTGTTTAAAATTTCACGTGGAGAAGACAAACCCAGCCTGGTACTGGGTCAGAGATTCAAGCATGGTTCAGACTTGTCCTCTTTTTGTAAACCAACAGATGTGGCTGTTCTTTCTTCAGGAGAGTTCTTTGTCTCAGATGGGTAAGATATAGGGTGCTGCAATATGGTTGCCAGCTGAATTATTCTCCCAAAAATGGAATTTTTAACATAAAGGTTATAAATCATGAAAACTGGTATTTACCTTCTCATAAAAAATATGTTTCAAACACAGAAAATAATAAATCTTGCAACAACAACAAAAATGTTTTAAATAAAAAATAAATAAAAATTGCTATATAAATATACACATGATTTTGGGAATCAGAATATTCAACTCAAATGTCAAGCCAGTCCTATTGTATGGCTCTGAATCATGTAGAACAACAAAAGCAACAACCAAAAAGCGTCAGACTTTCATAAATGGGTGCTTGCATAGAATAGAAGGATTGAAATGGTATGACAAGATCACCAGACTGATAACAAGAACCAGACATCAGACAAGATGAAGACAAATTGGCGATGGGTAGGACACATACTGAGGAAACATTTTGATAGCATTACGAGACAGTCCTTTTTCTGAAATCCCCATAGTAAGAGTCAAAGAGGGAGACTGAAAATTACCGAAGGTGAAGAGTAGAATAGCCTAGGAAAAAGCAATGTACGGTAAAATGAAAATTATTTTGTGCAGCAAATCTTTGTCAGTGGAAGTAAGAAAGAGAGTTTGTTTATGTTATATAGAGCTAATTGTGTCGTATAAATGTGTGTCATGGACAGTCAGTAAGTAAGCAAGTAAATCCCTGAAGGCAACAGAGATATTATGTTACAAAAGAATGTTACGAAAACCATGGATAGCTAATAAGAGTAATGAGGATGTCCTGAAAAAAAGCCAATTTTACAAAGAAAGCTTGCTATTCATATGAGAAGGAAGCAGTCCACTTTTATTGGGCATGTAATGAGAAGAGGAAAGCTGGAATGTGTTATGACAACAGAAAAGATTGAAGGACAAAAGATATAGAAGGCGAGAAAAAAAGAAGATATTGTACATTTTAACATATTGGCATGGGAAAAAGTAAACAGAATTGAAAAACAGCACTTGGGACAGGAAGTTGTGGAGAAACTTGATCACCTATGCCTGCTGACATGGTATTGGAAGAAGAAATCCTTGTCTCTCTATTATTGATTATTTAAGAGTATACATAACACGTTATTGTATCTGTTTGGTAGTAAATGGTTGGTCGCTTGGTTTTGAATGTGCATTTGGCCATGCCTATTCTCTTCTTGATATCTTTTTAACATTTTCCTTCTTCTTCTTCTTTGTCGTTTCCTCTTAAATAATCATGACTATCTCTCTTGTAAAGCTGGCAGTCTGTCTCAGGCTTCTCTCGTCACGATACAGTTTCTCCCTCAACTGTGTTGGAGAAGGCCACGCTGCTACCCTGCTCATCTCACGGAGCTGACAGTTTTGGAGTACATGTTGTAAGTAAAAATGATGCGTATTACCAGCTCAGCAGAAGTGAGCAAGTGGTAATCTTCAGACTTCACACAGGTCACAACATATTGGGATACCATCTATTCAACAAGTTAAAGATTAACTACTGATGAGTGTGACTGTGGCACTGGTATAATGACTGCTGAGTATCTTCTTCAAAAGGGGCCCAAACATATGAGGAACAGAGAAAGCACATATGGCCATCACCAGTACCATTCCTAGAAAAGCTATACGGAGATGTCAACAGCCTCAGGCTGACTACTGCTTTCTTTGAACAAATTCCAAGTTGACGTCTGAGAGTGAATGAAGAAGAAGAAATACTGTTTGTTTGTCCTCCCCACATGGATGCATATCTGTCTGTTCAATTTTCACTTTGTTCAACAGATGTTGTCTGAGTGTGCAGTGGCTGGTTCATATTTTCCTATCTCAATTATAATGTTCAAGATATTAGAAACTGCCATTAGCCATTACGATTTGCAGATTCTCAAGTAAGTCATCCAATCGGTTATTATTGTAAATCAAGACGACGATGTCTTCAAATGTTTAACCTGCCGTAGGACTTCGATCCAGTCAAACATGGACTGATCTAAAGTTTAAACGGTCAAGCTTAATCATCTATGAATGCATGCTATTGCTTTTGACTTGACGGACGAAGAATTGCATTTTACGCACCCATATATATTGCATGTCAGAGATTATGGAGTACGTTAATAAATTTGATGAAATGAGGACAGGCCTTCAATTGCATCCTGTTATTACTTGTTGGATTTACCCAACGTTAATGGTGGACCGTTTGGACTTGTTTGATTTTTCTGTCAGAACCTAAACCATTCACGTTATATCATCCATCAACTCTACAGATAACTTCAGAATCCACCTTAACAGTTATATATATCCATACTTATATTTAGCATCCGATTGAAAGAGTGATTAGAGTGCTGATCTCTCATGGCAAAGGTACCAGGTTCAATTCATGGTATTGTCATGCTCCAGTGTACCCTGCTGTAAATGGGTACCTGACTTTGGTCTTGATTTAGGGAAAGAAAAAGCAGCGAGAAAGGGAACTGGTCACCCCAACTCTTGACGCTGGACCTAGTATAGTGAAGTCTCTAACATTTCACTCCCCTATTGCAGTATCTGCTATGGGACTACCTTTACTTTTGTATGCTTATACCAGGCCTTGTTAAGTTCCCGAGCGTCTCTGAGGAAACAAGGACAAAATAGGCTTACTGCTACGTCGGGCTTGTCTAAAGAGGTAACTAAAATAAAGTTGTGCCCAGGTTTGGCTGCCTCATCATGTAAAATGAATTGCTTAAAAAAAGAAAACCACTGCTGCAAGAGCAAATGAATGCTTTGTTTCATGCTTCCTGCAAGGGGACTAACTCTAAGCTCCTTAATGATCAAAATTGAGAAATAAAGATGAATACTTATACTAGAATTAATTTGTTTAATATAAACTCTGCTTGCACTAAAATAGCTGAAGGCCTTTCAATATCACATAAACCTGCTTGTACTAGACTCAGTGACTTAAAGGTCTGAACATGGTGTACAAATCAGGCTATTGATTCAGTATATTGGGACGCCATCCAGCACACAAGATGGTGCCTACTACCTGTGGAAGAAAACTTCCACGATGAATTTTATTCGCCATAAATTTTAGGCAGTCCAAAGGCACACTAAATCTCCTTTACTTCTTAGAATCTCCTGTGCTTGACCAACTCAAAATGTTAATTGAATAGTCCTTACAAAACCATGCAAACATGAATAGCTTAAAGTCCTACCAATGTTATATAAACCTAGATTATACTAGAATAGATGACTCAGAACCCTATCATTGAAGGACAAACCTTAATAATACTAGAATAGATGGCTCAGAACCCTACCAGTGAAGAATACACCTTGATTATACTAGAGTAGGTGGTGCAGAGCCCCTACCAGTAAAGAATAAACCTTGATTATACTAGAGTAGGTGGTGCAGAGCCCCTACCAGTAAAGAATAAACCTTGCTTATACTAGAATAGATGGCTCAGAACCCTACCATTGAAGAACAAACTTTGATTATACTAGAATAGATGGCTCAGAGCCTTACCAGTGAAGAATACACCTTGATTATACTAGAATAGATGGCGCAGAGCCCCTACCAGTAAAGTATAAACCTCGCTTATACTAGAATAGATCTTTCAGAGCCCTACCATTGAAGTATAAACCTTGATTAATGTGGCGCTGTAAAATGTGGCAGGCACGGTATATCATATTAAGTAAGTATGCTGTATGCTGTGACGATAATCAATGACTGGTTGTCTAGGTTCCCAGGTAACATGAAACTATCAATGATTCAAGATTAGAACAGCACCAACTGTGCCAACATTATGAAAGGTATCCGAACTCCGTGTTACACACATGAATACTTTAATAACGATTGCAATAGACATGATGCATCCCATAATTCCAGTATAATCCTGATTCATTATATCCATACTTTATCTGTCATAAGTTAAATATCCACTATCCAATTATGAGTTCCATGTTGGAACGCCTTCCACGACTGCCAGCTAGGCAGTAAACACATCTAGTCCACACAGTGGAAACATCAACAATAATAATGTCGCTAGGCCAAACAAAGCCACGTCATATGCGACTTACGCATCAATCAATACCCTTTAGCTCCCCAGGGAGCTTAGGCCTTCAACAAACACATGTCAAGTCCTCCTGTCCTGTGCCGTCCGCTCAAGTTCTTTCCATGTTGTCCTCAAACAAAGCCACATCTTATGCGACTTACGCAAAGCGACCACAAAAAGGTGCTAACACTTGTGAGCACTGTATTGACTTCAATTATAACTCACATGTCACCCTTTCTATCTCCAATAAGATGCCCCCCCCCCCCCCCCTCCCCCCCTCCCCAGGGGGTTATGCCATATTTCTAGGGGGTCACAGTAAGATGGTAAAGTATCTTTTTTCCCAGCTAACAGCGACTATGGAGGGGGGGGGGGGCACAGAGGTATATGAGGCTCAGAAGGGGGGGAAAGGGGGGCATGAGCAAGAAAAGGTTGAGAACCTCTGTTTATAGTCTGAAAAACAATGATATCAACATTAGCTACTGACTGTCTCATTTCAGCCAACCCTCCTCCAGCAAACACATTTGACATCCCTCACAGTGTTACAGTTTCTGAGCAGAACCAGCTGGTCTGTGTGGCAGACAGGGAGAATGGTAGAGTGCAGTGCTTTGACCTGGATGGTAACTTCAAGCATATCATCCAGCATCCTGAGTTTGGGTCACGACTTTTTGCCATTGAGCAGTGTCCCATTCATGGTGAGAACTTATAATTGATCATTTTAATGGGAAAGTGTCATGACTGTATGAGTTCTGTGGCTAAATAAAATGTGTTTAGATTTTAAGGTGCCAAAAATTATCTATAAGATTTATGTAGAACCCGTATTAAGTGAATGGAAATATTGTTGGTGATAAAAACACACACACACACAAATATATATATATTGCAGTGATAAACTGATTGTAAGACCCAGACAGGTGCTAGAAGATGCTTGGCAATAGATAAGACACATATTGAAGCAACCTGTTAGTATAAACATATGAGGAGGGGAAACCTGAGGCCTGTAAACAGTAAATAAATAAACAAACAACACACAAAGGTATGTTATGAGGCACTCATTGAGAAATAAAGAAGTAGAAGAACAGACAACAGAAGTGATAGGCTTACCAGGAATCAAACTAGGACCTTCTGAACGGCACCCACTGCCTAGCCATGGGAGCGAAGCACCACTATCCACTCTGCCAGCTAAGCATTGTTGTCTGGTCTTCTACTTCTTTATTTCTCACTGAGTGCCTGATAACATACCTTTGTGTGTTGTTTGTTTATTTACAACCTGTTAGTAGCTTTACAAGACAAGTCTTTGTTCTGGAATTCTTGAGGTAAGAGGTAGAAGGAGACCAAAAAACATGGAGTGACAGACATGAAAAGATAGCACAGGACAGGAGGGACTTGGCATGAATTTATTGAAGGCCTATAATTACTTAGGCTGTGAATGAATATTGTAATGATAGAACTGTGATGTTTGAGGAGAATGCCTTGCGTGTTGTTGAAGGGCAGTGAATGAATATTGTAATGATAGAACTGTGATATTTGAGGAGAATGCCTTGCGTGTTGTTGAAGGGCAGTGAATGAATATTGTAACGATAGAACTGTGATATTTGAGGAGAATGCCTTGCATGTTTTTGAAGGGCTGTGAATGAATATTGTAATGATAGAACGGTTATGTTTGAGGAGAATGCCTTGCGTGTTGTTGAAGGGCTGTGAATGAATATTGTAATGATAGAACTGTGATGTTTGAGAAGAATGCCTTGCGTGTTGATAGCAGTTGAAGGGCTGTGTCACGAAGTGGTTTTAAGTCAATAGAGTTTGCCTGAATGAAAGCAAGACCCTAGTATGAGAAAGTCTGAGAAGATAGAATTTAGATGGAAAATGACATGCCTGTGGACAGATGAGACTATTGGCTCAAGGGATAGAACCAGGTTTTGATTCTCCCCCTGCCGCTTCGTGACTTCAGAAAGGCTATAATCTCACCCTCCTCTAACTACCTTTAAATACAAGGAGATAAGGTGTATAAAACGACCACCGACATCACTATACAGACGACATAAAGTAAGTATAGTAAAGAGTAGAAGCTGATCCAGTGTACAGTAAATATCTATTTATTTACAGAATAAAACATTAAAATTTCAGCATACAGCCAATCATAACAAATAGCGTGCAATGTTGCACTGGCCTGAAAAGCAACGTAACAATTAAATTGATAGACACTAGACAAAAAAAAAAAAAACCCCAATCACATTCACTCTTTCTGTCACCCTGCTGAGGAACAATAAAAGTGGTTAGTGATTTAAACTACTCTGATCTTGTAAGGCTGTCAACTTTAGCCTCCACTCTCTAATACCAATAAGATGTCTACTATCTCAGTCCGGTTGACTCTTCCTCAACGAACGTCTACACAGCTTTCCACTTGTTAGGCGATATGCGCTGCTAACTAACACCACTGGAAATGCTAAAATAATAGACTTGGAGTAACACAATGGCTCAGTGTCTATCCTTCGAGTGGATAATGAACAGACCCTACCGGTCCTGTCTATTTTCTCCCTCCTCTCTCTCTCTCTCTCCCTCTCTCGGTCTCAGTGTCTCTCTAACACTCGACGACTGATGATGCGGCGTCTCCGTTACGTTCTTCTCTCGTTTCTTTCAAGACCCAGATATTTTAACCCTATCACCTGTTCCTGAATTCTGCGATGATGATGAAGTTCTGGCGTCAAGCATGAGGTACTTGATTAACTGTCGACAAACTTCTCTGCTGCTGAATAGCTTCCCTCTTTTAACCTGCTCCGGAGTTAGAGGAAAAACACAGCCTTGATTTCCGGCTGTACGCGATTGAAACCAGTCTCGCTGAAGAATTGAACTTCACTGCAATAAACCGTTTAGGTTGTGTTCTTTTGCTCCTGACGATAACTCGAGTACTCTGACCCTGAGATATGTCTTTTTGCCGTGGATAATTTTATTTGACAAAAGTATGCTCCCCCACTGTTTCGCCGTGACTCGCTGAAATTAAAAGAAAATGCGTCTATTGTATAACCATCCCAACATAACGCATCTCTAACCCATTAATCTTTATAACTCCCTTACTCAGTACTTCACTCGTCATGTACAACAATACATAAAATAATATTACCCACGTGGCACTCAAATCTCACTCCTCCTACTCCCCTTCTCTCGTTCTGAAAAAACCGATACATAGAATATTTCTATTCCCCGGGTCTCTTCATTCTCACTCCTTCCCCCCCTCTCTCTCAACTATAATCTGCCAGGGAAGTAAACAGAAACCTCCCGACCTGTCTGCCTCTTATCTATTTGTTACGCGTGGCTACCCACGTGTCCAAACATTCAAACTAGGAAATCCTTTGTCCGAAATCCCGTGGCCTCCTTTTTAACATTTACCCATGCGGTTTCCTACTTACTCCAAAATTAAATGAAATCTCGCCATAGGAATAGTTTACTCCTCTAAGCAGTATAATCCACTTATAACATACATCTTTACTCTCTGACGGCATTTTTCACATTTAAGGTACACACAATCGAGTTCCAAATAAAATTACGTTTGTAAATACACACGAATAAATGGTGGTTTTACATAACATGCTACAACTATGAGCACACGTGTAGCTTATAACTTCACACGTTCCTATCTACTGCCAAAATCATAGAAAGAATAAGCACACTGTTGCATTTACATCGTTCTTCAAAGATGCTAATGGATGGCACTATCGTTTTTAAAACTTAAAAGTTAATGTCCCCGAAGAAGTTAACTACGGGCGAATTTCTCAAAAACCCACTAATAAGTAAAACGATAATAAAATTACTACATACCGATTATCGCTGTTTTCCCACAGTGGAGACGATAATACGAAGTCTGACGGCTGACAATTATTTCTTACGATAGAGACTTGCCCGCAATTTTCTATCTCAATATATCCAAGCGAACCGCCCCCGCGGATTCCCTTCCTACGCATACCCTAGCTTTCCCTCGGACCAATGGAAATGCTAGAAAAGTAAAAATAACTACGAGCTACGCCAATCAAATTTGAAAACAACACGAAAATCGCGTGTCCAAAAATTGCGTCACGTTATGTGACGGCCGCGTGTACTGACTTGCGTGCATGAAATGGCGATTTCCATAAACAACAAAAATTGCGAAAAATCAAAAGAAAGAAAAACTGGTCGAGTGTAAAATAAACCTACCATCATAAACGAACCCATTTAATTACCTACATAAAAATACCAAACACGATATATATTCAAATGAGAAGAAAAAAATTGTGAAAATACAAAATAGACGACAGAATCGGGCCGGTTGAAAGACAGAATTACAGTGCAGCATCACAGGCTGTGAATGAATATTTTAACGATAGAACTGTGATGTTTGAGGAGAATGCCTTGCGTGTTGTTGAAGGGCTGTGAATGAGTATTGTAATGATAGAACTGTGATGTTTGAGGAGAATGCCTTGCGTGTTGTTGAAGGGCAGTGAATGAATATTGTAATGATAGAACTGTGATGCTTGAGGAGAATGCCTTGCGTGTTGATAGCAGTTGAAGGGCTGTGAATGAATATTTTAACGATAGAACTGCGGTGTTTGAGGAGAATGCCTTGCGTGTTGTTGAAGGGCTGTGAATGAATATTGTAATGATAGAACTGTGATGTTTGAGGAGAATGCCTTGCGTGTTGATAGCAGTTGAAGGGCTGTGAATGATTATTTTAACGATAGGACTGTGATGTTTGAGGAGAATGCCTTGCGTGTTGATAGCAGTTGAAGGGCTGTGAATGAATATTTTAACGATAGGACTGTGATGTTTGAGGAGAATGCCTTGCATGTTGATAGCAGTTGAAGGGCTGTAAATGAATATTTTAACGATAGAACTGTGATGTTTGAGGAGAATGCCTTGCGTGTTGATAGCAGTTGAAGGGCTGTGAATGAATCTTGTAATGATAGAACTGTGATGTTTGAGGAGAATGCTTTGCATGTTGATAGCAGTTGAAGGGCTGTGAATGAATATTGTAATGATAGGACTGTGATGTATGAGGAGAATGCCTTGCGTGTTTATAGCAGTTGAAGGGCTGTGAATGAATATTGTAATGATAGGACTGTGATGTATGAGGAGAATGCCTTGCGTGTTGATAGCAGTTGAAGGGCTGTGAAGGAATATTGTAATGATAGGACTGTGATGTATGAGGAGAATGCCTTGCGTGTTTATAGCAGTTGAAGGGCTGTGAATGAATATTGTAATGATAGGACTGTGATGTATGAGGAGAATGCCTTGCGTGTTGATAGCAGTTGAAGGGCTGTGAATGAATATTTTAACGATAGGACTGTGATGTTTGAGGAGAATGCCTTGCGTGTTGATAGCAGTTGAAGGGCTGTAAATGAATATTTTAACGATAGAACTGTGATGTTTGAGGAGAATGCCTTGCGTGTTGATAGCAGTTGAAGGGCTGTGAATGAATCTTGTAATGATAGAACTGTGATGTTTGAGGAGAATGCTTTGCATGTTGATAGCAGTTGAAGGGCTGTGAATGAATATTGTAATGATAGGACTGTGATGTATGAGGAGAATGCCTTGCGTGTTGATAGCAGTTGAAGGGCTGTGAATGAATATTGTAATGATAGGACTGTGATGTATGAGGAGAATGCCTTGCGTGTTGATAGCAGTTGAAGGGCTGTGAAGGAATATTGTAATGATAGGACTGTGATATATGAGGAGAATGCCTTGCGTGTTGATAGCAGTTGAAGGGCTGTGAATGAATATTGTAATGATAGGACTGTGATGTATGAGGAGAATGCCTTGCGTGTTGACAGCAGTTGAGGGCTGTGAATTTCTGGGAACATTTGCAGACAAATGAAAAAGTGAAGGGCTAAACAATCTTGGAAAAGAGGGACATAATGGGATGGGAAGACAGTACGGCTAGGCAAACAGGAGCATTGGAAAACTGAAAGTACAGTTGTGAAGATAATTGATCCTCAAAAGAGCTGTCCACATATTATGTCATGCAGTGAGGAGGGGAAAGGGGGTTAAAATTTTGTGTTGATGTGTGACAATAGGGAGAGGGGATAGTTTTTAAAAATGTAATGTCTCACAATAAAATACTAGTGATGATAGCTTCTTTCCTAAATGTTGTCAGAACAAAACTGATTTTAGTAAGACAGTACGGCTAGCAAACATTAGTGTGGATGGCTTATGTTAATATTATAATCTCAGCTGAAATGTTGAATAATTGTTAAACCTTTATATATATATATATATATATATATATATATATATATATATATATATATATATATATATATATATATATATATATATATATATATATATATATATATATATATATATATATTCTTCCTCGTTCGTCCTGAAAAGGACGTTGGTTGCGTTGTGTCTGTTTACACCGGAGCTGCGATATCTGCACCTTTCGGCCGACACATCCGACTTCAGCACGGCATTTTTTGAGACCGGGTTTGCCTTCCCTCTTCGATCCCTACTCTCTCAGCCAGACTGCAGTGATGCAGCCTGTTTCCAGGACCACCACGTGGAGGTGGAGTAGGGTCTTGGTCAGCTCTGGTTCGCTGACCCTGATGCAAGCAGTCAAGCTATGAGCCACTGACTGCATTCATCTCGTTTGCTGCGTCTTCTGTCCGGTGTGAATGTTTGAATTTGAAAAAAATTTGGGGGGCGGGGCGGAAAAAAATGCATTTAGCTGGGTAGAATAAAGGTTGGGCCCTCTCTTGTGCAGGGAAATGGAAGAACTTTGTAAAAGCCTAATTAATGAAACATTATTTTACTTGGAAGATTGTTATTTTATCTGCACTAGTTAACTAATTAACACGTGTGTTACCGGGGCCCGAAAGGGGAGCAAAGAATAGTAACACTGTACCCTACCAGGCATGTCGTAAAAAGCGACTAAGGAGGGTTGGGCATGGGGCTGGTTACCCCATCCTGTAAAAAACTTTTTACCACAAAAACTTCAACAAACATGGACAAGTCAAATAAAGAATATAAATCAACTCAGCCGCCCAAGACAGAAGAAGGTCCTCTGGAAAGGAAGCGCATGAAGCAACCTAACCTAGTTAACTAATTTACATTTGATTATATTCTTTCTTTTTGGTATTACACACACAAAAATTAGGGGGGTGTTAAGAGATTTGGGATGTCACATAAGGGGGGTTAAAAATGACAACAATTGTGTGACGTCATATGTGGATGACCCCAAAGCCACTAAATATGGCAGATGATGACGTTTGGTAAACCCTCTTTTTTTTAAAAATCTAGATGAAAACATTTCCTAGAACATAAAAGGAGTTAATGGCTTGAACAGCTTTTATTGCCAGGCTCTTGTAAAAGCCAAGAGTCATGAGACCATCTCCAGCATGTTTAGCGCAGTGTTTCTTTCATGGTGAATGTCTCTATTTCCAGGTGGTGTTTTATACGCTGTCAATGGGCCATCGTTTAGTGGGCCCATGGATGTTTCTGTACAAGGTTTTACATTAGACATTAAAACTGGAGATTTGTTGGAAATATGGAATGTTCCCCAGGTAATCATCAGAATTTGGAGGAATGTATTTAAAATACACCTTATTTTAAACTTGTATTTGTAAGAAATATTAACATATTTACGTATGTAACATACTTTGGGAAACAGTTAATTTTTGAAACGTGTGTAAATTATGCCATTATTAATTTATGTCTGTTTTCTCCAAGCTGTCATCCCAGCCACAGATAGAATTTGTGTTGTTCTTTACCAGGTTAGATTTCCTTCTGATGTTGTTAGGTATCAAAAGTGCACTTGGAGCCAGCATGCTGTATTTTACTAACGCTTGTTATCCGTAGATTTCAACTGAGCAAACACTCTCCTGAAATTATTTAAATGGAAGTCTCTGCAGCTCAGGAGAGCTCATACTGCTGGCTGAATGTGTACTGACTAGCTTCTTTTATCTACGGTTAATGCCACAATGCTCAGCTAATGCAGTTGATTATTGGCTTCCATTCAAGCGCAAGTTCTGTGACATAGTTGTGCTGTCGAGTTGTATTTCTTTTAATAACTCCCTTGATCAGTTTTTGTCTGAGCTGTCCTCTGTTCCTGATTGCTTCCATTTTGAAATTATTTTCCCATGTAGCTACTTGATCAAGATTCATCCAAACAAGGTAACAGAAGAAACTTATTCTTTTTGCTACCCAAACCACAGCTGCAGGAGTATGCACTTTGATAGTTTTCTGGCAAGAGGTACAGCTGCAGTTGTGGCCGACATAGTTTTCCAGCAAGGAGTACAGATGCAGTTGTGGTTCTATGCTCCATAAGGAACCAAAAAGGAGATGATGATGATAATACAAAAATACAAATAAAAATGCATGCTCACTGCAGGCATACATTTCTGACATAACAAGAAAGGCAAATAAAATCTGTGATCACATCTTTACAATGGCATACTTTGCACACTCTACCACAAGGCAAGAACAGCATGCAGGAATGAATTACATTGCTGCGGGTTGAACATAAAGTTCAAGCCTGTAACCTTGTTAAGTCATGTTTTCGAGTGGGAGTTAAGTGTTTGGGATTCTTACATACGGGTCTGATTTTTTATAGACACGCTAGTAAGCACGTTTAAAGTTATGAGATGATTTTTTATTTGGGTGCTTGAACATAGCTCAACTGAGTATGTGTTAGTTGTATGATGAGTTGCTGTGTATGCAACCAATTTCTGATGGATTATATATTATTACCATTTATGATGAGTTGCTGGTGATGCACTCAACTTTCTGACGGATTGTATGCTATGTCGATTTATGATGAGTTGCTGGTGATGCACTCAACTTTCTGACGGATTGTATGCTATGTCGATTTATGATGAGTTGCTGGTGTTGCACTCAATTTATCTATGGATTTACTTACTATGATACCTTGTGATTTGCTGTGATCTGTTATCCATGATGTCAACGTTACTGTTGTAAATAAACTGTGTATAAGTTGAAAACTAGTTGGTCTATTTCCTGACCTAACGTTACTGTTGTGCGAGTGACATCAGAGACATACGAAGTTAAAGAACTCAACGACATTTGCCCATTATATTTACACACCTGTCGGCCACTAAAAGTAAGCCCGACATTGCTGACGTCAACATTGTCAGCTGTGCCAGACAGTAGCACTATCTTTCCATACAACCCACACACATACACCAACAGAAGTGACAGCAACAACAGTAACAAACCTTTTTTTTTTGAACATACGAAAGCCAAAATATTCTGAAAATTAAAAGTTTATTTCACTTACTTTTCCATCACAGTTTGGGTGATTTGTAACTATTTTGGGCGACTTTGGGCTGTTTTTTAAGACACAGTTTGGACGAATTAGGGCAATTTAGGGCTACTTTTCAAATGTGATTTGGGTGACATCTTTAAACCAAAATAAATCCAGTTTCCAAAACAAAGCTGTGTATCAGGATTTTGGTTAAAAGATTACAGACCTGTATAATATAAGTGAAGTTTGTAGTGAATAGCAAGTACTGAATTAATGACCATTTTTGTTCTCAGCATTTCCAGAATCCCCATGATGTGTGTGTGCATTCAGGAACTCACTCAGTCTATGTAGGGGAACTAAATCCGAATGCTGTGTGGAAATTTTCTCGACCTTCATCAGCTGCTAATCCAGAAGAGCCAGTGCACGTACATATATCCAAGACACAGGCTGGTGCTTTGCAGACTGGTAATAAAGTTTGCTGTTATACTAACGTGACCTTTGTACTTGAAAGTGTCAGTAAGTCTCACACACTCTTTCAAAGACCTCAAATGTCTGTTATGCCCTGTTTCACACTGCACAAGATTAGTCTAAAACTGTACATGGCTCTCCTGTTCTGTCTTGACAGTCAGCACTAGTAATTTTTAAAAAAAAATCGTGTTCATCCTGTCTTATCTTCACGCACAAATAATCCTAAAATGCCCTATATCCTTTATACTCTGTCTTCACGCAGTCTGCACAAATGATTCTAAAACCTCCTGTATCTGTCCAATCACACTGGCTGTTCAAAATCATCTCTAAAACTTCATTGTCTGTCTTGCCATGTCTTCACACAGACTGCACAGAAATCAATTTTGTGTCTCTCTTGTTCTGTCTTTACACATCCTGTATTAATAATTCAAAAACTTTTTATGTTTCTTCTGTATTAACAGTCTGAATAATCATTTTATAACCTTACACGTAATAGTTAATAGATCTCATGCCGTGGCATGCGAGGCATCCAGAAAAGCAGCAGCGGAACAGCGGAGACAGGCTAGAAAAGCCAGTGACATAAAACCTTCACCTGAAGTGAACATTCCCTGCCCATACTGTCCAAGATTTTTCCAGACCCGCATCGGGCTCATCAGTCATCTTCGTACCCATAGACAAGCCTAACATATTCCTAATAATTGGATGAACAGAGTGGTCTTCATCACCCATGATGGACAAACAACAACAAATAGATCCCATATTTTACATTCCTAATTTCCAGAATGCTTGGATTTTTCTGTAATTTGGAACACCATGTGTAAATTTTACTTAAACACTGGTTAATAATACACATCAAAATTTATCCCTCCCCAATGTTACTTTGTCTTTTCACACCAAAGCTGCAATCTTTTTCATTGCGCATTTTTCAAGTGTGGAACTGAATTGCATGTCTTTTGAAATGACATATTTTGTTTCCATTCTTAATAATGGCGGATATTTGGTTCTGGGCGCAATTTCTTGAATTTTCCCCATCTGCATTTTGGGTGAACATGAATAAGTATCTTATATTTACGAGGTAGCTTCAAAAAGTTCCCGGAATTTGTGTATTGTATAGAAATAAGTAACTACAATTATTTACACTACATTTTCTTCAAAATAGTTCCCTTCGGCAACTACACACTTTTGCCAACGTCCATACAGCTGTTGGAAACATTCCTGGAACCCATTCTTTGACACCTCTCTCAGCTGCTTGGTCGCATTGGTGGTAACGTTCTCAGCATCCTTGAATCTCTGCCCTTTCTGTGCCAATTTTAGGCGAGGGAACAAGAAAAAATCAGTCGGTACCAGGTCGGGAGAATGTGGAGGATGTTCCAGGCCAGTCACATTGTGCGTTGCGAGGTACTGCTTCACCAGTAGGGATTGATGTGCTGGCGCATTGTCATGCAGCAGAACCCAACTGTTTGTTCTCCATTTTTCTGGGCGTTTCCTTCTGATTACATCTCTTAGACGACGGAGGATATCAACGTACATTTCCTTGTTAACCGTTCGGCCTTCAGGAATGAATTCATGGTAGACAATACCCTGGGAATAAAAAAAAACTTCCAACATAACTTTTCCTTTGCTCTTGTCCAAACAAAATTTCTGTGTCCGGGGAGATGAAGGTGATTTTCATTCAGAGGACTGACGTTTTGTCTGAGGATCGTAAAAAAAAACACCACGTCTCGTCTCCTGTAATTATGTTGGTATCTTGATCAGCCAGTGATTAGGTCTCCTGCCAGTGTCAATCTCGTTTCTTTCTGTTCCGGAGATAACATTTTGGGAACCATGTGTAGACAAACATGGTGCATGTGCAGTTCATTGTGGAGAATACTGTGGCAACTTCCAACTGATATTCAAACTTCTGGGGCTATTTTCTCTACACTAAGTCTTCTGTCAACATGAACAACGTTCCGAACACGCTCAATGTTTTCATTGTTTATCGAGGTAGGCGGTCGTCCGCTACGTGGATCATCATTGACACTAATACGACCTTCATGGAAATGCTTGTGCCACTCAAAAACTTGCGATTTCTACATTGCGGTATCACCATATGCTTTATTAAGCAAGGTTACTGTCTCTGAGGGTGACTTCTCAAGCAAAGTACGTTGTTCAATCAAGGACATTTTCAACTCCGACGATGCTACTTGCACACCACACAAACAAACTTCAGTAACTTCAGTTCGAGAGTACATGTGAAGGTTACATCAGCCATGTCGTTTCCTCAAGGTCACTACCAACTTATAAAACTATAATCTCCATGACATAATCACTCATTCAAACATGAACCCCTTATCTGTACACATCATTTAATTTTGAATGCGTTCTAGCTGTTCACATTGGGATATTGACAGTGTGAGTATTCCCAGTTCATACTCGATTACTGACATCACCAGCCTTTCACTTGTGTGCCCATTGAGAGTAATGTCTGGAAGATCTGCTTTCACTATGGAGTTGTTCAAGGAGCAGCACATCACAAAGGACGTGTTGGGATGGATCTTTGAGCCGGTTTTCTCTCACCATTTAGAAACTGCCTGTAGTGTCTCATGTATGCTTGTGGGCATTTTCTGTCTGTTTGAGCCAGTCCTATAGATTACTATGTCGTCTGTGAAAGTTAATGTTTGTCCCGGCCCTGTTTGTTGAATGGTGGCTAATTTTGCTGTATTATGTAAACAAAACAAAACACTAAACTAATAGGACTTCTTTTTACAGAAATAGCAGAACTTTGAAATGATCATTCTGGTTTGAAAATGAAAATTTGTTTACAATAAGGTTTCAGAATTATTATTCAGAGGATAACTACGGCTTGAAGACAATAGTAACTAAAAGTTTGTTATTCATTTCACTCTTGTAATACAGAAACAAAAGTGGATGGATTTACATCTGCCTATACTAGTAAGAGTGAGGGTGCACTTAAGGAGGAGTTGGAAACAGCTGGCAACAACACATCCCTGGCAGGAGGTAGAGGTAGAGATAGCGAAAGCAGTGACGTTACCCCGGCAGTCTTAATCGGTTGCCTCCTTGTTATTCCAGTGATCCTCTTGTTGATCATCGTCTTGCTTGTCAGAGCACATCATTCAGGTGAGAGTAAAATTATCAGCATTCAGATGACATAACTGAGAATATGAAGTTAATTGTTTACTGAATGGACATGTGTGTTTTCATCATTGTCATTATCATTTTTTTTCCCATGATCACTGTCTTTATTATTTTCATTTCCTGTGGAATATAGTTCTGCAGCAATTATTACTAGGTACCATTTTTTAAAATGTGCCTTTCTCTAGCTGAGCCATTTTTTTTTTTAATCGTACGCCCGCTATTACTCGAGGCAAGAATCTCTGGTTAGTCTCGTATCTCTAACCTGAGACTGATTTTTTACGTGAGTATCCCTTTTTCCCTGTACACTGGCAGGTGTCCACTCGCCATTCAGGCAGATACTCGCCGTCTTCAGAGGGTACCCATTAGAGCCGGGTCGGCTCAGGAGCCACCAGTCCCTGGTCGACGACACTCCTTCAAATGTTTTCGCCAGGGCTCGAATTAATCCAGTCCAAGGCCCGGTCGATGACACTCATTCAAATGTACTCGCCCAGGCTTGAACCTGAATCACCCGATCGCCAGTGCAGTGTGGTAACCATTACACCAACGCGGCTCCTGCTGAGCCATTTAATTGTGGGTTTTTAACTTTTTCTTGGATGTAAACATATTATATTTTCATTTCTTTTACTTCTTATAAATGCACTGCAAATAAAATTAGTGATAGTTATGATATGAAAATCTATTTTTAGATTCAGTTTCAGTGTATTGATAAGTTATCCTCCTTTCTGCAGGAAAACTGAAGTGTTGTGACCGCAGTAAGAAGCGAGTATTCAGTCTTCAAGGAATCCTGGGAAACTCACACAAGGGCTTTGATCCATTGAATACAGAGGACAGTGACCATGATTCAGACCACGAAGAATATATTGCCCCTAAGAAAACCAAAAACAAAGCTTAGAAGTAATAAAAAATTAAGATCCAAGAAAGTTTGTTCTAATGTTGCGAATTTTGGAAATGTGGTGAAGGTTTTTAATTTCTTGGTTATGAAGGCGGGAAATGCACAGGCACGTTAATTTATTTAAAGAAGTTCATCAAAGAAACTATCTCCTGGTAAAATAATTGACAGACAGCACTGTTGTATTTGTAAATGCTACATGTGTATCAAGGTAGATAATTTGAGCAGATCACTTTCTTTTTCCACCACAGACTAATTCTCAATACTAAAAGAAAAATCAAAAGCATATTGTCAAACATTTCTTTCTTATCCAAATATTTTTGTTTCTATTTACGTTTATACCATAGTCAAATCGTGGTTTCGTATAAATGTATGATGCATTGGCATTTCTCATCTTAACCCATTTTCCACCTGCCATTTTGTCTTTAATATCATTGGTGTTTTAATCAACAAATTTTTAATGCTATAACCCATATAGCATATACATTTGTGTACCCCACTCCACTAACATTCATTGTCATGAGTAAAACTTCGCTAACTTAAAAATGTTATTGAACATTGTAGTTTCTGATAATTGGTGTTTTTGTTAATGAAACAAACACAGGCATAGTTATATTTTGAAGAAGAAAAAAACAGATTGCAAGGATTTTGTTTTAAAGATGTGTCTGAAGTAACCTGGAAGTTATTGTCACACACATGGTCCATTGTTACTTCATGTCATGTAATCTTGTATATACTCTTGACAAAATGTAATGTTATTTCTGGGTGATGAAAACAAAACTTCATGTTGTCATGTGATCACATAACTATGAGATGTTATGTTATACTGTTTTATTTCACTTGTGACATAAGCTGGTAGAATTCACTACGTATTGGTATGTATTGCTCATGTACGATTTAAGAAAAAAAACGTGAAAGAATATGAACGTTTGAATCCTAGTGTTATAGAAGTATGCTCAGGACATCACTAGTTTTCGTGAAATAAGTAAACTTTGTTAGAGTGAAGCTAACAAAATAGGAAATGTTATTCTAATTTTTATACAGGATAACAGTGAAGGAAGAAGATTATGGTGATGGATAGGACACACGATGAGGAAACTTGTGGATAGCATTACAGGGCAGTCCTTGTTCTGGAACCCCCAGGGTAAGAGAGGCAGAGAGAGACCAAAAAACACATGGAGAAGAGAATTTGAGACAGAAGTGAACATGATGAGGAAAACATGGAAAGAGCTTGAGCTGATGGCACGTGACAGGAGGACTTGGCATGTGTTTGTTGAAGGCCTATACTCCTTGAGGAGCTAAAGTGTATTGAACTGTGAAGGAAAGCATCAGTTGGCGGTGTTGTTAGAGCATTTGCTTATCAAGGCAAAGTTACCTGGTTTGAAACTTTGTAGCGTCATGCTCCATTTACCCAGCTGTAAATGGGTCCCTGATACACTTGAGTTAGGAAAGGCAAAGCCAGCAAGAAAGAGAACTGTTCACCCTACCTCACTAAGATCTAGTATAGGGGAATTCTCTAACACATTCTCTCCCCTATGGTAGTATCTGCTATGGCGCTGCCTTTACTGTAACAAAGAAGGGACAAGAACTAGAAGAATTATAAGAACAACATAGAAAAAAATATGTAAAGAACTTTAGCAGAGAAGTAGTAATAATATTAGCAGAGAAGTAGTAAGAATATTATCTTCTTCTTCGTTCGTCCTGAAAAGGGCGTTGGTTGCGTTTTGTCCATTTACAGCGAAGCTGTGATATTTGCACCATTCGGCCGACACATCCAACTTCACACGGCATCTTTGGGACCGGGTTAGCCTTCCCTCTTCGATCCCTACTCACTCAGCCAGACTGCAGTGATGCAGCCTGTTTCCAGGACCACCACTTGGAGGTGGAGTAGGGTCTTGGTCAGCTCTGGTTCGCTGACCCTGACGCAAGCAATCTAGCTATGGGGCGCTAACTGTTTTCCTCACTGTTGACTTGTCTTAGGTCCCGTAAGAATATTAGCAGAGAAGTAGAAAGAGTATTAGCAGAGAAGTAGTAAGAATATTAGCAGAGAAGTAGTAAGAATATTAGCAGAGAAGTAGAAAGAGTATTAGCAGAGAAGTAGTAAGAATATTAGCAGAGAAGTAGTAAGAATATTAGCAGAGAAGTAGTAAGAATATTAGCAGAGAAGTAGCAAGAATATTAGCAGAGAAGTAGCAAGAATATTAGCAGAGAAGTAGCAAGAATATTAGCAGAGAAGTAGCAAGAATATTAGCAGAGAAGTAGCAAGAATATTAGCAGAGAAGTAGCAAGAATATTAGCAGAGAAGTAGCAAGAATATTAGCAGAGAAGTAGCAAGAATATTAGCAGAGAAGTAGCAAGAATATTAGCAGAGAAGTAGTAAGAATATTAGCAGCAAGAATATTAGCAGAGAAGTAGTGATATTAGCAGAGAAGTTTCGCAAGAATATTAGCAGAGAAGTAGAAAGAGTATTAGCAGAGAAGTAGCAAGAATATTAGTAGCAGAGAAGTAGGAATATTAGCAGAGAAGTAGTAAGAATATTAGCAGAGAAGTAGCAAGAATATTAGCAGAGAAGTAGCAAGAATATTAGCAGAGAAGTAGCAATAATATTAGCAGAGAAGTCCCAGAGAAGTACTCACTAGCAAGATATGCTTTCGGCCGACACATCCAACTTCAGCAGGATCAATAATATTAGCAGAGACATCCTGTTTCCAGGAATGCATCCTGTTTCCAGGACCACCATTTGGAGGTGGAGTAGGGTCCTGGTCAGCTCTGGTTCGCTGACCCTGACGCAAGCAGTCTAGCTATGGGTTGCTAACTGTTTTCCTCACTGTTGACGCATCTTACGTCCCGTAAGAATATTAGCAGAGAAGTAGCAAGAACATTAGCAGAGAAGTAGCAAGAATATTAGCAGAGAAGTAGCACTGCAGCTTGCAAGAAGCAGATCTACCTGAAGTAGCATAACTGACATCTTGTTTGTCAGATTGTTGTCCCGAGGAGGAGGATGTAGGCAGGTCATAGATTCTAGTAATGCTCTGATGTGCACAAAAGAGTTTTTAGTGAGGTAACCCTTGCAGAAAGACTTACAGTAACCTAAGGTTACTTTTCACGCTAATAAACTTACAAACTGGCACACCTGTTTGAAACATGAACAGCTTTTAAGAAACCTGCCTAGCTGTTATCATCAATTTTTCCCTTTTCACTCCCTGTGGGGCATAGAGCCACCACTGTAGCTGCCCCCTAAGCACAGCCTGATATAAGTCCCCTCTTTACAACATGACCGCTGGATCGGTTGTCCTTATTCTCTCTTTGTGTCCTCAGAAATCCCAGAGGACTACACTGGCAGCCGTTATACTCATGCTAATATAACAGCTGCCTGCTATAGATGTCATAATGACCTTTCATGTGATATTAGTGCTTCAGCTAGTTTAAGGTAATGGAGAACTGATTTGCTACTGTTGCATTATACACATGCAGTTTCTTTTTCTTGTCCTTTCTCTACCATGGTTATGATTTAGCATTCTAAAGTGGTTCTTTGGCTGTCTTGAATAGGTCAGCTGAACTGGATGATCATTAGGTCGTTATTCTTGCATGTTTAAGCTGCTCCGTCATGCTGTCTTCTTTTGGTGTCTTCATACTTTACTCTGACCTCACATGACCTGGTATAGACATTTCTTTGCTAAGTGGCCTGATCACATTCAAAGCAGCCTGCATTTTTTTATTTTTCTTCTTTGTGTATTCTTTACGTGTCAGAGTTCCATACATCTGTTCACTGTAATTGTTTTCACCTTTCTAAGCATTTTTGACGGGCAATTCATATGATATAAGTATCTAAATACCTTGAAATATTTACTTGCAGCTGATTGTGTCATAATTTGATAATGTTTTTTGGTTTTTTTTTTTTTTAGTGTTTTGTCCCAGTCACAAGTGTCAGTTGGTTTACTTGAACGTGCTTTGAATGGCTGTGATAAAATATAATTTTTTTTTTTTTAAATAATGAACTATAAGCATTACAGTTCTTCATTTTATACATATATTTCTGTATACTTGTTAAATTAATTATGAATGGGACATAATTTTTTTTTTATAATTTATATTAATTGTAGAACATTTTGTTAAACTAACACTCATGCTCCACAGAAATAGATTTTTTGTAATGAAAATTATGGAATGTTAACAGCTATAGAAAAATAGGTATTTTTTTTTTTTTTATATACTGATGCCGAGAAGCTGGCAAAAAAAAGTGTGGGAATGGATTTTCCCCGTGTTTGCCATGAGATAGAGAGCGAATGGCTGCTGGAATGAAAAGTGCAAGATTCAACCCATGGGTGTGTGTACAGACTACATGAAAACGATGAAAGTTACACGAGCAACACGATTCTCAACAGCTATGACCCTGAAAATGTGTACGTGTTGTGGCAGTATACTCGGTATAAAAAGGCCGTTGAGACAAAACGCCCAGTACATGTGCTTGAAATGCCACGACTATCTGAAAACGACCGCCAACGAGCCATTGGTATGTTGGAGACCGGATTGAGCTCGCGGGCCATTGCCAGAAGGATGAATTGCCACCACAGCACTATTGTACTTCTCAATGAACGTTACGGAACCACTGGCAGTGCCCGGGATAGACTTCGGAGTGGCCAACCACGAGTTACTACCCCTGCGCAAGATCGTCATATTGTGCTGAGTCATCTAAAGAATTGACTCTCCCGGCAAGTCAAACAGCAAGAGCAATAGTGGGTAGACATGGGCAAGTCTCTCGAATGACAGTCATACGACGACTCAAAGATACAGGCCTTACTGCAAGACGACCTTATGTTGGGCCAAACTTGACTCACAGACATCGTTAGCAGCGCCTGCAATGGGCAGAGCAACATATCAGATGGACTAGACTGCAGTGGAATGCTGTCCTATTCACAGACGAGAACAGATTCAACATATCCTTTGCAGATGGACGTATGCGGATTTAGCGACGGTGTGAAGAGCGCTTTGCAGATTGCTGTGTCAACCGATTTCGAGGTGGCAGTATTCACATTTGGGGAGGATACAGTTTTCACCATCGCTTGCCTCTTCACGTCTTCCGTGGAAATGTTAATGCTGTAACATATCGAGATGAGGTTCTGGATGCACTGGCTGCTCCTGCGTTCACAATTTATCCAGACTTGCAGCTTCTCCAGCAGGATAACGCACGTGCATTTTTTTGTATGTTTGGTTTTCTCCCTTGCCTGCACAGAATGCAATGAATTTCATAACAATCAAATGTACAAATTAATGACCAGCATGGATTCATAGGAAAATGAATAAAGATTCCAAATATGTAAACTTGTACACACTTATATTTACATTTCACACTCTGTTCCTGGATTATACAGGTGGTGCGTTTTTAATGTGCTTCAGTATACTTTGTTGCAAGTAGCTGCCGAAAATTTTTTAAATTTCATCCTGATAACTGTTAGTTTCATTTCTTTTTCGTAAATTCATCATGCTGAGCTCATGACAGCTACATTAATATTTTAACATTTGGTTTATGACAAACTTTGTTTGTAATGTAATTGGGCTGACTCAACTTTGACCTGAAATGATGCATAAAGTAGTTCCAAGCTCTTCCAGTAGTGGTTACTGTGACAGTTTGTTTTACGTGATGAGGTTGCCAGCCTCATGCACAACCTCACATTAGTTGCCTTGTATGACATGCCTGAGGGTGTAGTAGTCCTGTTCTTTCTTCGTCTCTTCACAGACCACTAGGAACTACGTACAAGGGGCACAACTTTCTTCATCTCTTCACAGACCACTAGGAACTATGTACATGGAGCACAACTTTCTTCATCTCTTCACAGACAACTAGGAACTATGTACATGGGGCACAACTTTCTTCATCTCTTCACAGACCACTAGGAACTATGTACATAATAATAATAATAATAAATTCTTTAAGCACCAAACACGGCGCATAAGGCAGAAACCAGTGCTCTCCAGGTTGTTCGTTGTGACGCCACTCCTCTTAGCTCTTGCACATTATTTAGGCCCAACGTTCTTCCTTCTCTTATTATTGTTCTTCTGAGTGTTTCTTTTGGTCTTCCTTTTTTCCTCTTACCCTCAGGAACCCAAGTGAGCGCCTGTAGTGGTATTCTGTTGTTTTGCATTCGTAGGACATGACCGATATATGACCATCGTCTTTTCCTTATATATCATCTCTTCACAGACCACTAGGAACTACGTACATGGGGCACAACTTTCTTCGTCTCTTCACAGACCACTAGGAACTATGTACATGGGGCACAACTTTCATCTCTTCACAGACCACTAGGAACTACGTACATGGAGCACAACTTTCTTCATCTCTTCACAGACCACTAGGAACTATGTACATGGGGCACAACTTTCTTCATCTCTTCACAGACCACTAGGAACTATGTACATGGGGCACAACTTTCTTCATCTCTTCACAGACCACTAGGAACTACGTACATGGGGCACAACTTTCTTCATCTCTTCACAGACCACTAGGAACTACGTACATGGGGCACAACTTTCTTCGTCTCTTCACAGACCACTAGGAACTACGTACATGGGGCACAATTTTATGGTCAAATCAAACAGGTTTACACAAGTTTTATTTTGCATGTTGCCATGACTTGTATGTCCAGCATTTTTGTTTTAAAAAATATTTGTTTGGTTTCCTGGTGGAAGGAAGTAGGTTAGACTGGCTGAAGAATGTTTGCCAGTTATGAAAAAGTACATACTCATGAATTAGTACTGTTCATGTTTTAACAGAATTAATACAAGTAATTGATATACTTGGAAAGGTAGTTTTTAACTGTGGTTCTAGATATATTTACAGATAAGTTGGTAGCCTGTTTATGAGATTTAAGTACCAGTTAGTTAACTTATTTTTTCCAGCTCTAAGCTTCAAAGTAGAATTATATATGTCATGTGCATGGTATCATTGTTAAATGCATCCAGAAGTAAAGAGGGTGATTGCCATTAAAGATGGCATGTACTGGTCGCACAGACTTTAAACCAGGGTAGTAAGCAGCTATCAGAGCAATGTGTATCTGTAATTGTTGTTTATAATTGTTGTGATCCCACAGAATTACTTTCAAATTGTACTGTTTATAAGATATTTATTGTAATGTTCTGATTATTACGTTCACATTAATTTATTATTCCTTCCCATTCCTCTCTGTTGTCCAAATTAAAAATGGAATAGTTCATATTCCCATTCCTCTCTGCTGTCCAAATTAAAAATGGAATAGTTCGCTTTCCCCTGGCGTCTCTAAGACGAAAAAAGAATATTTTCTTTTTCACACTCTGTGGAGATTGGAGCCCACCCCTTGCAGGAAACCTGAATGAAGTATTCACATGCTCTTGAAGCAGTGGCTTTTGTAATAGTTACATGATGAGGTTGCCAGCCCCTTGCACAACCTCATTAATCACCTTGTATGACATGCCTGAGGGTGCACTAGTTCTATTCTTTATTTGTCCCATAAGAGAGACCCCCCCCGGGAACTACGTGGGGTGCATATCTGAGATGGTTAACCTGAATTTTCTGATCTATCTTAGCTGATCTACACAGTTTAGTCCTTGAAAAAGTGGTTGAGAATATGTTGTAACATAAAATGTTCTTCATCTGATCAGATTTACCAACTACACTGTAGACCAGATATAGCGTGGCTCGATATAACATGGGATTGCTTATACCACAATTAGAGGTTGAACTCCAATTTTGCCAATAGCCTCCTTTTCAAGTGCTTTAAATGTGAACTATTGACAAGTTGATCCAGCACATTGCCCAGTGTTGATGAACATATTACGCTGGCTCCCAGCATTCAAAATAAAAGATGTGAATGAATAATATAACTTTTACTTATTTTCATTTATTCACATGTGACGATAGTTGTTTATGATTACACTAGACATCCTTCAGGTTGCTGATTTCTGTCAAACATCGATAAATTTACATCAAAATAAGGAAATTCAGTACAATGTGGTGCAAACATTTGAACCCCACCATCCGCGTTATATCGGGTCTGTATTGTATAATGTAACGTTGACTGTTATCTGAGCATACTTTTCTTTATAAACATAGTTTCTGTTATTTATGTTTAATGAGTCTGTCATTTTTATTCAAATCTGATGCTTTGAAAATGTATATAATGCTTTGTAAATTCCCATGCTTTGGTTTCATATGTTAATTTCAATCTCAGGCATTTTTGTGTCAAATTGACTGATATATTCATAAGTTTTTTTTTTTTTTTTAAATTTGAATTACTAGCTCTCATTTTAGCTCATTGGCAATTAAAAATATTATTCCTTTTATCTGTAGATTCACAGTTTTGTTAGTATTGAAAAGTTGGGCCAAAAGTGTTTAACCTTTTTCAGATTTGAATTAAATCAGATAAGAATTGAAGGCACTTTATGTCAGAACCATAGCTTCAGTTTTGAGCTCATATACATATATATATATATATTTATATATATATATATATATATATATATATATATATATAAATATATATATATATATAATTTTTTTTTTTTTTTACAAAATTCATACACTAGTCTTTTAAATCTCGCTGTTATTTATTTGTACTACCAATGTATGTGAGCTATTTTTAGAAATCATGATTTCATCCAGCTGGAAGACAATATTATCTGGTTGTCACTATTTCCAACAGAAATTCTAAATATTCTTTTATAATTAAGAAGCATGTTTTAAAATACCGTATATACTTGAGGTATAAGTCGAGAAATTATTTTCCCTTTTGGACCGTTAAAAATGTCCCCCCTCGACTTATATTCACGTCACTCACAAAAAAAAAAAAAAAAAGATTTATGAAACCCTGTCAGTGTTGCCCCCCTGCTCTTACTGCTTTACGCTGGTATCCTTCAGGTATAAACTTGCTACTTCATTAAATGTTTTTATCAAAATTTCATCTAAGAAATAAACGTTTAAACTCTTATTAACTCTGCTTCCTTGATTATTTTCTACCCTGTGCCGAAATTATATTTTTAAGAATTGTGAATGGTGAAGTGTACTATCTTTTAGTGTAAATTTTATGTAAATCTCTTCTGTGAACATGTACATATTATATATCAAACTGTAGGGAAACAGAGAATTATAATGTAGTGTCTTTTGTAGTCATGATACAAGTATGTTCGGTTTACTTAAAACATGTAGCATGTAAATTGAAAAAAACACTAAAATATTCACAGAAGAATACGATCTTACCAAAGACAAATTACTGTTGCAGGCAATAAAACTTTCTGTTTTAGTCTTCAAACATCAAGGTAATCCATTTACAAAGTAAAAAAACACTGATTAGTTAGTACATTTAGTGTTATTCACATCAATTTTTACCGTGGTCTCTTCTAAGTATTTAAAAAATTATGCAATATTGCATTACGTAATTTTCAAACAAATAAAGAAGAATAACATCATATAAAAACTGTTTACACTTGTTTAAGGTTTTACTAGTATCCCTAGCTTCATCTTCTACTTAGGACTAGTGATTAGATATTACTGTAGGTCTAGTTCTGTTGCTTTTCGATCGGCCAGAATAGAACTACTCCTACTTATCAGCAAAATCTAATGTGTCTAGCTTTTCTGCACCGGTTCCATTATTTGACAACAAACTGTGACTACCAAACAATCATCATCGATGTCAGCAATGTTTCTAAGTAATTTGACACAATTATTTGCTTAAGAAGACTTAAAAAATGTAAATATAAAGCTTGACACATTTCTGTAGCAATAACAATGAAAAACACAAACATGCGAATCGTCAAACAAATTGTGATAATAACATCAAAACACACGCACGCGCACATGCTGCTTAACTACGCTCGAATTAGTTGTTTAAATAGATGCGGAAGTCATTTTATGCATTTTAAAATTGAACTGCATTAAACTGACAATTTTTTGGGTTTGTTCATGATAAACAAAACACAACGCTCTGAGCATTGTTTTGGAACGGACGTCAAATCTGACTAACTCTCTGAGCGTTGTAATGGAATCAAAGAATTAAGTTACAAATTTAAGCTGGAGTTGACTAGCCTCCTTTATTTATAACTCAGTTCTTGCTAAATACCGATATCTCGTTGCTACTTAGCAACGGCCGACAACAGTAATCAGACTTTCGGGGCAAACGAATGAACGTAACTGTATTTTCAGAGAGTTGAGAATTGGACATGCAGGCCCGTCTGACATTCTTCTCTCATCTCTTATACTGAATTCATTTATTCTCATGTGCATGTTATGTATTAATGGGGCGACTGCAGCGTTTAAAACAGGAAATAGTTACACTGAAAGTGAAAATAATTTGCAGGAAGCCAAAGAAATTCTAGTGCAATGTGGGAATTAGGAATCGTCAAAAAACTCATTTGACTTATAATCAGGTCATTAATTTTGGACGGTTTTTAAGTCCTAAAGTGTAGTGGTCAACTTATAGTCTTAAAATTTGAACAATTACAGCCAACAGTTATTAATATTAAATGTTGCCATGGTTTGAATTTGATTCATAGGGTCAGATATTGAAAATGAAAATCAGCAAATTTATGAAGAAAAATGCTTCTTAAAAACAAATTTTCAAATGAATTGAAACGTCTTTATCAAAGATGGCTCTTAATTGGCTGGTTTGTCAAGGCAATTGAAATTTTACATGTCTGGTGCAAATGCATTTTAAAGTATTTACTTTTTAACAGGACTGAAACAAGAAACAGCTAACCCATTCTCAGTTTTAGAATTTATAAATTGTAATTTTTTTTTTTTTTAAGAGAGGATCCCTTTATACATTTCTTACAACTTATTCTAGTCATGAACTGTTTCTTGTGCTTGTGTCTTTAGAACTCATCAAAGGTAAAGAGATCCTTTCACTGCCTGTGACTTCACAGCTTGTCAAAGGTGGTGGAATTCTGTTTGTCTGTATATTTCACCTCCCATAATAAGTACCAGAATAATTTGATATATGCATCACTCTCCAAGTGTAAACAAATCCTTTGTTTGTATTTACCACAAATCGTAGCTAGAGAAACCCCTTGCGTTTTTGCTACTCATCAAACATGTTAGCAGAGCCTGTATTTTTTTTATGTCTTCAACACCCAACTATGGCTGTGTCCAGTTTTTGTTTACATCTGCACCATTCTTTAAAGATGATAATATATACCATGATTGTTTATTCTTCACTACTTATTATAAGGGATGGCATTCCATTTTTTTGTCATCACTACTCAACAGAGGTAATGGCATTCTATGTTTGTTTTTGTCATCACTACTCAACATAGATGATGGCATTCTATTTGTTTTTGGCATCACTACTCAACATAGATGATGGCATTCCATGTTTGTTTTTGGTATCATTACTGAACAGAGGTGATGGTATCCTTGTTTATGTCATCACTACTCGACATAGGTGATGGCATTCTATGTTTGTTTTACAGCATCACTACTCAACAGAGGTGATGGCATGCCATATTTATTTGTCTGCACTACTTATCCATCAAAGGTGATGACATTCTGTGTTTGTCATCATTACTCAACAAAGGTAATGGCATCTCATGTATATTTATGTCACTACTTACCACGGGTGATGGCACAGCACATCTGTTTGATTCACTACTTATTACTCGAGGGGCAGGCCATGCAGAATATGTTTATGCCTTCAGTACTTCTAATTAAACATGATAACCTTTTTTTTCTGCATTCGTCAAAGGCAGTAACATACTGTGTTTGCTATATGGTTAGTCAATAATAGCATCTCACCACATAATCTCTGAAGAACAAGCTGATTTTCAGATGGAGACAAAATACCACAGAGCAGACTTATGGTCTCAGCTCTTGTATAGGAAGTATACACAAAATCAATGCAAGAAGAGCTTTCATTATATTAGGAAATAGATGGAAATCAAAAGATATCAAGTCCAACACAAGAATCAGAATCTTCAACTCAAATGTCAAGTCAGTCTTATTGTATGGCTCTGCAACATGGAGAACAACAAAAACAATAACCAAAAAGTTTCAGACTTTCATAAAAGTGTGCTTGCCAAGAATAGAAGAATTGAAATGGCATGAGAAGATCAACTATATGGAATTAATTAAAAGAACGACATGCCAGTGAAACAAGAGATGAGAAGATGCTGGCAATGGATAGGATCGTTGATGAAACTTGTTGATAGTACTACAAGGCAGGCCTTCTGGAATCCCCAGAGTAAGAGTGGGGGAAGGGAGACTAAAAAAACACATGAAGAAGAGAATTTGAGACAGAAGGGAAAGGGATTAAGAAGTATGGATAGACCAGGAACTGATGGCACACACACACACACATAGGAGAACTTTGATATGGCTAGAGGCCTTGGGCAGCTGAAGGGCAGTGATGATGGCACACATAGGAGAACTTTGAGTTGGCTAGAGGCCTTGGGCAGCTGAATGGCAGTGATGATGATACATAAAATCAGCAATATTTATATCATGTCTTTTTTGGGGGGATTTTAAGAAAGCCTTTGACTAAGTATAACAAGAGGCATAAATCAGAAATTCATACAGATTATTGAACAACTCTTGCTTTGCTGAAAGATTTTTAACGCTCTGCACTTAGACAACTTAAAGAGTTGCCACCAATGCAGTTTTTGTTAAATACACAACCCGTGGAGATCAACAGGGATGTCTGCTGCAACCTTCATTGTTCAACATCATGATATCAGGCATACTTGACAATGGCTTAGACACAGTACTAGAGATAACTGAATTACCAGTTGAGGTTTACCAATGATGGGCTAGCTGGAGAGGAGTGGTTGTTTATCAGTCTTATCACCTGTCTTGACACCACTGCCAAAAGATATGACATGGAGATCAATAATTACAAAAATCAAAGTAATGATGAGTAAATCACAGGGAATACAATCAAATATCATGATAAGTGGATTGTCAGCTGAAAACTGTGTCCAAGTTTAACGACCCCCGGACAATCATTAATGAAGGATACAGAAAAGAAATACTAGCAGGTGCAGCTGAAACAGAGGCAATCATAGCAAAACTAATATTAATTATTGTTATTAAATCATTATTTTATTAAAATTTATTGTTTGTCTAATAAAATGGTAAAGGACTGTGTTCTCTCAAACTGTAACTTCTTGGCACATTTGTTTGTGAGAAAAATGCAAAAAACCTTAAATGTTGTTTTTAAATTTCAATTTTGAGATGTTTATAATTTATAAAATTTCTAGATTTTGTGCAGTTACATAGTAATGTATATTATGTATTTTAAAGCACCGACCTGTATAGAAAATTTACATAGTGAGAACATTGAACCCAATTTTCTCCGAATTTGAAATTTCGGGTGCAAGATCTTCAAACGTGAATAACTTTTTTACTTAATTTTCCAGTTTTAATTTTGTGATTCCTTTGGGGTCTCTGAAGAGAAAGAACAGGACCACCACACCTTCATGCATGTCATACAAGCCAACTAATGTGAGGTTTTTCATGGGGCAGACAACCTCATTATGTAAAACAAATTACCATAGAAATGACTGCTGCATAAGCATGTGAGTGTTTGGTGCAGGCTCCCTGCAAGGGAATCAGATCAGCTGCAGTGGTAGTTCCATACTTTGTAAGGAGTAGAAAGGTAAATGATGATAGTGAATACAGTTTTCACCATTGCAGAAGTCTTTAAAAGATGTTTCTTACTTACTTACATACTTACTTAGTCGTTCCTCTTTCAACCGATAGGCAAAGAGGTTTGGAAGAAAGATGTTTCTTATAAGAAATCTGAATATGTAAGAATGCAGACATGTTTCTGGTTTTATGAGATTTTGTCACATATTTTCATAAATTTGAATTATGTTAACATCTAGGTGGGTCTTTATTTTCACTCTAAACGCTTATATGGGGGTGAAGGTCATTGTTTTATGTTTAATTTTTCTCTTAGTGCTGTGCTGCTGTGTCAGTAGTTGTGAAAAACCTGGTTTAGATTCAAGTTGAACTTCATTAAACCAGGTTTGGATTTAGAAGTCAAACTTCTTTCTAGTTGTATCATAAACTCTTACCCACCCCTACTCCCCAGGATTCCGCTGTCATTTTCAATTGTTATTTAGTTTTATCAGATATTTGAGTTATATTTTGTTGATTTCTAGTATAAGGTTTATGAATTTTCATACAAATTATGTATTTAGCATGGAACTGGTATATGTGTGAGATGTATAAATTCTAGTATACCTCATCGATTTGAAGGTAAATATTTTACATGGCCTACGGTTTATTTAAAACTAGAATCATAAATCATTTTGTTTTACATGTATATTACACAGCAAACACAAGGATAGATCCTTTAATTAGACACTTAGTTCTGGCTCTTAGTCCATGCAGGTCTGTAGATTTCAATTGTCTCATTTTCAGCTAAGTATTTTTTTTTATCGTCTCAAATAAATTTACATTTATACAGTAGCCTCCTCCAGTCGTAACGGACTGCGGAGGTGATGTGCCCTTGCCATACCTTGTCTTTTCCAACTGTCTTGCTTGAAGTGGACACCTGTAGCACATCATACATCATTGAGAACCACAGAACACATTTATGTAGGTACATACTTACTTCCATGTTAAAAATGATGACTTATTAAAATCTTTTGTTTTCTACTCATTATTGGATTGCTCTTACTGTCAGCGTTTCTTTGGTGCTCAGCTAAATTTGTTCATGCCATGATCTTTATTTTGATTGGCTTTGGTGTTGAAAAAGACTTTTCTATTCTGTGTACATTTTAAACTGTATGTGTTGAGTAAGACTATTTCATTTGTGTCCTTAGTTGTAATTATTGCATATGTCAACCTAATTTTAGACAATCAAGAAGAGAGAGAAGTCAAGAAGAGCTCTGCTTGTGGCAAAGATTGCCTGCGGTTGAGGCTGCTAATGGAAAATGTGACAGTTATCCTTGCTTTTTACAGCTGCCTAATATGTTACGTCACGCTAGTGCTGTCAAAGGTATCCTAATGTCTGACAAATTGCACTGTGCATGCCAGATGTATCTGTCATTGTGACAAGTGACTGGCAAATCATGTATTCTGTTTGTGCCATCAATATAGAATGCTTCAAGATTTGCTAAAAGGATGCAAAACATGGATCAGATATAAGCGTTTCATGCATTTCTTTGTATTTTTCAGTGTACCGTATTTTCTAGTGCAACTTAGTTTTGTCTTAAACAGTGTCTGTGACAAATTTCACAAATAAATAAGTATTTTTTTTCTTCCTTTGTCTGTGTTTTCTGTTTTCTTATCATAGACATGACACAGAGTGAAAACATGCACATTATGACAGAGGAAATGCTAAACGATGTTAAAATCATTGGGTGTTGAAACATGCTGTAGAGTTTATTTGCTTGGTTCTAAATTTACAGCTTGGCAGTATTAAGTCATGACTCATTCACACACACATAAGCATTTATTTATTTAAATTCCATTGTCGAAGTGGCTAAGAAGTATGGCATCCACTTCTGATTCTAAAGGTACCATTATGGTTCCAATATAGGGAATATAAATGATGAAACTTTTTTTCAGAATCAGTTATTCCTAATGATGTCATATCTCCCCCCCCCCCCCTCTCTCTCTCTCATGGGTAGTGAAATTGGATACCTAGCCTCCTCGGATAAGGTTCAGTGTGCAAGTTCTGCATGTTAAAAATCAATCAGCAGTTGACAATCGTAAAGATTAGGCCATACGGCTGCTGCCCTGGCAAACATTAAAAAAACACCAGTTTTGCTTGTAAGTCAAGGCAGTCAAATTCTATCAGGATGAAATAAAACTAAAATCAAGCATGACTGATACAAAAGTGAATTTTGTGTGGGGGATTATCATGACTGACATTTAAAAGAGGCTGTTAGCCAAATAAAAATGATCTGACATTTAGGGAGTGCAATAATGGTTAATTAGTTTTCATTCTGACCAATTTTATTTGTTGTTTCTCAACATAGTCCAGACAACACTTAGTTTCTTTACTTTCTCTTACAGTGTTGTTTCTGACTTATCTCCCTGCTCCAGGTCACTTTCCAAAAAAAAAAAAAAACCAAAAAAAAAACTGACAAATCTGAATATTAATTACTGAATAAATCCACAAATGGTATTCAATGCTTTATTAAACAAAATTCTTCATCATTAGACGTACACAATAAAATACAAAACTTGGACTGACTTTTATTTGTTTTACATATTATTATACCCATCCCCAAAGATCAGATCAATAGCTGCCTGAATATCACCACCAGTAGCAGCCAGAGCTTGCCGAGCCACATTCTCATCTGTGATCCCCATCTCTCTCAGCTGCTGTAATGCCGCCTGAAAGAAGGAATATAAAATTTATTTTCTAAAACTGTAAGCATTTTTCTGTGAATCTTCTGCAGATAAATTCTAAATTGTTGCTGTTTCTCTGTTAAACTATCAGTCTAAGAAAACTGTCAGCTTGATTGTATGCAGCTGAAGAGATAAAAGTGCATTTAGTTTTGTGCAACACATGAGAAAGTCCAAACCTTGAATCTAGTCATCAAATGTGTTGGGAAATATATGGAGATTAAAAGAAATCAAGTCGAACACAAAAATCAGAAACTTCAACTCAAATGTCAAATCAGTCTCATTGTGTGGCTCTGACACATGGAGAACAACAAAAACAACAAACCAAAAAGCTACAGGCTTTCATAAATGGGTGCTTACGTAGAACAGACGGAGTGAAGTGGTATGACAAAATCACTAACGTGGAACTGATGACCAGAACCAGACAAGTACCAGTTGAACAAGAGATGACCAGACAAGTGCCAGTTGAACAAGAGATAACCAGACAAGTGCCAGTTGAACAAGAGATGACCAGAACCAGACAAGTGCCAGTTGAACAAGAGATGAGAAGAAGACACTGGAGATGGATAGGACACACATTGAGTATTTACAGGCAGTCCTTGTTCTGGAATTCCCAGGGTAATAGAGACGGGGGGAGAGCAAGAAACACACGGAGAAGAGAACCTACAGAGACGGGGGGGAGAGCAAGAAACATACGGAGAAGAAAACCTACAGAGACGGGGGGAGAGCAAGAAACACACGGAGAAGAAAACCTGAGACAAGCCTGAAGAAGACATATAAAAACCTTGAGCAGATGGCACAAGACTGTAAGACTTGGCGTAAGTTTGTTGAAGGCCAATGATCCTTGGGGTGATGACGATAGTGATGATAATTAAAACTACCATTTCTCTGACATATTAATAAAAAATTACAGTAAAGAAAATATAATGCAAGAATGAATGTAATGACAGCGGGCAATCTTATTAAAGAAATAATTTATGGATTCTGCTGGGGCATATATTAAAACCCATTTGAAAACAAACTGAGATGGGACTTGGTAAGCTATTCCTAGTCAGCTTTAGAAGGTTTTCAGTAAACTATCCCTAATCTCCTTTACAAATATTGTCAAAGTATACATACGTCTGATGAAACACTCTGTGCATGGGCCATAGCCTGTTGGAAAAAGTCACTAGTTATGGTTCCACTAGCTGATGCTGCAGGGGTCTGAAACAACAACAATGTAGAATGTGAATGTCACTCATCATGACTGCACCACCTTATCATGACCATAAATAAGCAATGGCAATATAATGAAATAATATGCTTTTTTAAAACACTACTGATATATTGCTGTTTTATCTACACACACCCAATTTTTTTTTTTTTAAACCCCAATATCTCAAAAACATCACAAAATTGACAGCTATCACTCAAGTTTAGCATTACAAGGCAGTCCTTGTTTAGGAATCCCCAGGGTAAGAGAGGCAGAGGTAGACACATGGAGAAGAGACCTGGAGACAGAAGTGAAAATGATGAGGAAAATGTGGAAAACTTTGAGCTGATGGCACATGTCAGGAGGACTTGGTATCTATTTTTTTTTTCCGTACGCCCGCTATTACTCGAGGCAAAATCTCCGGTTAATATATCTAACCTGAGACTTATTTTACATGAGTTTCCTTTTTTTCCCCTGTACAATGACAGATGTCCTCTCGCTATTCAGGCAGATATTCGCCGATTTCGGAGGTACCCATTAGAGCTGGGTTGGCTCAGGAGCCGTTCAGGTTATTCCAGTCCCTGGTCGAAGACACTCCTTCAAATGTCTTCACCAGGGCTCGAATTATTCCAGTCCAAGTCCCGGTCGATGAGACTTCTTAAAATGTCCTTGCCAGGGCTCGAACTTGGATCACCCGATCACCAGCGCATTGTGGTAACCATTACACCAGCGTGGCTCCCATGTATTTTTTTAAGGACAATGCTCCTTGAGGAGTTAAAGGGAATTGACTGATCACCTGAGTTTGCATTATTCTGTATTTTAAACTATCAAAAGACAAGATGCTGAACAGTTTAACATTGTGGTATGGAAAGAAGTCAACAACAAAAATGGTAAGCAGTACTAGAGACTGAAAGTTGTGAAGAGAGATGATCTCCTATACCACTAGGCATGGCATGCGAAGAAGAATACCACTTCAACTCAAACTCCTGATTCATTCCACGTCTCATCATGTATGTCAGAAAAACTTCTCTTTGCCCAATACTCATTCCAATCCCAAACTTCTCTATTTCACTCTTATTTCTAAACTTGGGAGCCGTGCTGGTGTAATGGTTGCCACATTGCGCTGGCGATCATTTGTTCAAGCCCGGGCATGTGCATTTGAAGGAGTGACATCGACTAGGATTTTGACTGAATAACCTGAACGGCTCCTGAGATAAACCCTCTGTGGATGGGAAGGAGCGAAGCTCCTGAACGGGTTGGAAGGAAAGTCCACAGGCTCCCCAGCCTCGCAATGACATGTCATTGGGCCGAAGGGCTGAAAGCCCAAGTGCCGCTGGTTAAAAAAAAAAAAAATTTCTAAACTTTGTCTTCCCTCTCTCTAAATTTCCACCCCATCTTCCCCACTGTTTCATATGCCACCCTCCACTATCCTCACTTCTCAAATTACCATTATACTTCTAGAACCTCCTCTAATTTAAACAGTCCTACATATGCTACCACAAACAATATTCACACACTGTTATTTACATTTTTTATGTCTGTTGCCATCTAACTAAATGCTTTTAAAGTATGAACAACGAGCAACATAAACCATAACAGCATGGCTCGTCTTATAATAAATCACTGTGAGAAAATTATGTGGTAAAACTGTTAAACTTTCTAACCAAAAAGCAATTATACTGATGTGTCAGGAATTATGTTTTCTAGACATAAACAGAATTCAGTGGTCGGAGACTGAAATCAGTTATGTATGTATACAACATCAGACCACAAGGTCTTTTATATTTAGATAGCCAGTGGACCTTATGCCTAGGTTGAGTGGGCACACTTTGCCATAATGAGGCATAACTCATATTAAAAAACAAAACAAAAAAACCGAAACCAGTTTTGTACTTTTCTTATATTTTTCTTGTCTGTAGTTTTATCCTTCTGTTTTTGGTACTGATTTAATGCTCATCCTAGACCTTAGTGGGTTAAAATATAATTCCTGAAACAGCCATACAAGTTCCTCTCAGTGAATACAGTGCTTGTCTCTTGGGTTAAAAAAAAAACCAGGTATCAACATGCTTCTGTATGCCCAGCTGTAAATTGGTAACTGACTCTGTTCTTGAAGGCAAAGGCAGCAAGGAGGGGAACTGGTCACTCTACCTCATAAAGCTGAGACCAAGTATAGTGAAGTCTCTAACATTTCACTCCCCTAAGGCAGTATTAGCTATGGCACTGTCACCTTTACAAGCATCTCAACTCAACCCACAGGGCTTAATTCCAAAAAAGTGTATCTGACACTACCATGACCTTAAAACATGCGATAACAGACTGAAGTCTTGCAATGAACAAATGCATTATAAACCAGGTAGTCACAAATTTAAAGTCATGCGTTAACACGAATAAGATATATGAGGCAAAGCCAATGGCCCAGAGAAACAACACTGGACGCAAAACTATATGGACCTCTGTATGAACTACAAAAGACAGTGAAGTTTATACAAGAAACAACATTGCAGATATAGACAATATATTTCAAGCCAACGAAAGAAGAAGAAGAATACCTTAAGACAGGGAGTAACAGTTTTGAAGTCATCCAATAACACATCTTGCCCCATGTAGTCCCTGGAGGGTCTCTGAAGAGACAAATAAAGAAGAGGCCCACTGCACTCTCACACATCTAATACAAGGTAACTAATATGAGGCTGGCAAATCATGTTAAACAAATTGTTACAGAAACCATCCCTGCAAGAACATGTCAATGCTGGATGTAGGTTTTCTACAAAGGGACTTGCTCCAGTGGCTGCTCCTTAAGAAGTGCATAGGAAAATGATGAAGAATAACAAATCTTCTTCTTCTTCTTCGTTCGCCCTGAAAAGGACGGTGGTTGCGTTGTGTCTGTTTCCAACGTAGCTGTGATATCTGCACCTTTCGGTCGACACATCCGACTTCTGCACGGCATTTTTTAGGACCGGGTTTGCCTTCCCATTGCGATCCGTACTCGCTCAGCCAGCCTGCACTGTTGCAGACTGTTTCCAGGACCACCACGTGGAGGTGGAGCATGGTCTTGACCAGCTTTGGTTCGCTGGTCCTGACGCAGGCAGTCAAGCTATGAGTCGCTGACTGCGGTCTCTATTGCTGCGTCTTGAGGTCCCTAACAAATCTAAGTCTGGAAGTAACGGATCTTAAGTCATATGATAGTCTTAAGTTAGGCAGTAAATAGATTTGAAGTTATACAATAACGTCTTTAGTCATGCAGTAAAATATTTGAAGTTAAAAAATAGCATAAATTAAGGGAGGCAGTAACAGGCTTTAAATCATGTAATAATGGACCTTAAGACACGCAAGTTTACTGCTGACTGCCCGTAACCCATGCTCCACTGCTTCAGAGACAGGTGCCAAAGATGAAAAACATAGTAGAAATAAAACTCATACCCCTTGAGAGGTTGAAGGTAGGGCAGCTGAGGACTGTGGACGAGATCCACTCATTCTCCCAGAAGCTGAGGCAGCTTGCAGTGCTGCCGCCAGCTGAGATGCAGTGATGCTCTGACCTGTGACATTTCTTCGTGATCTGGCCTGCAACACATAACAATACAAACAGTGATATACACAGAATTGTGTTACAATAACAATCGCTTTTGTTATCCTTCATTTAGTTCACAATCTTTACCTAATGAGGCTGTTGCTTGGTTGGGAGTTATAACCCAATTCCCCCCCCCCCCCTTTTTTTTTGTAAAGTGTAAAGGCGATACAAGGACTAGTTTGGGGCAGGGGGAACTACTTCTGAAGATCAGATTGCCTCTTGTTGTATATATAAGTTTTCTATCATTGTTGTACATGTTACAACATTATTCAACAATAAAAATGTTTATTACATATTTAAAGACTCATCACTAATATCTTGCACTTTCTCTTCTCTAAAGGCTGACTACTATGAGTTTCCCTTACATTGAGTTGGTAGTTTTCTTTAAGTCATTCTAAACATTCTCCTAAAAGCCCATCTAGAAGCCGTCCAATAATTTACAAAACATGTCATTATAAGGACTTTATGGCTGAGAAAAGAAACTATGCAAAAACAAAGAAAAAAATATACTACTGGACAAAAGTTAAGGGCCACCATTCACTTTAGACAAGGTTTATATAACTGATTGGCGGCCCTTAACTTTTGTCCAGTAGTATAGATGATAAAAATTCCATCCATACAGAAGCTTGTCGAATAATTCTGCAAATGACAAAGTGGCAGACAACACAGAAACTTTTAGAATAATTCTGCAAATGACAAACTGGCAGACAACATAGAGACTTTCTGAATAATTCTGCAAATGACAAAGTGACAGACAACATGGAGACTTTCTGAATAATTCTGCAAATGACAAAGTGGCACAGCACAGAACAAAGAGAAATGAAGAACTACTGTGTTAACAACAAAGAAAATTAGAGGTAAAGAAACCCAAAACCACATGAAAAAAGGAGTTAGAAACAGGCTTTAAAAAACAAAAAAATGATGATATGTAAAGAACCTAACCAAACGTCAAAATGGCTTGGTATGAATTAATTGAAAAACTATGCTCCACTGACAGAGAGGTGGTGATAGTTTGCAGGAATTTTTTTGTAAACTGTATGTGCACAACTATAGACTGGTAATGTTCCCACCAACCCAATGAAGTCCTTGTAGAAGTTATGATATGTGCTGATCAGTGGTTTATAAAGTATAGGAGATACACTTTAAGGGGAGGTGCTTCAGTGAAATAAATATCATAAATAACTGCAGGATTCTGATACAAATGCACAGGGTTGACTTATAACAGCAATAGCTATGCATACCAATGCATTTGATGGTTGAGTGCTATTGTTTGCCATGGAAATGGCGGCCATACTGGATTTTAGTCCTTTATTTAAATTCCCTAAGGCTTTTTTATTTGTTGAGTTAAGAGCACCAACGTTGAAATGAAAGCTTGCCATTGTATTTTAAGACTTTTATCAAATTAGATTTTTGATAACTTTATTAGTTTCTAAGATATAGAACTTTAAAGTTAGTGTCTAAAAATATAGTGTCATCCGGATAAATAGAAGTCCCTGGGACCATCTAAAATACTTCTGCTTATCCAAAACTTTGCTTATCATGAGTTTGCGAACAGAATAAGAGAGAAAGTCAAAAGTAAATATTTTAACCCTTTATTTACAACTGTTTCATCATTTGATTAGCATTTTTGCACTTTTTCCACTTTTCAAAAGCAAATTAAAAGCATAAAGTATAGCACCATGTCCTTTGTTTGTACCATAAACACAAATACCAAAACATATAAAACTACATATCCCATAATCAAACACAGTGCGCACAATTTTAATTCATAGCATAACCCATAGCAGCATCAGCTAGCATACATCAAAATCTTATCATGGAATCTTAGAAACAGTAACCACAGAAGATAAATACTCAAACAAAATAGCAGTTGCCAGCATCAGTATTAAATAGCACACTATTTTTATATCATGAATGTTTTTAATTTAATGCTGGCCGCATAAAGATTTTTTTAAAATCAGAATTATCAATGAAATCAAGAAGGTGAAGCATTATACAAGGTAATAACACTCACAGGGAATTGGAGACATGAACTTAAAGAAATAAAGAAAACCTGGAAAAACACTGGATAGCTTGGTATGCATTTGTTGCTGGCCTCTGCGTTGGGAGATTAAGGGTAATGATGACTGACATTCATGGACACACGCAAAAAAAGTGAGTTAATTTTCACTTCCATGTAAATTTTTACAGAAACTGGTGATCTTACTTTGAATCTTTGTATTGTTCATATGTCTGTCCTAAATATTCTCTAGGACTTTCACTCATAAAGTAAAAGTTCTCTATGACCATTGTGGTGAAGTGGACTGAGATTCTGTCTTTCAAATGGCCCATGTCTTTTTCTCCTTGCATTTTGTTCACTTTTTCTAGGAGGGATTACAGGAAATCCTTCTCCATGTTTCTTCTCCTTCCATTTTTTTACGTATTTCAGAGTGAGATCACGATGGAGTTTTATCTCATCTGCTTTATATTTCTTCTTTATGTGTTTAGAGTTGGGGTGTAGGAAGTTGTTGCAGTATTTTTCTATAGGGAGGACGATAGAGCCTAGATCGATTGCACCAGTTTAGTTCTTTTAAAGATATGGCATGCGGATAGACGCATTTTCGGGATTTTATATATATATTTCGGCCATTTTGCTTCAATTGGCAGTAGAGAGCAGAGCTTAACCTTTAGCACGCGGCATTCTTTTGGCGAAAATAGTCGCCTGCCGCTGCATTCTTTTTCACAGCGTCCCGTTTTTATAGTGGGTGACTTGTAATGTCTATAGTTTTTGTGTTTCTTGGTCAATTGCTATCATTTTTGGAATTTATATAAATAAATGAATGGTGAATCTGATGATATAAAATTTGTTTGTGTACATGTTAGATGTGATAGGAAGAGAGGAAAGGAAAGATGAAAAAAACGAAAAAAAAAATTAAAATAATAAAAAATAATTTTTTTTTAATTTTAAAATTTAAAAAAAAATTTAAAAAAAATAACCAACACATGAAGAGTCCATATCCCTTGCATCTCAATGAAAGACATTTAACCAATACAAATCAAATGACGATCTTTTCGTTACACCCATCATCAGTAGCAAAGCAACAAATGCTCTTGTCAGCAGTGACATTCGGCCGAAATTCTAAATCTTTCTGATATTCCTAGTCCTAACCCCTAAAATTATACATACTAGCAATGCCATTCTACTTTCGTTTCCATCTCAGCCATCAAACATATTCTGAGAACCAATATCAGCGCTTATAAAGACAAAAATCTCATCCCCACCGCATGGCGTCAGAATCCAATAAAATTAGAGCGAAAATGGCCGCGTGTTCGATGCCGATTCATTTTGATTAAAAAAATTTACAAAAAATAAACGCGGATACACCCATCACTTTTTTAAGATCGGAAACGGAAGCTAACTCTCTTGCAAATAACATTACAACTTAACATCTGGGGCTGAAATCACGTGTACAACAAGTCCTAATGCTAGAAACGATGAAATCCGTAAGGCGACACATGTCGCCTCCAGCGTTCAGAACATAGGTTTCTGCGGGCGACATGTGTCGCCCGCAGCGTGCTAAAGGTTAATCCCGGTTCTTTGTCTAAAGCAGTACCGGTTGCATCAGAATTATTTACGATGATTGATTGGCTGAGAGCTAACGGCGTTTGAAATCATTGGGTAGAATCAAAGCTACGCATATGATGTCACGAGGTCAGCGTGCTGATTTAAGAGAATAAATAGGCCCGCAATTTATTCTCGTTCTCTTAATGTAATTGCCAGCCGCGTGCCTGAGTCAAAATTGTCGATTGCCTTTCAGTGGGAAAATTCGAGTTTTGGTAAGCATGATTTTTGCGTGGTACTTTATTTAATTTTTCTAGTTCTAGGCCGATCAGTTAAGTTTCTTTGGGCAGTTTAAGTTTAATGTTAATTCGTAACGGCAGAGCCATCAAATACTATCTGAGTGATAGACTTGAGAAACTTAAGAGGTTCATAATAATTCCTTATTGAAGGAATAGCGGTGTCTAGATTGTTTATAAGTTGAGTTGCCGCGGGCGTGCTTTGTATTATTGCAAAGCAGGTCTGTAGAGAAACCAGCATCTGCGATTTATATTTATTTACAGAATGACGAGAGCGTGTGTATTTGTGATTTTATTGAGAGTGTAATGCTGCTAGTTATTTATATAGTTACACATCTATCTGTGGACGGGAGTGAGAGAGGTGTAATTTGTAAGCACGTGCGTGGGTTGCGGAATAGTTATTCGAGACGATGTTCAGAGGGGTGAGGGGGAGAGAAGCACGTAGGTGCTATCATGTAATGAATACGTATGCAGGAGCACGTGGTGGTAGAATTGTAATCACGTGTTTGTAACTACGGGGTTTTCAAATTGATAACCTGGGGTTATGTATAACTTTTGGCAGTATGTATATGCTAGCATCTAACAGGGTTATACGTTATTAATTATGTATTGTGGTTCTGAGTAAGAAGACGGAGATGTAATTATTTCTTTTAAAGGAAGTTATTTTGTATTACATTTGAATGTGATTTAATATTACGGTATGGGAAATTTAATGATGCCTGGACAGGCCTATTTTATTTGTGGTAAACATTGCTTTAACGTTAGTGTAGGAAGTGGGCCAAAGTATTTTTGGACAGGTAGATAGGCCTCTGTAGAATACTGTTGGTATTGTAACCAGTCATGCAGAACCCTAGGTCTGCATGTTGTATTATCGGGGTCGGTAATGTTTATTTTGGGCTCAGGTAGAGAAGGGAGTTGAGTGGAGGAGCGGACTTTGTTGGCCCGATTATTTGTATGGTGGTGCATAACGGGAAGAGAGTCAGGGAGTTATTTTAGGAATGTCTTATTTACATGTTGTTTAGCTGTTGCAATTTTTTCTGTCTAACAGCAGGTATAGTGGCTCTGAGGGGTAGAGCGAAAGTTTCCAATAACTTTCCCCCGGCGAGAGTTTGCATCTCAGACAGAGAAGGGTTTGAGATTTATGCCAGAGGCGGACGAAGTATCGAGAAAAAAATACGTTTTCCCAAGGCAGGGAAGACATTCTCCAGTTGAAAGGGATTTTGGTGGGAAAATCCGGAGCTCTGATGCTCAATCTTCTTACACACGCAAATCGGCAGGTTGCCAGCGTGGTTGTAATTTATTTCGCTTCATCCCGGCCATAATAACGCCGAAGGCCTGAACCCAGTTAGAGGTAATCGGGCAGGTAATGTCAGATGTGTTAAGAGAAGCCAGCTACAGTTCCAGTCCAGAATCCAGTGGGATTCTGTTAAACCTTAGTCATCAATTCCAGAATGGTGGAGAGAGAAAGGGTGAAAATACTCTCTACAGAAGTCAGCGCAGATGGGCAGAACTGATACAGTTTTGTTCCAAGTAGAGCAGAGGACAGCTGCTGAAGTTTAGTCTACAGTTGCTATAGCAAATAGACAGAACTGAGAGCAAGTTTATGTAAGAGCATAGCAGAGGTCAGCTGCTGCAGGTTTAGAAGAGTGAGTTGTGTAGCAGTGTTCGGGAGATTTCAGGATAGGCTGTGTAGAACCAAAGTCTGTGCAGAGATTGTGTAGACACTTCGTAGTCGTTCCAGCTGATATGTGTAGTTAGAGTCAGAATTTAGAACAGCTAGTTTGGAGTGGAGGCTCGACATCTGAGACCCCACCAAGTGCAGTGTGGTTGATTTAATTTAATCTTACCTTCTTTCTCCATACAGGTGAACCTTGTGGGTGAAGGGTTGGGTTTGATGATACATCATTTGTAATTTTTTTCCTGAATTTGTTTTTCCAGGATTTCTAACACTGCATTTTTATGTATTTGACATGTATTTGAGTTTTGTTTATAGGTGTAAATAAAACTTGTACATTTATAGTCTGGACCAGTCATTTTAAATTACGTACAGTAGCTATCTGTTGTCTGTATCGTGGTGTACGTGAATCTTAATTGAACCTTATCCCCTTAGGGTAGTTAGAGGTGGTCGAGGCCATAGCAATTTATACGTCCGGAGTGGCGAGGAAGAGTCAACTTCGGTTCTCAACCTCGGAGCCAATGGTCTCAACTTTCACATTTGCACTGTCATTTTCATCTGAATCTATCCTTTCAGTCTTTCTTCTCACTAGTGTCTTGTCACTATATGTAGACAGCCTCTAGTCGTAAATCCATTTCGTGACAACCATATCATAAAGTTCCATAACACGTGATAACAATACATGATTCAAGTACACGTGATAGTGTTTGGCTTGGCATATACTCTCTAAGTGTTTCCTACATTAACATTAATAGCAAGGGTCAAAATTACCTTAGTACAAGTAGGTCGCTATTACAAGTTATTTGCCCATAGCACAGGGTCTTTCAAAGTCCTTGTGATCAGAGCAGCTTATTACGAGTGTTCTTTGTTGTCTTTCTTTCATCGTTGAGTCTAGCACCCTATTTCCGTTCACGCCCATTTGTAGACTGGTAGAACCTAGTGTGCAACCAGATCATCGTTTATGGAACACCTGCCTATTCACCAAAAAAAAAACTTACACGTTGCACCAGATACTTATACTTGTAACTTGTCTTCAGAAGAGGCGCGCAGACAAAACTTCTGCTTTAGCAAGTCCTAATTTGAATTGGGACTGAACAATTACCTCAACTTATCTGAAAATTCGAGTTATCAATAATCGACTTAACCGGATTTTTTTAACAAAGCCAAAGAAGACTTATGGCCGAGACCTGCAAAACTGCTTCGACTTAACTGAAAATCGGCTTAAGCGACTGCTCTGTAGAACACATTTTGCCAAATTTTATTATTGGCAATAAATCCAAATTTTGATAAGATATCAAAAATACAATCTGACTTAAGTTTTATCATCCAGTGGAAAGTACTTGTACCAAATCTCATATTGACTGACTAGGAAATAAGCAAGTTATAAGAAAATTAGTACTATGAAATGTGATTCTGAAATTCATGGTTTTCTTTACATGAAAAGCACAATTTCTTAAGAAAATAAAATGTCCCTAATCAAAATACACCTACTTAGAAAGTGTTCTGACAAATGATTTTTGACTTATTAAGCTTCAGGAGAATATAAATTATCAGAACATAGACTAATCCCAGTTTTCACATCTGTCCTATTTTGACCTTAAAATGCGCTGCCGCTCTTCCCCTTAATAACAGTTCGAACTTTTATGCAGCACTGCCAGAAGAATGTGACCATGCAAACAGTTTAGATATAAACTGTGTCACGAATGATAATTTATGTGTTGTATGAACTATACATTTATGACACCTGTGCTCCACATGGAGCTTTATTATTATGATGTTTGCATCAGATGGAGATGGATGAATGAGATTGCACGGACTGATTTATTTATTACAGCTCGATCTTAAGCATATGCATAGTAATGATATTAGTGGTTGTTTGTGTGAAAATGGTGCACAACTTGTATGCCTGTGGCATCACCAAGTTTTGTAGAGCACCGTACGGTGTGAAAGAAAAGAGAGGAAACTAATATGGAAGAAACCAGTGCGATGTGTATATTCGGCAGTTTATAGAAATTGACCTGGAATTTTAGGTCTGAGGAATGTTATGCCACGATTGTTGACCTGACCTGGAATTTTGGGTCTGAGCCATGTTATACCACGAATATTGTATGCCAGGAACATTCATTGCTGAACATTCATTGTTATGTTAATATTAAATCGTTACAAATTTTCGAGGTGACTGTTTCCTTGATTCCCTTTCATGAAAGCTGGCAGTTGTATGTGTAGCCTCTAGAGAACGAGACAAAGGACAGAGTGTGGTAGACACAGTCTACACTTGTGTCCTGGATACACTGGTTATATTCTGGTGTTTTCTTTAACCAAAAGAGAGACCTAAAATTACCTGGTGGTCTCTGAGGAAACACAAAAAGAACAGGCCTACTGCTACCTCAGTCATGTCGCAACATGTGACTAATATAAGGTTGTGTATGGGACTGGCAAACTCATCATGTAAAACTAATTGCAACAGAAATCAGCACTACAAGTACATACAAATGCTTTTTAAGCAGGCTTCCTGCAAGGTGACCAGCTGCAGTAGTGGACCATGCTCCATAAGGAGCACAAAAAAAAAAAAGATTATTTCGTTAAAAAGTAAAGAGCTACAATAAAAAGAAAACTTTTGTTTCCTCACTGACTTGATCATCAGTTTCCTTTGTACTCGTACGGAGCATGGAATCACCACTGTTGCTGGTCCCCTTGTAGGAAGCCTACACATAGCATTCACACGCTCCTACAGCGGTGGTTCTGTGGTGATTAGTTTTACATGATGAGGTTGCCAGCCCCATACACAACCTCATATTAGTTGCCTCCTATGATATACCTGGGGGGTGCACTTGTCCTATCCATTCTTTATTTTGACAGAGGCCCCCGAAAACTACACAGGCCAGACCCCACTTAATGGCCTACCTCAAATGTAAAGAAGAAAAAGATGTATGCGACCCGCCACACTGCAGAATCTGTAATCCACTTTTCAATAACAGAGGTAACTTTGTGATCTCATCACTTCATCTACATGGTGCATAAAGCTACTGAAGTCTAAAGCACTGCAAATAAGCTCCTACCTGCGACATCTCATCATCATCTTCATCTTCATCAGACATTTGATCCATGGAATACGTCACATTTCCTGAAAACATTAAAGCAAAATTGATTACAACTGATTATCATCAAATGCTTTCTCCACAATGAAGGTCAGCTGCAATGGATCTTCCACATCTTCTGTTATTTGATGGTGCACTCTGATAGATGCTTTCCTGTCTCTTGTCTTGATGGTGCACTCTGATATATGCTTACCTGTCTCTTGTCTTGATGGTGCACTCTGATATATGCTTACCTGTCTCTTGTCTTGATGGTGCACTCTGATAGATGCTTTCCTGTCTCTTGTCTTGATGGTGCACTCTGATATATGCTTACCTGTCTCTTGTCTTGATGGTGCACTCTGATATATGCTTACCTGTCTCTTGTCTTGATGGTGCACTCTGATAGATGCTTTCCTGTCTCTTGTCTTGATGGTGCACTCTGATATATGCTTACCTGTCTCTTGTCTTGATGGTGCACTCTGATATATGCTTACCTGTCTCTTGTCTTGATGGTGCACTCTGATATATGCTTACCTGTCTCTTGTCTTGATGGTGCACTCTGATATATGCTTACCTGTCTCTTGTCTTGATGGTGCACTCTGATATATGCTTACCTGTCTCTTGTCTTGATGGTGCACTCTGATATATGCTTACCTGTCTCTTGTCTTGATGGTGCACTCTGATATATGCTTACCTGTCTCTTGTCTTGATGGTGCACTCTGATAGATGCTTTCCTGTCTCTTGTCTTGATGGTGCACTCTGATATATGCTTACCAGTCTCTTGTCTTGATGGTGCACTCTGATAGATGCTTTCCTGTCTCTTGTCTTGATGGTGCACTCTGATAGATGCTTTCCTGTCCATCTCTAGATGTTATCTTCCCACTTCCATTTGATCTTTCTAAATGGCCAAAATATTTTTGCTGTCTAATTTTGATCTCCTTCATTAAGACTGTTTTCATTTCTAAATTTTCTATTAACTCAATTTGTTTCCCCACCCGTGTGTTACCGGGGCCCGAAAGGGGAGCAAAGAATAGTAACACTGTCCCCTGCCAAGCATGTCGTAGAAAGCGACTAAGGAGGGTTGGGCATGGGGCCGGTTACCCCATCCTGTAAACAAAATTTAAACCACAAAAAACTTCAACAAATATGGACAAGTCAAATAAAGAAAATAAAACACAGCCATCCAAGACAGGGGAAGGTCCTCTCGTGGGGAGGCGTATGATGCAACACAGAGAAAGCCGAAAGGAGTCTGTGTTGCTGACTAACCTTCTTTCTTCTAGGAGAACTTCCAGATTTGGCACCTGGAATGTTCGGACATTAAACGAACAAGGGAAAGTGGCGCAAGTAGCAGCAGAAATGAGGGAATACAAAATCGAGGTTTTGGGAATGTGTGAAACAAAGTGGAAGGGGGTAGACAGGAAGAAACTCATCACAGGTGAATTGGTGCTGTCCTCAGGACATGAAGACGAAAGTTCACACCACAGTGAAGGGGTAGCTCTTATGTTATCTAAAGAAGCACAGAAAGCACTCATTGAATGGGAAGCTGTTGGACCCAGAATAATAACAGCTACTTTCAAAACAGCTAAAAAGAAAATTCATGTAAATGTCATCCAATGTTATGCACCAACTAATGACAAAGAAGAGTCTGTGAAAGAAGCATTTTATACTAAACTACAGGAAATTATGGATAAAGTAAAAAGAAGAGACATCACAATTTTGATGGGTGACATGAATGCAAAGATAGGTACAGTCAACACCGGATTTGAAGAAGTCATGGGAAAACATGGGCTAGGAGTAATGAATGAAAATGGAGAACTATTCGCAAACTTCTGTGCTTCAAATCAACTGGCTATAGGAGGAAGCATGTTTCCACATAAGAGAATACACAAGGCAACATGGATATCACCAGACCATAGAACAGAAAATCAGATTGATCATATATGCATAAACAAGAAGTTTAGATCATCATTGCAGGATGTAAAGGTATATAGAGGAGCAGATGTGGCATCAGATCACCATCTTCTGATAGCCAAAGTAAAAATGAAACTCAAGAGATATGCAACAATGCAAAATTATAGACAACAGTTTAATGTAGGGCAGCTAAGAAATCAAGAAACAAGAGACAAATTTGCGGTCACAGTATCCAACAAATTCCAAGTGCTCCAACAGCTGGAAGATGTAGAGAATACAGAAGACTATTGGCAGCAGGTCAAAACTGTATGGAAGGAGACATGTGAAGAAATACTGGGGAAAAGGGAAAGACAACAAAAAGCATGGATAACAACAGAAACCATCAATAAGATAAAAGACAGAAAAAACAAGAAAGCAGAGTTAAACACAAGCAAAACCAGAAGTTCCAAAGCCAAGGCTCAAGAAGTGTACACAGAAGCAAACAAAGAAGTAAAAAGAAGTATCAAAAGAGACAAGAGGAAGTATATTGAGGAGTTGGCAAGAGAGGCAGAAGATGCTGCAGCCAAAGGAAATATGAGAGAACTGTATAGCAGCACAAAGAAGCTAACAGGGAAATACAAGCAAACAAGTTGCCTCATAAAAGACAAGAATGGGAAACTGCTCAGCAATATACAAGAGCAAATGAAGAGGTGGACAGAATATTTTGGGGACCTTCTCAATAGACCAGCTCCACAAAACCCGCCGGACATCCAGCCAGCAGAAGAAGAGCTACAAATTAACGGTGAAAGACCAACGAAGGAAGAAATAAAGAAAGCCATAAAGCTTCTAAGAGATGGAAAAGCGTCTGGACCTGATGGCATTCCAGCAGAGGCCATCAAAGCAGATATCGACACGGCTACAGAGATGTTATATAAATTACTTGGTAAAGTCTGGGAAAAGGAAGAGATACCAGCAGAATGGAAGGAAGGATATCTGGTTAAGTTGCCTAAGAAGGGAAATTTACAAGAGTGCACAAATTATAGAGGAATAATGTTACTATCAGTGCCAGGAAAAGTATTAAACAGGATTATCCTTGAGAGATTAAAAGAGTCCATAGACAAGAAACTGAGAGATGAACAAGCAGGTTTTCGACAAAACAGATCATGTACAGACCAGATAGCCACTTTGAGAATAATAGTTGAACAAAGTCTGGAATGGAATTCACCACTATACATCGGATTTGTGGACTACGAAAAGGCATTTGACAGTGTAGACAGAGAATCACTTTGGAAATTGATGAGGCATTATGGAGTTCCCCTGAAGATCATTAATTTAATAAAGAAAACATATGAAGACATGACATGCAGAGTTCTTCACGAAGGACAGCTTACAGAACCGTTTGGGATAAGAACAGGAGTGCGACAGGGATGCCTCTTGTCTCCATTTCTTTTCTTGCTGGCAATAGATTGGGTTATGAGATCATCGACAACACACAACAGAAATGGAATCCAGTGGACTCTGACTAAGCAGTTGGATGATCTGGATTTTGCTGATGACTTGGCTCTTCTGTCCCATAACCGTAATCAGATGCAGGACAAATTGAAAACACTCGATGAGAGGTCACAGCAATTGGGTCTGAAAATACACAGGGAAAAGACAAAAATAATGCGAATAAATGCAGGTAATGATAACAGGGTTGAACTTGAAGAAACACCAATACAAGATGTAGAATCATACACATATCTTGGCAGTAATATAGACAAAGTTGGAGGGACAGACAGCGATATCAAAATAAGAATACAAAAGGCAAGAGGAGCTTTCATTGCATTGGGAAATATATGGAGATCAAGAGAAATAGGATCCAACACGAAAATAAGAATCTTCAACTCAAATGTGAAGTCAGTCCTATTGTATGGCTCAGAGACATGGAGAACAACAAAGACAACAACCAAAAAGCTACAGACTTTCATAAATGGGTGCTTGCGTAGAATAGAGGGATTAAAATGGTATGACAAGGTTACCAATGTGGAACTGATGACAAGAACTAGACAAGTGCCAGTGGAACAAGAAATGAGAAGAAGACGATGGCGATGGATAGGACACACACTGAGGAAACCTGTTGATAGCATTACAAGGCAGTCCTTGTTCTGGAACCCCCAGGGCAAGAGAGGCAGAGGAAGACCAAGAAGTACATGGAGAAGAGAGTTGGAAACAGAGGTGAAAATGATGTGGAGAACATGGAAAGAACTTGAGATGATGGCACGTGACAGGAGGACTTGGCATGTGTTTGTTGAAGGCCTATGCTCCTTTGGGAGTGGAGGGTTATGAATTTGTTTCCCCCTCTTTCCATGAGATGCGCCCCATATCTAAGTATCCACATTTCAAGGGCCTCAATTCTTTCTTCCAATCGCTTGTTCACTGTCCATGTTTCTACATGATCTCAGTGACCTCAATTATTTCTTCTAATTGCTTGTTTACAATCCATGTTTCTACACCACAGAGTAATGAGTATATATATATATATATATATATATATATATATATATATATATATATATATATATATATATATATATATATATATATATATATATATATATATATATATATATATCTTCTTCTTCTTCGATCCTTAACCACCGACCGTCAAAGAAGTCAGTGGCCATCACGCCTAGTGGCGTCTTGTAGGGCAACAACAAATTGATTCCACTTTGCACGGTCGGTGGCCATCCTTCGTACAGTGCCCCAACTCTGGTTCATTCTTTGCATCTCAGCCTCCACAGTCCTCCGCCAAGTTGTTTTTGGTCGGCCTCTCTTTCGCTTTCCTTCAGGGGTCCAAAGCATAGCTGTTCTTGTGATGGCATCGGGGTCTCTTCTGAGGACATGACCAACCCAGCTCCAGCGTCTGCCAGCTATGATGGTATGCATGTCCTCTTGCTTGCTACGAGTAAGCAGATCTTGGTTGGTGATGGTATTCGGCCAAAAGATTCGGTGAATTTTTCTTAGGCATGTTGTGTGAAAAGAGGACAATTTTGACATTTCCTTCTCTGTGACTCTCCAGCATTCCGCACCATAGAGAAGCACAGAAAGCACGCAACTCTGGTATAATCTTAATTTTGTGCTTGTGCTGTATTGGGAGGACTTCCAGATGTTATTTAGGCTAAAGAAGGCTATATATAAATATAAATATATATATATAAATATAAATATATATATATATATATATATATATATATATATATATATATATATATATATATATATATATATATATATATATATATATATATATATATATATATATATATATATATATATATATATATATATATATATATATATATATATGTAATACTTGATGGTTCTCAGTTTTAATTTGTGAGTTAATTGTTTAAATGTTAGTATTTGTCTCATGTTGTTGAATGTAGCTTCAGCCATTCTATCTGATGATGCCACCTTTTGAATTAAAAAAACAAAGCAATTAATCAATCAGTATGGCAAGGCCAGTAAAGAAAAAAACCAATCTTTCATCCCATCCTTACACCGGTCTTGCCATCTCTCTTTCTCCAGGTCAGGAGGGGAAATAACATTATGTTTTCATCATTCTAGTTTCTGATTCTCTACCACAAACAATTCCTATTTAAGTAGGAAACATGAGTCTGTTAATTTCCTAAGATAAAAACAACCTAGAATCTACCATTAACACTTACCTGCGCCAGGCTTTTGACTCAACTTTGCTCCTTCTTCTTTCACTGCAGATGCAACTGTGATGGCAGCTTGTGCGAATGATGGGTGGAGTTTCAGTAAACTGGCCAGGAGGTGAGAAGATGCAGAATTAATTTATGCACAAATTGAGTCACAATGTAACTTATTTGGGCAAATATTACTAAACAAAATTTTTTTTAAAACAAGAAGCGTATCAAAACAGAATAGCACCCACTATTAGTACAGCACAGGTAGTGGAAAAATATGTACAACTGGTACAGTGTATTAAGTATTAAATAGGCCAAACTATGATATTTGGCTATCAGAAGATGAGGAAGACTGCAGTAAGACTGAATGTAAATCTGTGCCTTCAGATGATGAGGGAGACTGAAGTAAGAATGAATGAAAAGTGGTGTTCAGAAGATGAAGGAGATTGAAATAAGACAGAATGTAAACTTGGCTATGAGAGGATGAGGAAGACTACAGTAAGATTGAATGTAAATTTGGCTATGAGAGGATGAGGAAGACTAAAATAAGACTGAATGTAAATCTGTGCCTTCAGATGATGAGGGAGACTGAAGTAAGAATGAATGAAAAGTGGTGTTCAGAAGATGAAGGAGATTGAAATAAGGCAGAATGTAAACTTGGCTATGAGAGGATGAGGAAGACTACAGTAAGATTGAATGTAAATTTGGCTATGAGAGGATAGCAAGTCTACAGTAAGACTGAATGGAAATTTAGCTATGAGAAGACAAGGGACACTAAAGTAAGACAGAATGCATAAGCTGTACAAAGTGTACATGCAGTGTACACTTTTACGAGGGCACAAATTTAAAACAGTGTACAAAGTCTTCATCACAGAAGACTACATGAAAACAGTGTAAAAAGCTAACTAGTAAAAAGCTAACTAATCAATGTATATAACATAAACACAGAAAAACAATAAAAGTATACTATATGTTTGCTGAAAAATTCCTGGTGAAAAAAAATGTGTCAAGTCACTGATATTCCAGCAAGATAAATGAAAATCTAATGAGAAAGATATAAAAAGCAAAGAATGGAGAATATGAAGTAGATTGAGAAATCAAAATATAGAAAGGAAAAAGAAGGGGAAATGTGTGTATGGAGAAGGGGTGGGGAGAGAAAAGCAGACTGACAGCACATAAGATTTAGGGGGAGGGGGAAGAGGCTGATAAGAAAGGGAACAGAGAAAGCAAAATATATACATATGTAGTTCTAATAATTCATAATTTCTTCTTGGCCTTTGTTTCGCATTTGCCCTCCTGTTATGTTACACAGACAACATAAACTTTCCATATATTTCAGTATCTTTCCATTTATTCTTATATGTAATGTTGACCTCTCATCTGTTTCACCAATTATCATAGTTTGGAAGGAAATCAAAATAAACAATAGATAAAAAGATCCCATCAAGATCAACGATAAGGTAGATGAAGAAGTGCACAGGGTTGCCTATTTAGGAAGTATTGTAGACAAAGAAGGATGTCTATGCCAGGACTAACAAAGCAAGATCTGCTATTACCTCTCTCCACCTAGTACGGAACAGTTTTCCAAGGAAAATAAGATTAGGCTGTTCTACACAAAATATAAAGAAAATAAAAACCTATCCTACTTTATGCTCTGAAATATGGCATGCAACCAAGAATTGACTTCTGTCTTCACCTGTCAGCTCCCTAAGGAGAAAAGGCCTTCAACAAATTTATGCTAAGTCTTCTTATCCAGTGTCATCAGCTCAAGGTCTTTCCGTGTCTTCTTCATTCCCTTCATGTCTTCTTCATTCCCTTCAATGTCTTCTTCATTCCCTTCATGTCTTCTTCATTCCCTTCATCATTCCCTTCAATGTCTTCTTCATTCCCTTCATGTCTTCTTCATTCCCTTCAATGTCTTCTTCATTCCCTTCAATGTCTTCTTCATTCCCTTCATGTCTTCTTCATTCCCTTCAATGTCTTCTTCATTCCCTTCATGTCTTCTTCATTCCCTTCAATGTCTTCTTCATTCCCTTCATGTCTTCTTCATTCCCTTCAATGTCTTCTTCATTCCCTTCATGTCTTCTTCATTCCCTTCAATGTCTTCTTCATTCCCTTCATGTCTTCTTCATTCCCTTCATGTCTTCTTCATTCCCATCATGTCTTCTTCATTCCCTTCATATCTGTTTTTAACTCTCTCAATGTGTTCTTCTGCCTCTCTCACCCTGTGGATTCCTGAACAAGAACCGCCATGTAAAACTACCAAAAAGTTTCATCAGTGTGTGTCCCATTCATTGCCAGCCCTCTCCTCTCATCCCCCATGCCACCGGTGCCTTTCTGGCTTCTATAACAGTTCACAACTAGTGATGGACCTGATTTCCCCCCCCCCCCCCCCCCCCCCCCCCCAACCTCTTTTGCATTCCCACTTTGACATTATCATGTGTCCCTCCAACTTTGTCTATACTGCTGCCAAGATAAATGCATGACAAAAACTTGCAGTGGCATTTCCCCCAAGTGCATTAGTGTTATCTTTTCCTACATCTACTCTCGTTATCCCCGTCTTTTCCTCACATACTTTCAGTCTCATTTGTTTTGACCACTCATCAAGTACTTCCATTCTGTCTTGCTACCAAATAATATCTAGTCCAAATGTCAGACCTTCACCAACAGATCACTGTTGCTAATTTTTTTGTCAGAAGTAACAACAAACACAGACGTGTGGAACTCAGCTAGAAACCAATCAACACAATTGGAGAGTTCAAGAAATACTGGTGATTAGACACATCATCAGCAGCCAACTTTTAAATACAACCAAACATGCCCCTGAAACCACACAAAAATGAACAGGACCAAGCCAAAGCAACATTAACAACAAGAAAAGTGCAGAAGTGGCTACCCTTCACGAGAAAAAGGTGATGACCAAAAGCCACAGCTCTTTGTTGCAGAGAATGGAGGAGGAGGAATTCAGACATTCACTATCACTTTTCAGCTCCCAAAGGAACACAGGCTTCAACAAATGCACGCCAAGTCCTCCTGTCGCTTGCCATCAGGTCAAGGTCGTTCTATGTCTTCCTCATCATTTTCATTTCTGCCTCCAGTTGTCTTCTACATGTGTTTTTTAGTCTACCTCTAATCCTTATACCCTGGTGGTACCACAGTAAGGACTGCCTGGTAATGCTATCAATAGATTTCCTCAATGAAAAAAGAAAAATGTTGATAATTATATACACATGACACACTCTATAATTACACTGAAGATATGAATGCATTTTGCCATATAGATAAGAGACTGATCTTGAGACATTGTTGTGATCTAGCTGAAATAAGTAACATCCTAAACAAGATGCTGATTACCTTTCCCTGTTTTCTAATCTATCCTACTGATCTCTACAAGGTTACTTACATACGACGTTAATCTGCACAAAACATATTTTAGTTTCATATGAGGTGACCTAATATGAGGTTCTGCATGGAGCTGGTACCCTCATCATATAAAACAAATTGCCACAGAAACAACTGCTGCAAGAGGATGTGAATGTTTGCTGTAGGCTTCCTGTTAGGATACCAGCTGCTAGTGGTGGATCCATGCTCCGTAAAGAGTGAAAATACAAATAGGAGGACTTACTTTTTAAAAAATACAATTTTGCCTCGTTTTGGCGAGGCGCGTCTCGTTCAACCTAGTTGGTTATATTAGGGTGCATGTCCAAATATAAAAGACGTTAGGTCTGATTACACTAAGGACTTACTTGTCCATATTATTAGGATGAGCTAGCACTGCCAGTAGTTCAGGATCCTGTAACATGGCTGAAAATTATAATGGAAAAGAGGAAATTTATTAAACAAGAATGAAAAAGTGATAAACAAAAGGCACAGATCAAACACACAGAAAACAAGAAGGTGGTTAAGTCACACAGAGATAACTGCTTGGTAACACCCCTTATTTCCAGCCAGTATTTCAATGTCCCCCTATTTCCAAGCCGTATTTTAGTGTCCCCTTATTTCAATGCAGTATTTTAGTGTCCCCTTATTTCAACATCAGTGGAAGGTCAATAAACAACCTAAGATATGCAGATGATACCGTGTTGTTAGCTGAAAGCGAACAGGAGTTACAAGAACTAGTGAAGCAAGTGAACAGTATAAGTCATGAATATGGACTCGACATTAATATTGAGAAAACAAAAACTATGATAATTAGCAAAACAGACGATAAACCCACATTAAAGATAAGCGTAAATGGGAAAATCCTGGAACAAGTCAAGAGCTACGTATATCTTGGTCATATAATAACAGAAGATGGCAGATGTGAAACAGAAATCAAGAAGAGAATAGGAATGGCCAAAGCTACATTCAACAACATGAAACATATACTGACATCCAAACAGTTATCTCACAAATTAAAACTGAGAATCATAAAGTGTTATATATATTCTGCATTTCTGTATGGTGCAGAAACATGGACGATGAATAAGCATTTGGAAGAAAGAATTGAGGCTCTTGAAATGTGGATATATAGAAGAATGGGGCGTATCTCATGGAAAGAGATGAAAACAAATAAGGAGGTCCTAGAAAATCTAGGTATAAAAAGAGAACTAATGAGGGAGGTCAAAGTTCGGCAGCTAAAATACTTTGGCCACATAACAAGGCATAACACCTTGCAGAAGACCATAACAGAAGGGAGAGTTGAAGGCAAACGTGCAAGGGGAAGACAGCGCTATAAGTGGGAAGATAACATCAAGAGATGGACGGGAAAGAGTCTATCAGAGTGCACCATCAAGACAAGAGACAGAAGACGTTGGAGATCCATTACAGCCAACCTTCGTTGTGGAGATGCCAACTGATGATGATATTTCAAAGCAGTATTTTAGTGTCCCCTTATTTCCAAGCAATATTTTAGTGTCCCCTTATTTCAAAGCAGCTTTTTAGTGTCCCCTTTTTTCAAAGCAGTATTTTAGTGGACCCTTATTTCCAAGCAGTATTTTAGTGTTTTCAATCATTCATTATCCTTAAGCTCCCCAAGACTTCATCAAACAATGCCACATTTTCCTGTCCCATGTCATCAGCTCACGGGAAGAAAATTTTGTTTTTTTTAAATCCTGTTTTCAATTGTAATTTTGAGGATTTTTTTTCCTACTTGTGATCAATGCTACAGCTATCAGTGTTAAAGCAGTCAACTTTCCAACTAAACCAACAGTTGGTGAGAATATCGGGACATGCACGAAGGTATATATCTATAAATAATCATAGAATGCCTAGTAACATAAAGTAAGGTCTCGGGTTATAGCGGTTTTGACTTACAGCGAACAGCTGATACGAATGACCATAAAAGATTCTATTAATTTTTTTACTTAGATTATATTCAATTAATTTTCAACTACCATAGCGATATCTTTTTGTCAGCTGCGAATAAGGTGAATAGCAGATGTACAATGATCGTCACTGATGCTAAGGTGTAAGAATGTGTCATTATTTTAAGTCAATCAGTGCTCTTGTTCACTATTTTCTCGTGTAGGTAGAGATACCATTATGTTAACATTTCTTAGTTTGAACCGTTTGTGTTTTGCAATTTACTCTATTTTACTAAATCATCATTATTAATACGTTTGAGGCATTTTTGGTGAAATAAATATCATAAAGTATTATTTTTGCAGATGTTTTATAATCGGACACTTACGTTTTTTTTTACAACCAGCATTTAATATCGAGATATGAATGGCCTTAAAAATGAAACTCGTTGGTAACCCGAGACCTTACTGTACTCACATTATCTAGTTCATTCTAAGATCATTACAATCACACATTATCTAGTAATTATCAAATTACTATCCAACATCTTTCTTGTTCATGCATATGCAAACATTTCTTACCCAAAACTGAAGGGTCCCTGTCTAGTCCAGGTGTTGCTGCTATGATGTTCTCAACAGTTTCTGGGTCATTTAACATTCTCTCAACCTTGGAGTCATTCACAACATGTCAGATGATTCAGAGTCTCTCATAATAGTTATCAATATTGTAAATAATAAATAAAAAACAACAACTCAATCATCATCATTTTCCTTTGTGCTCCTTACAGAGCATGGAGCTTCACTTCAGCTGGTTGCTGTTGTTGTTATTTAACTAGGGCTGCTGAGCTTTTCGCTCTTTTGCAGCCAATACCAAGTTGAAGTCTCCTTGGTATTATCTACACTCTAGATCTAGGCTTTTCCTGTGACTTTTGTGCCATTCCGAAACTTGCTGAGTTGAAGTCATGAGTTCCAGTTTCTCCAACTTGGCTTGCATTTAAAAAATCGTCATGTTTGGTTCCAAGCTAGGAGTAAGGAGTGTGTGGCATACTGTGCATTCACCGCCATCCAAGGGGGCTCTCCAACTATGCAGAGCTAAAATACTGTACTCTGGTTCTTGGATCTTCCAAGGAATTGTCACATTCTGCACTTCTCAGCTTCCCCTGCCTATCACTGGATCCATAGTGAGAACTTTCTGCATGCAGTCAACCAAGTTAAAGGCAACAAATTATGCCTGGGGCTCAAGTGACTTCTCCAAGCTTAGTGTGCAATGCTGTGTTCTCGACAAGTTTCACCATAGGAAGATTCCATGGAAGTGTGTGGATGATTTCAAGAGTCAATGAGGATGTAATTAGCCTCACAGATACAGGTTTACTTCCACGTTCATATATTGTAGCACTGTGCACTGCTGGAGGTCATATCAGGATGACCCCAGATATGCCTCCATGCATATATTAGTGCTACAAGATTCTAAGTTTTGTAGCAACAGAAAAGACACGAGGTAATGTTTTTCTATACCAAGAAGTAAAGATTTTTATCAGTGGGTGCCTGCATAGAAGAGAAAGGTTGAAATGGTATGACGTGATCAAAATTGTGGAATTGATGACAAAAAACCAAACAGGTACAGTGGGACAGGAGACAGAAGAAGATGATGGTGATGGATAGGACACACACTAAACAGATGATATTTCAGCCTGTTGTGGCCTGTAAAGAATAAAAAGATTATTAACTGTTCTCATCTGTTCAGCTGGTAATGACATATTTTTATGGTGGCCTGAATGATATGCCTTCCAGTTGTTCCTGTATCTGCTTTAGAAAAATCTTTTGGCCTTTCATACTTGTGATGGTTTGAGGCACTTTTCCATCCACTTTGCCAGTCTGTCAGCCTCATCATTTCCCCAGGTTAGCCTTCTTTAGCTCTTGGCTGTATCCAGCCTGCCTGCAGGACTACTAATTGCGTCTCACTTTGTAAGGCCCTGCCCCTTGACCTGTCCGGCTTGGGAGATGCTCATGAGTACATATTTGTAATTGTGAGCTGTCTTTCTATAACATATATCGATCATCAGCAAAGAGCAGTTTTTTTAAGATGAAGTGGCTCATTTTGATCATGTCATAAACAAAGAGTAATTTCTTTAGATAACATGGCTCATTTTCATCACATAATTGTTATTATGTACCATTAATGATACTGTCCAAATAGATAATGAACAGCAGTGAAGGCCTTTCTAAAATCGAATTTAAAGTAATAAGTTCCATTCAAAGGTCTGTTCTACTTTTATGAGCATAGTTTAAAATACAGTTTTACTGCAGATACTGCCGCAGAAGAATGAAGTGTTACAGACTTCACCAAACTATAGGCTATCTATTTTATGGGGTGCGGTGTACCCTTCCTTGCTGCCTTTAGCCTTCCCTCAAGAGTACCCATTTACAGCTTGGTGGACTGGAGCTTGATGATACCTGATTTCAATCCCAGAACCCGGTAACTTCACAGCAGGAGGAAAGCATTCTCTCCACTTAGCCAATCACACGCGTACATAATGAGCATTCATTCATTCATTCATAACCCTCCACTCCCAAAGGAGCATAGGCCTTCAACAAACACATGCCAAGTCCTCCTGTCACGTGCCATCATCTCAAGTTCTTTCCATGTTCTCCTCATCATTTTCACCTCTGTTTCCAACTCTCTTCTCCATGTACTTCTTGGTCTTCCTCTGCCTCTCTTGCCCTGGAGGTTCCAGAACAAGGACTGCCTTGTAATGCTATCAACAGGTTTCCTCAGTGTGTGTCCTATCCATCGCCATCGTCTTCTTCTCATTTCTTGTTCCACTGGCACTTGTCTAGTTCTTGTCATCAGTTCCACGTTGGTAACCTTGTCATACCATTTTAATCCCTCTATTCTACGCAAGCACCCATTTATGAAAGTCTGTAGCTTTTTGGTTGTCTTTGTTGTTCTCCATGTCTCTGAGCCATACAATAGGACTGACTTCACATTTGAGTTGAAGATTCTTATTTTCGTGTTGGATCCTATTTCTCTTGATCTCCATATATTTCCCAATGCAATGAAAGCTCCTCTTGCCTTTTGTATTCTTATTTTGATATCGCTGTCTGTCCCTCCAACTTTGTCTATATTACTGCCAAGATATGTGTATGATTCTACATCTTGTATTGGTGTTTCTTCAAGTTCAACCCTGTTATCATTACCTGCATTTATTCGCATTATTTTTGTCTTTTCCCTGTGTATTTTCAGACCCAATTGCTGTGACCTCTCATCGAGTGTTTTCAATTTGTCCTGCATCTGATTACGGCTATGGGACAGAAGAGCCAAGTCATCAGCAAAATCCAGATCATCCAACTGCTTAGTCAGAGTCCACTGGATTCCATTTCTGTTGTGTGTTGTCGATGATCTCATAACCCAATCTATTGCCAGCAAGAAAAGAAATGGAGACAAGAGGCATCCCTGTCGCACTCCTGTTCTTATCCCAAACGGTTCTGTAAGCTGTCCTTCGTGAAGAACTCTGCATGTCATGTCTTCATATGTTTTCTTTATTAAATTAATGATCTTCAGGGGAACTCCATAATGCCTCATCAATTTCCAAAGTGATTCTCTGTCTACACTGTCAAATGCCTTTTCGTAGTCCACAAATCCGATGTATAGTGGTGAATTCCATTCCAGACTTTGTTCAACTATTATTCTCAAAGTGGCTATCTGGTCTGTACATGATCTGTTTTGTCGAAAACCTGCTTGTTCATCTCTCAGTTTCTTGTCTATGGACTCTTTTAATCTCTCAAGGATAATCCTGTTTAATACTTTTCCTGGCACTGATAGTAACATTATTCCTCTATAATTTGTGCACTCTTGTAAATTTCCCTTCTTAGGCAACTTAACCAGATATCCTTCCTTCCATTCTGCTGGTATCTCTTCCTTTTCCCAGACTTTACCAAGTAATTTATATAACATCTCTGTAGCCGTGTCGATATCTGCTTTGATGGCCTCTGCTGGAATGCCATCAGGTCCAGACGCTTTTCCATCTCTTAGAAGCTTTATGGCTTTCTTTATTTCTTCCTTCGTTGGTCTTTCACCGTTAATTTGTAGCTCTTCTTCTGCTGGCTGGATGTCCGGCGGGTTTTGTGGAGCTGGTCTATTGAGAAGGTCCCCAAAATATTCTGTCCACCTCTTCATTTGCTCTTGTATATTGCTGAGCAGTTTCCCATTCTTGTCTTTTATGAGGCAACTTGTTTGCTTGTATTTCCCTGTTAGCTTCTTTGTGCTGCTATACAGTTCTCTCATATTTCCTTTGGCTGCAGCATCTTCTGCCTCTCTTGCCAACTCCTCAATATACTTCCTCTTGTCTCTTTTGATACTTCTTTTTACTTCTTTGTTTGCTTCTGTGTACACTTCTTGAGCCTTGGCTTTGGAACTTCTGGTTTTGCTTGTGTTTAACTCTGCTTTCTTGTTTTTTCTGTCTTTTATCTTATTGATGGTTTCTGTTGTTATCCATGCTTTTTGTTGTCTTTCCCTTTTCCCCAGTATTTCTTCACATGTCTCCTTCCATACAGTTTTGACCTGCTGCCAATAGTCTTCTGTATTCTCTACATCTTCCAGCTGTTGGAGCACTTGGAATTTGTTGGATACTGTGACCGCAAATTTGTCTCTTGTTTCTTGATTTCTTAGCTGTCCTACATTAAACTGTTGTCTATAATTTTGCATTGTTGCATATCTCTTGAGTTTCATTTTTACTTTGGCTATCAGAAGATGGTGATCTGATGCCACATCTGCTCCTCTATATACCTTTACATCCTGCAATGATGATCTAAACTTCTTGTTTATGCATATATGATCAATCTGATTTTCTGTTCTATGGTCTGGTGATATCCATGTTGCCTTATGTATTCTCTTATGTGGAAACATGCTTCCTCCTATAGCCAGTTGATTTGAAGCACAGAAGTTTGCGAATAGTTCTCCATTTTCATTCATTACTCCTAGCCCATGTTTTCCCATGACTTCTTCAAATCCGGTGTTGACTGTACCTATCTTTGCATTCATGTCACCCATCAAAATTGTGATGTCTCTTCTTTTTACTTTATCCATAATTTCCTGTAGTTTAGTATAAAATGCTTCTTTCACAGACTCTTCTTTGTCATTAGTTGGTGCATAACATTGGATGACATTTACATGAATTTTCTTTTTAGCTGTTTTGAAAGTAGCTGTTATTATTCTGGGTCCAACAGCTTCCCATTCAATGAGTGCTTTCTGTGCTTCTTTAGATAACATAAGAGCTACCCCTTCACTGTGGTGTGAACTTTCGTCTTCATGTCCTGAGGACAGCACCAATTCACCTGTGATGAGTTTCTTCCTGTCTACCCTCTTCCACTTTGTTTCACACATTCCCAGAACCTCGATTTTGTATTCCCTCATTTCTGCTGCTACTTGCGCCACTTTCCCTTGTTCGTTTAATGTCCGAACATTCCAGGTGCCAAATCTGGAAGTTCTCCTAGAAGAAAGAAGGTTAGTCAGCAACACAGACTCCTTTCGGCTTTCTCTGTGTTGCATCATACGCCTCCCCACGAGAGGACCTTCCCCTGTCTTGGATGGCTGTGTTTTATTTTCTTTATTTGACTTGTCCATATTTGTTGAAGTTTTTTGTGGTTTAAATTTTTTACAGGATGGGGTAACCGGCCCCATGCCCAACCCTCCTTAGTCGCTTTCTACGACATGCTTGGCAGGGGACAGTGTTACTATTCTTTGCTCCCCTTTCGGGCCCCGGTAACACACGGGTGACATAATGAGCATGTTTGCCAGTAATGTTTTTGTGTATTTTTCTTCCCTGTTTCCATCAATCATTATGAGAAAACTTAATGTTTTCAGGCTCACTGGGTAGTCCATGTCTCTCTTCCACAATTCTATTGCTGATCTGTTCTTTGAATGTCATTTTATAAATGTCATCTTTCACTTGGATATCACATCTGTCTTAGAGATCAAAAAGCTACGCATTCAAATGTCTTCATGATTTTTTTTGGGTAAAATCCAACAACCAATTATCTAAAAACAGTTGTGTTATCTCGCAGCTATTAATCACAAAACAAAATCGTAACAAACATTTGGTAAAACAAGTAGATTATCGGGATTATTAACACTTGGAAGAAGCAAAGCATAGTTTGACCACACAAAAAAGGGAAACAAAAACAGCAAATTTACTAACTGATATGCTTGCTCTTGTGAAATGTGGAGCTGCTTGCTTAACTCTTTAAGTCCCAATCGACTTTATATATCCTCAGGGGTTAGACACGCTTGGCCCAATCGACTTTATAAAGCGTTTAGTATATGTGCCTCTGTTTGAGACTGTTTCTAATTATAACTACCCACAAACCACCCAAAACGTCATTTCCGACTGCAAGTACATTCTTTTAAATACCGCACGTGTTTAAGAGTGAACGTGTTTCTGTTTTGAGATATTTATTTAAAAACGCACTGGGGTGGCCATTTTTGCTTGGGCCAAACCCACTTTTTTGCTTGGGACTGAAAGAGTTAACTTGTATGCTGCTTATCACATATGTCCATAATGTATCAAATATTTTTCCCTTATTCAATAACTATGATTTATGAAATGGTATGTCAAACCATGTTATGTTTTCAGCAACCTAATGTCAAATCATGTTATGTTTTCAGCAACCTTATATGTCAAATCATGTTATGTTTTCAGCAACCACATATGCCTGCACTCTACGCTTATTACTGAAATGTCTTCAGGTGTCCATACTGTTTTTAGGCTGGAAAAAAAAATCCTGCCTACAAACTGATGTCAACTTTTGCCAGTTGCTCTACACCTGAACTAATGTGTCAGACAAAAGCCAGTGGGCTGTTTTACATCTAAAGCTGATGAAGGAACAAACAATACTTACGATTCTTCTATAATCATCAACAAGTAAAGCAGTTTGTATTGCTATAATGACATCATTTTTACTTGTAGAACTGGAAGCCCCTGCATAATCCTCTGATAAATGAAGATTGATAATAATTGATAAGTTCATGATGTGTTCTAACATTTTTATGTAGTCATGCTGTCTTATTCATTATAATCTATGACTTTATACACAAATTAAAACTTCATTAGCATTTTAAGAAGAACCTTATCAAGCACTAATAAGGATTCCCTAAGGAAAAAAACAGGAGGGAAAACTATAACATTTGTGGAAGATCCATAACAACATCTGGACAGCACCTGGGTCTTCATCATCACCCTTCAGCACTTCAAGGACCATAGTCTTCCTGTCCCATTCCATCAGCTCAAGGTCTTCTTCATCCCCTTTATGTCTGTCACCAGTTCTCTTCTCTATGTGCTCTTTGGTCTACCTCTGCCTCTCTTTCCCTGGAGACTCCAGAATAAGGGGTGCCTTGTAATGCTATTAACAGGTCTTTTCAATGTGTGTCATATCCATCGCCAGCATATTATAATCTCTTGTTTCACTAGCACTTGTCTGGTTCTAGCCATTAATTCCACATTTGTGACTTTGTCATACCATTTCAGTCTTTCTATTCTACACAAAAACCTGTTTATAAAAGTCTGAAGCTTTCTGGTTGTTGTTTTTGTTGCTCTCCATGTCTCCGATCCATACAATAGGACTGACTTGACATTTGAGTTGAAGATTCTTATTTTCATGTTGGACTTGATTTCTCTTAATCTCCATGTTTCCCACTGCAGTGAAAGATCCTCTGGCTTTTTTTATTCTTTTTGTGACATTATTGACTGTCCCTTCATCTTTGTCTATACTGCTGCCAAGATATGTGTATGATTCCATATCTTGTAGTGGTGCTTCTTAAGTGTCATTACAACAACAAAAAACATGAGTGAGGATCACTTCTTTCAGAAATGAGGTGGGAACAAAACAAATTCTGTAATCTCCATTGTTATAGTTTACTCCCTCGTGGATGATTTTTATTAATATTATAATCGCAGCTAAAACATTGGATAATTGTGATAACCATTAACTGGTTTACACTGATTTTTTAATTTGGAGGTGGAGGAATGCAAATGCATTTAGTTGGGTGGAGCAAAGGTTGGGCCCTGTCTAGTGCTTGGATGTGACACATGAAAGGGAAGATCTTTATAAAAGCCTGATTAATGAAACACTATTTTACTTGAAAGATTGTTGTTCTGTCTGAACTAGTTAAATAATTTACAATTGACTACATTGTGATGAAATGTGCCAATGGGGATGGGGGTGTATGTAAAAAAACGGCCAAAAATATGTGACATCATATGTGGAACAATCCCTTACTTCCAAATAATTACTTTCAAACATTAAACATCAAAAGTTAAATTAACTGTCTTATCTTGCTTATAAATGAACTAAATATTGTTAAATGTCTTACATTTTTTGGCAGCAAAGGAATTCTTCTTCTTCTTCTTCTTCTGTCCTTAGCCACCGACCGTCAAAGCAGTCAGTGGCCATTACGCCTAGTGGCGTCTTAGGGCAACAGCAGATAGGTTTTCTTTGCCATTGTTTCCCATCACGCCTATTGGTGTCTTTAGGGCAACGGCAAATCAATCCATTTGCTGTTGTTTCCGTAATCGAAGTGACTGGCAAACGGGTGATCAGCAAAGGAATAGACAAACAAAAATGTGCTAAACTGCACAGATCTGAGCTTGTTATGAGCTAGTTTGAAACAGCAGCCTACCCAGTTTAAGTGAAGCATTTTCACCATCAGATGATGAAAACTTGTGCACAACATACACTGTAGATTGATGCTGTAGGCAGTAACTAGATAAGCTCTTGTCTGGCTTCAACACTTGGCCAGAGTAAACAATATCTGAGGACGAATGGGCATGATTAAACACAGATAGTATTATCTACACAAGATGTAGATCAAACATATGGCGGCAATGATTGCTAGACATTAGTTTTGCTCAAAAATATTGATTTGAAACAGGGCCTGGTTATAGTTATTTTTTTTTATATTAAGGAAGAAAAATATCCCGTTCAACCTCTGATGGGTTATAATTAGGATACATATTGTTTTCAATTCCAAATAATATGAAAAACTGCCGACATGAGAAAGTGGCATCACACCTGTCAAATCATTGTAAATAGGGACAATCACAATTGTGCTTATACGTTAAATAAATAAATTAAATTAAATTAAAAACAAACAAACAAAATCAAGAAGAAACTCTGAACAAGAATAATATTAAAGTGAAGGGGTGTAAAGGCCTGGCGGTTCCAGTTATATAACTGACTTTAACAGATATTTAATTGACTTTCATCTGTTAAAAGTCATAAGCATTGTAAGAACAGCATCAGACCTTCACATTCCCAGCCACTATATATTAACATTTGTTCGTGTTAAATATTGTTTGACTATATTATGCAGTTCTCTAGGTCTGTCTACTCTTAACACCTCTTCTATATTTATAGGTAAGTTGGATGCTTGCAAATAATCTAATATTGGTATTCTCATTTGTTCATACCTCTTACATTTTAACAAGAAATGTTCTATATTATTGTCTTGAAGACATACTGCACAGTAAGGTTCTTCTATTCTGAAATAGCCTTTTCCCAGCTGTAGTCTGAGAAGTTTCTTATTACTGGGAATTTTCAATTCCCTAGATATCTGACATTTTCTTGTTGGAGCCTTGAGCAACTTATATGCATGTCTTCCGTTCAGATTTTTATCCCACTCTGCTTTCCATTCATCTGTTATTAAATCTTTAATTAAGCTCTTAATCTCTGATTTACTCATCCCTACATTTATTAGATTTTTATCAGATCTACCTTTCTTGGCTTCTTTATCTGCCTTTTCATTTCCCTCTATGCCAACATGTGAAGGTATCCAAGCAATTAAGACTGAACATCCTCTGGAATATAAGTATGTAGTAGCCAGAAATATCTCCTCTGCTATATCAGGTCTACTACATTCTCGTAAGTTTCTAAGTGATTTAATTGTTGAAAGAGAGTCAGTTAAAACTGTTAGTTTTTTGGGAGGATTATTAGAGAATATTTCTAGTGCTTATAGTATAGCCACCATCTCTGCAGTGAAAATGGATGTATTTTCCGTGATATATTCTTTTGCCATTTTCCATATTGGAAAAGGAGTCTAAGAAAAATCAAATTTGGATGACAGATGACATCTTGAATAAAATGGCAGAAAGAAAGAAAGCAAAAAACACTCCAGAATATAAAACAATAGACAATGACATTCATACTATGTGTAGAGAAGCAAAAGAACGGTGGATAGAAACAAAATGTAAAGAAATAGAAGACTTGGAAGCAAAGCACATGACAAGAGATATGCATGAAGAAATAAAGAAATTATCAAATCGGTCGCGGTTTGCACAAGGAGGAAGCTGTAGGCCCCTATCAAGAACAAAAATGGTGTAATATTACTTGATGAGAAAGACATATCAAACAGATGGGCAGAATACGTAAAAGAACTATTCGAGGACAACAGAGGTAAAAAACCATCACCAGATTCTAATGAAGGCCCAAACATTCTCAGATCAGAAGTAGAGAATGCCATTCATATGATACAAAAAGGAAGATCAGCAGGCATGGATAACATAAAAATTGAAATGATAGAAGCTCTGGAGAACTTTGGTATAGATACAATCACAGAGTAGTTTACCTTGGAAAAATAACTTACCCACTGCCTACGGGAGTAAAAACTATTCTTAGCTACTGAATTAATGCAGGAACAATAAACAGCATGATAAAAATTATTGCTGCTCTAAGTGCGCCGTTTGAGTCATGCGTCAGCTAAGACAATACGAGCACGTCACACAAAGTCATTTACCGAATTCTGAAACTTTTGAATTCACATGTTTACTTATTTCTGATGCAAGGGTTTTCACGACGTCTTCGAGGCCTGGAACGGAAACTTGAAATCGATCTACTTTTGAAAATAAGCGACTACATACATTTAATGTCGCCATGTTTTGTTTACTCATAATCAAGGGGATGTAACTGTTAACACGATTGATGCCACTTTCGGCAAATCGTCAGTTGAACGCATTATTTGGACTTGGGACCCAAAGATGCAGCAATAGCAGTCAGCGACCCATAGCTTGACTGCTTGCATCAGAGTCAGCGAACCAGAGCTGACTAAGACCGTACTCCACCTCCACGTGGTGGTCCTGGAAACAGTCTGCAGCAGTGCAGTCTGGCTGAGCGAGTACGGATCGCAATGGGAAGGCAAACCCGGTCCCTAAAAAATGCCGTGCTGAAGTCGGATGTGTCGACCGAAAGGTGCAGATATCACAGCTACGTCGTAAACAGACACAACGCAACCACCGTCCTTTTCAGGGCGAACGAGGAAGAAGAAGAAGAGGACTTGAAAACATATATTCTAATTATAACCCTACAGAGGTGGAAAATGATGCCATATTTTGATATCGGAAATCAAATTATTATCTTGAATTAACTACACTATATATTCTACTTATAACCCATCAAGGGTTGAATGTATTATTTTTTTTCTTAAAAAAAAAAACCTTCAGATGTTGAACGGGATATTTCGAATCATTTTTTTTTTAAAAAACAACATTAAATGAAGACAGGCAGCGAGGAAGGTAGCTGGTCATCCGACTTCGTAAAGCTAGTAAATAAATAAACGAACAACACACAAAAGTATGTTATCAGGCACTCGGTGAGAAAGAAAGAAATAGAAGACTAGACAACAGAAAAATAACAGAAGTGAGAGGCTTACCGGGAACGGCACCCACCTCTAGACCCATTTAAGTATAGTGAAGTTTCCACCACTTGACACCTCTACAGCAGTCTGCTTTGGGATTACCTTTACCTTAATCGAGAATTTAACAACTCAGCGATAACTTCTGCACTAATTCAATAGCTTAGGTTATTTTTTTTTTTTTCGTTGTCTTAGAAAAAGAAGCTAAGAAAAGTTGAAATTATAGAAACCAACTAAATGTGGATATGAGTAAAGCAGAGATCAGAAGCTTAATTATATAACATGACTATATTTATTAAAAACTTTGAAATAACTGACACTTACATGGTAACAGTAATGAAAAACCTGTGCCGCAGAAAATTTGTGACAAAAGAGTGTCTTTCCTTTTCTTGAAGCCAATTGAAAAGTAGTTAGAGTATAGACTTGAACCATATGTATTTTATTTCCAAAATGAATGTAGTTTACAAATATTTGTATCTTGGATAACATAAGTGATGGATTAGCTATCTTGAGTGGGTAATTCTGATATGTTAATACAGAACAAAACAAACGTAGCAATAAACAATATTTTAATTTGTGCTAGTAAAGGGCACTAGCCTTTTTCAATGCCTATAAAAATTCGCAGCGACAAGACAAATCAATCAAAAGCCAATAATACTACACTTTGATCTAGGCCGAGAAGCGATGTCTTTTTTCAGCTTTCTCGGACGTCTGCGGCAAATTATTAATACAACGTTCCGCGGCGTTCTCATCGAGTCCTAGCGACTTATCTTAAAAATCATGGCGTCAGCGTCTAACCAGAGACGTGTTCGTGTTACAACAGACTCCGTTGTAAAAGCTATTGTATCGCTCCGTGAGGCCAGAGGCTCGTCTCTAACATCCTTGAAGAAGTTCTTCGCCTCCAAAATGGCATCAACTGTTCCTACCCGAGATCTGAGCCGCCAAATCAAGAAGGCACTGGACCGCGCCGTTCGTGAGGGGAAGATCAAGAAACGAGGTGCGAGATACACTCCGACCTGTGAGGACGACCTGAATGGTAGAACAGGAAAGCACAAACGAAGGGAAGTAACAGAAAAATCCCTTCTTTGTGCTGCAGCTTCCGTCACTGATCACCGAGGTGCCACCATCACAGAGATGGCAAAATGGTATGCCTCCAGAGCATATGAAAGCATCCACACTAAACAGCTCAGGCGCCAAATCAAAAGGGCCCTGAGGCTGGCATTAGCAAACCAGACCATGATGCAGACCGGCAGGAGATACCGCCCAACTGGGCCCAGACGACACTCCAGCAGGAGAAGCCGAGGGAGGAAAACCCGCAGAAGAAGCCGCAGGAGGGGAAGCCGCAGGAGGAGAAGCCGCAGGAGAGGAAGCCGCAGGAGGAGAAGTGATGGACGCAGGCGCAGAAGATCTCGACGCAGGCGCTGAAGAGCGTTCGTCAAGCCATAACGCTCTACCTCTGATCTGAGTCAAATTCTCAGTTTTTCATCTTTTTTTTTCTTAAGGTCCTTTTTAGGGCCATTCAAAATATCTACTTTCTAATAGGTTTTGGTTTTAGTAAATTTTGTGTTTTGTTTTGTTTGTTTTGACTGACTGAAACGAATTTTATTCCTAAAATAGAATAAGAGTTTTATACAAACTAAGATGTCTTTAATTACTAAAATTTTCGACTGACTAAAATTTATAAATTGTGAATAAACTTTTAGACTATTCCTAAAATATAAATAAACTTGTAGACTTACTAAAATGACTTTAATTCCTAAAATAGAAATAAACTTGTAGACATCCTAAATAGAAATAGACTAAGACTTACTAAAACGACTTTTATTCGAAAAATAGAAACAATTTTTTGAGTTATTAAAGCGACTAATAAAACATACTTTTTTTAGACTTACAAAAACGACTTTAGTTCCTAAAATAGAAATATACTTTAAGACTTACTAAATAGACATTTTATAACTTAAAAGAGAACTAGAAAAATTAACTAACACGCCTTTAAAATGACTTTTATGTAAAATAACATTTAAAACAAAGAACAAAGTTACATCAAATTAGAAATACTTTTTAACATAGAACATCTATAGAAACTTGCTAATAACTTTAACTCTTTCAGGACGTAGGGGTTTTCCCATGTTTTACGCAAGGAATTTTTTGCGACTCAGATTTTTCATATAGTGTTACCATGTCAGTTATTTCAAAGTTTTTAACAAATATAATCATGTTATATATATTTAAAAAGGAAAATAAATGAGGATTCTGAATATGTTCAGTTTATAAATTTAAAAAAATTATTATGAGTATAAAATAGTTGGAGACTGACTGGGAAGAAAATAATTTGACAAAAAAAAACAAAAACATATCAGAATTACCCACTCAAGATAGCTAATCCATCCCTTATGTTATCCAAGATACAAATATTTGTAAACTACATTCATTTTGGAAATAAAATACATATGGTTCAAGTTTATACTCTAACTACTTTTCAATTGGCTTCAAGAAAAGGAAAGACACTCTTTTGTCACAAATTTTCTGCGGCACAGGTTTTTCATATACTGTTACCATGTAAGTGTCAGTTATTTCAAAGTTTTTAATAAATATAGTCATGTTATATATATTTAAAAAGGAAAATGAATGAGGATTCGGAATATGTTCAGTTTATAATTTTAAAAAATTGTGTCACAGCGTATAGTTTGAAAGGCCGTAGCAATCCAGGCAGGTTCAAATCCTGGACTCACAGCATCAAAAACACCAACCGTGTCACAGCGAAATATTTTGACATCTACCAAGAGCAGATGTGCAACACTGTCTTAATTCCTTTAATACTGGGAACAGTCACCAAAAACACACCCGACAATATGGGTCACAGCGTTCTTCTTCCTCTGGTTTGATCGTATAGTGGGTACCTGTTGTGATGTAGTGATTTGATGTTCTGCTGGACCGTGGTGGGGTTTGTGGGAAAACGAATTAACTCAAATTCCACGTTTAGACCAATGAAGCAACGATACGACTCCCATCGGAGTATATAAGGAAAACTCTGTTTCTTAAAAGTCAAATTCCTTTATTCAGTTTCTGTCATGATTAATTTGATTCACTCCAAAACCAATCCCTCACAGCATTGACATCATTCATCCCAAAGGTTTCTCCTTTCCTCAGAATCTCTGGGACAGTGTTCGAATTAATAACGTTTGACCTACAAGTCCGATTACTTCTATTAATAATACTAACGCCTTTCAGTCTCAACCGGACTTACCGCTTCTAATACGTTCATAATCGTTGTAGATGGGGTAGTTCATTACATAATCAGCGACTATAACATGTGATTCTTTCCTTCGGTTCCTTTTATTCTGGTTCTTTTCTACTGGGGTTGATGGAACGACCTTCTTGATCAGGGGACATGTTGTAACTCTCCTGTCTAATGTGTGACCTCATCCCCGTTGTTCTGTATATGACGTCGTTGGTCTCTCGATGACTTTTCTTTTCCATAGCTCGCATCGAGAGTATTCTTTTCTCCTCCTTATAGTTAGTCCTTTATTCCTTTTTATTACGTCATTTTGTTTGTATGTCACGGCTCCTGTGACATATTCACCCCAGGGTCCCTCAAAGAAAAATGATGTTCTAAAGCATCATTCCTCTCCGACTCTATCTCCCACAGATTTATTTTATACCCTTTCCTACTCTTCCCTTAATCACCCAATACTAACTAACGTGAACACATTCTTTACAAATTCTAATACTTAAGTAATAACATGATTAACTTCTTAATTATCAATTAAACCTACAACTTTAACAAGTTTTACCTTCTTAAATTATATACCACAATCAACACTCAATTATGGTTCAGCCCTCACCTTACTCTCGTTTCTCACCACGACTGCAATTCAGCCTTTCAACTTATACTCGTTTCCCCCCAATAACTTGTACCTCTACTAATAACAAGACCCTCGCAGGTCTTCCCTCTCGTCTTGTTTCTTAATTCTATAGTACCTGTCGTTCCGCCACTGCATCCATGACACACCCCTTGTTCTGCCGTAATGCATTATAGTTTTCCCCAACTACAGCATCACGCATAAGTCCGTTGGGACTCTATTTACCCCTTTATACAAGAATTAGCTATCGCCTCCATCTTGTACATATAACTGCTATGAGCAGCTCTCAAAGATTCTCTCTTTTCCTCCTTTCTTTCTTACTCCTGTTTGCTATCTCATTTCATTCTCTATACTCTTCTCATAATTCTACTTATCTCTGGGTTTCGGAGAAGCCTATCTCCCTACAAGTCTCCACAAGACTTTAGCAATCACCTAAACATCTTTGCTCTCCACACTACCTATTAATCTTGTTCCCTGTCTGGAACTATCTCTCACCATTTACCTTATTCCCTAAAGTTCGGAGAATCCCATCTCCGCATAAATCTCAACAAGAGTCATTCACTCGCCGCAGCATCTCTGTGCCCTCGCACTACTTCTTAAACTCGTTCCCTCTCTGGAAATTTTTCTCACAATTTTACCTTACCCTCTAGGTTCGTCACTTCTCTGTGACTTCCAAGTTACTCATGATTATCGTAATCATTCTTTTGTACATGCCATCTCTCATGACCCTTCATACCTCACCGTCCAATCTCTCAATTACTCACTCTTGATTTCGCCATCTCCTATGGCTCTTCTACCTCTCATATAATATCCCCGCCATTCTTCCCTGGCCTTACCCTACCTTTTTATCATTATCTCCACATTTTCATCATTACCGCCTCTCTACTTCACTCTCAAACTCCACTATTTTCGCTATAGTAGCTTCCTTGTCCCTATGTCTCTCCCACGAAATCTGTTTAGCAATTTCTATATTTGCTTCTTCCTTTATTTCTCTGACTTCGATCACAATTTGCTTGCTCTATCCTTCTCTGTCGTCTCACAATCCTTTCGTCATCTAACATTTTTGTCAGAACTATATCTACTTCATCTCTTGTTCCAGGGAAGTGTGTATGATACTTCCCTTCCAGTATCCGCCATACTACGGATCTACAGAGGTTAAAATCAGGCTGTGTTATGATGGCCTGTATCACCCTCTCCAGCTCCATCATGCTTGGTTCATCCACTTTAATTATTTTCTCCCTCTTGTCATTTCCCTCTTCTCCCACTTCTTCTCTCAATTTTTTTACCATTTCGCATCTCTCCGTGGACCATGCTTCCCTCATGTGACTCTCTTTATTTCTACCTCTTACATTTTCTTCCGTGTCCTCGTCCTCTGAAAAGTCTAAATTATCTTCTTCCTCTGAATAACTTGACTCCGAATCAGAGAACACGTCTCTATCCACTATTTTGATTCCCCAGTAATTAAGTTCCTCCATTACTCTCATTACCAGCCTGCGAATTTCTTCTTTTCTTTCTGAAAAGTCTGTATCAAATTTTCTCTCCAGAAATTTCTGTACATACTTTAGTACTACGGTGTCGGGTCTAGCTCCTCTCAATTCATCCTTTATCGCTTTCTTCATCTCCTCCATGCTTGGCTTAGCTACCTTGCTAATTTTCTTCTTCTCTTCCAAGCTTCTGTTAACTCTCTGTATTCCTTTCTCTACTTCCCTTCTACTAATATTTCTTGAGTTCCTCTCAGCTTCTTCATCTTCTCTAACGCTTCTCATGTTTTCCTCAGGTTCTGTACTCTTTAACTCGTCGCTACCTCGACCTCTGCTTGTTTTCCTGGTATCTTTATTTACCTCTATCCTGTTCTTCCTTGCTTCTAATTCTGCAAATTCCTTCTCGATATCTGCACACAATGCAGTTACCTCTTCTATTGTGGACATCTTGGAATCTCTGCCCTTTTCCTCCCTTTCTTGTCTCTTCTCCGACTGGTTTTCATCTCTCAATCTTGTGAGACGTTTTTCATAATCTGATGAATCATCCGACGATACATCAATCTTGTCATTATTCTCTCGTGCACCTGTAATGCCTAACCTTTCCTGTGCCTCTGAAATCCTTTCCGTCTGACTCATCAAGTCCTGAGAATCTCCCCGTCGTGTCTGGATAACTGTGGTCCCTTCTAGTTCCGTGTCCTCATTCTTCTCTTCCTTATCTGCCAGAAATCTCCTCTTATATTCCATCAACGGAATATCATCCTCACTCTCCCAATCTTCGGTCAGAAATCTCCTCTTATATTCCATCAACGGAATATCATCCTCACTTTCCCAATCGTCTAGATCTGCTAGTCCTTCTCCCCCATCTTCTGACAATTCCGTATACCTCATCATAATCGATTTACCTCTTCTTCTATCGATCTCCCTATCACTATTCTGGTGCTCTCTATTTTCTTTTCTCTTTTCCTTTTCTGAATTGGTTTTTGTCTTGTTCTTACCAGTTTCCATTCCTACTCTAGTATTTAGATTACTAAAAGGGTTTTCCATCAACGAATAATCTTCTGGATTCCTTACTTCAATATCGATATCTGGTGTTGTTACAAGGGTGGCTCTCCTTCCTTGCTTTTCTCTCTCTCTCATGCCGGGCTCTCCAATCCAGGGTCTATAGTCATCTCTCCGTAGTTGTTTACATCTTTTGTTATTCTGTTTATTAATAAGTTCAGACACTAAGTCCGTCTCTTCTGTCTGTGTGGAAACCGTTTTTGTTTTCTTTTCAACTTTAATCTTATTATCATCAAGTTTTCTCTTAAAATTCAACCTTGGTCTCTCTCTTATGCAATTGATTTCCGCTCCATTATTAATCTCACTGTTCGTTGTTCCTGTCATTTTACACAGTTGTATCTTGGCACAGTGTCCATTTTCTGTCCTCACATTAAAATCATTTACTTCGAAACACCTTCCACCTTTTATTTCTTGAAGAAAATTCCGTACGGCTATCCTATTTCGTCTCTTATTTAAGCCTTCCCAGTGTCTAGGTGCTTCCGAAACGTTGCACACTCTGCCTTTGTAAATAGTTCTAGGTCCGTTATCTTCCTTTGGTAATCTACGTTTTCGAAAATCGTTTTCTCTAACGTTTCTTTCTCTATCCCATCGTCTGTTCATAAACCTGGTTCTAATTCCACAAATTCTTCCTATTTCCATATTTCTATATCGTCCTTCGATTTTCAGTGGAACATAGTTCCTTTGGTGAGTCTGTTGAAATCCTCTCGAAGGAAATTCTCCCATTCCTTGTCTATCCAATCTTCTTCTCTCCTCAGGTCCCCATCTATCTACTCTAGGCGGAACATTTTCCCGATTGAAGTCCCATTCTGGATTTCTACCTCTGTAGGTGGACCTATGGTTGTACTCTTCATCCACTATGTTTCCACGGTTGTATTCAATGCCTCTTTGTGGTTGTCTAAACCCCACGGAAGCATCTCTCTCACTTGTATGCCTATAATTTCTATCTTCTTTCCACTCGTTTCGTCGTCCGTTATGACTCTCCATTTTTCGCTTTTTACACACAGCTGCCACATGTCCCTTGGCATTACACAAATAACATCGTTTTTCCTCTGCTATCTGTATAATTCCCCTCCGGTTTTCTCTGCCATTGTCACTTCCATCCTGCTTGCTCTGATACCCAAGATAATTTCTTTCTCTTGGTCTATCTCTAACTGTCTGTCCAGTCCATCGAACTTCATTTTCTTTCCAATTCTTTTCTTCGTGGTTGCTCCCTGATCTTAACTGGAACCTCTTCAACAAATCTTCTTCTGCCAATGCTATCCGTATAGCATCATTCAAAGTCCTTGGACTTTTTCTTAGGAGAAGTAGTCTCATTCCGTCCTTGTATAAGGCATCAATAAAAATTCCAACTAACTGTCCCTCGATATCTGGACTCCGTATATCTTGTTCCCTAAAAACTTCTTCTGCCAGATTTTTCAATCTGTCGCTGAACAGCTGGATTGATTCTCCTGCTTCCTGTCTCACTCTTCTAAGTAATCCCCATAGGTAATGTTGATCCGCAGACTCTCCGTAACTGTTTAACAAACTCCTCTTCAGCTCTTCCCAAGTTTCATGTGGCTCTTCTTCAAACCTTCTCCTCAAAAAATCATTTACTAGATCATCACTAGTTAAAAAGGCCAATCGCTTCTTTTCCTCCTCACCTGCCCCTATGGAGTAAGCGTACCGCTCTATTTTGGCGATCCACTTTTTACAACCTCCTGCTTCTCCTCTATAGGTCTCAATATTTTGTCGCAACCCAGTCTGCCTGGTTTCCATGCTCCACCTCTCTAGGGCATTCGTAACATGTAGCAAGGCTAATGTATTTGGATCCAATCCTTGTCCTTCCGCCATTTTCCAAACCAATCCTTTACTCTCCTAAATTTAGTCAACTTTCGCTTACTACCACTTCTTAAGTCTTCTCTAGGTATTAATTAACAAGAACAGAATCTCTCTATATATTTTAAAAAATACATAATCTCTGACAGACGGAAACTATTTGCACTTATAAATTAGTTTAACTAATTATTTTTAACTGGCGTAGTCCTTGACTTAGGCCTTGCTGCCACGTTTCCGGAATCTTGATGGCTTTCAGAATCTTGATTGAAGACAACGTCTATGCTTTCGGAATCTTGATTGAAGACAACGTCTATGCTCTCGGAATCTTGATTGAAGACAACGTCTAAGCTCTCGGAATCTTGATTGAAGACAACGTCTATGCTCTCGGAATCTTGATTGAAGACAACGTCTATGCTCTCGGAATCTTGATTGAAGACAACGTTTATGCTTTCGGAATCTTGATTGAAGACAACGTCTATGCTCTCGGAATCTTGATTGAAGACAAACAACGTCTATGCTCTCGGAATCTTGATTGAAGACAACGTCTATGCTTTCGGAATCTTGATTGAAGACAACGTCTATGCTTTCGGAATCTTGATTGAAACACACACCATCCACGTGTCACAGGTCATTGCGGTCCTTTATGATTACCTGCATCCCTCTGTCAGTTTGAGAGTAAGAATATTAGACCAGACTTCCTTTATTAGTGTCTCAGCGAAATTTTGAAATCCGCGACAATCCCAGCGTGATCAGAATCCTGGTCACTGGGACCAATAACACCACCCGTGTCACAGCGTATAGTTTGAAAGGCCGTAGCAATCCAGGCAGGTTCAAATCCTGGACTCACAGCATCAAAAACACCAACCGTGTCACAGCGAAATATTTTGACATCTACCAAGAGCAGATGTGCAACACTGTCTTAATTCCTTTAATACTGGGAACAGTCACCAAAAACACACCCGACAATATGGGTCACAGCGTTCTTCTTCCTCTGGTTTGATCGTATAGTGGGTACCTGTTGTGATGTAGTGATTTGATGTTCTGCTGGACCGTGGTGGGGTTTGTGGGAAAACGAATTAACTCAAATTCCACGTTTAGACCAATGAAGCAACGATACGACTCCCATCGGAGTATATAAGGAAAACTCTGTTTCTTAAAAGTCAAATTCCTTTATTCAGTTTCTGTCATGATTAATTTGATTCACTCCAAAACCAATCCCTCACAGCATTGACATCATTCATCCCAAAGGTTTCTCCTTTCCTCAGAATCTCTGGGACAGTGTTCGAATTAATAACGTTTGACCTACAAGTCCGATTACTTCTATTAATAATACTAACGCCTTTCAGTCTCAACCGGACTTACCGCTTCTAATACGTTCATAATCGTTGTAGATGGGGTAGTTCATTACATAATCAGCGACTATAACATGTGATTCTTTCCTTCGGTTCCTTTTATTCTGGTTCTTTTCTACTGGGGTTGATGGAACGACCTTCTTGATCAGGGGACATGTTGTAACTCTCCTGTCTAATGTGTGACCTCATCCCCGTTGTTCTGTATATGACGTCGTTGGTCTCTCGATGACTTTTCTTTTCCATAGCTCGCATCGAGAGTATTCTTTTCTCCTCCTTATAGTTAGTCCTTTATTCCTTTTTATTACGTCATTTTGTTTGTATGTCACGGCTCCTGTGACAATTGTTTATGAGTATAAAATAGTTGGAGACTGGGAAGAAAAAAATTTGAAAAAAAAAAAAATATCAGAATTACCAACGCAAGATAGCTAATCCATCACTTATGTTATCCAAGATACAAATATTTGTAAATGTCACGAAGTGGGTTTTGACTAGAGGCTGCCTACCAAAATAGACTAGACCCTAGTGGAAAGAAAGACTAAGAAGATAGATTTTAGAAGAAAAATGACAGTGACTGTGGGAGATGAGGCTATTGGCGTCAAGGGTCGAGAACCTTAATCGACCCGCCCTTGCCACTAGGTGACGTAATGTTTTGCGATAACCTCACTACCTCTAACTACCAAGACTGGGATAAGGTTTAATTAACTTAACACCACAGACACCGCTATACAGACAACATATAGGTTGAAGTAAGTGACTGATCCAGCCTAAATTTTGCATAGATTTTATTTACAAACAAAACCAGAATTTTTCCGAATAACATACTACAAATAAATATAATGCATGGACACACACCTGAAAAGAACATAACAATTAATTTCAAGTGATTAGGTATGATAACCCCACACAGTTGCCCTCTCCCTCGAACCTGAAATAAGAGAAACCAAGAAATACAACAACATGTGAAGGGGGATCTCTAACATCAGATCCGTCTTTCTCCTAATCCACCTGATATCATGTAAACACACCCTAACTCCTACTGTCCGTCTGTCTGTAGACGTGTTTCTAAACAAAATGACGTGCCTACACCGCTGCTCCACTATAGGCTAAATATTCTTCTCTGACTAACACAAGGTCCACGACCAGACCCTTTCTATCATCATCTACACAACTTAAAGATGAATTCTTCTTCTTCTTCCGTCCTTAGCCACCGACCGTCAAAGCAGTCAGTGGCCATTACGCCTAGTGGCGTCTTAGGGCAACAGCAGATAGGTTTTCTTTGCCATTGTTTCCCTTCACGCCTAGTGGCGTCTTTAGGGCAACGGCAAATCAACCCATTTGCTGTTGTTTCCGTAATCGAAGTGACTGGCAAACGGGTGATCAGCCCGTTGTGTTAAAGATGAATTGCTGAGTTCTAATGTTATGTTCAGTGCCTGTCCGACACTCCTAGTTCCTACAGAAACGACTCCGCCACTACTCTCCTTCTCTCTATCTAGTGCAGCTCAGAGGTATTTTTGCCCTCTTTCCTCTGACTGCCGTTGTAGCTGCTAACTTGAATTGGTACTTGTTACGCACGGATCATTATTATTTTTCGTTTGTATAAACATTTTTTCATATGTATGATCATTTTTTTGACTGAAGTGTGTATTATGTTTTCTATGGTCAAAGGGACATAATCCGAGTTATCGAAACTACAATTTTTTAGGAGTTGCCTTCTCTTGTATAGAGACACGTTCGGTCTATAATTTCTTGAACGAAGCGTGACCACATCTCCTTATTTGGTAGTACCAGTCAACTATGGTAGATGTCTGAAACCTTTCTTAACGCTTCTTTTCATGACCATAAAAGGCGCGACTGTGTAAGACTTTTATCTCGAATGTTCTTAGAATCGTCTTATTGTGAACGGCAACTCAGAGATTGTCGTTCTGCGCATGTCAAAAGCTGGGAGTTCGTTCTGTGTGTTCCGCCCAGTTCGGGAGTTGAGAAATGGTTTAAGAAGCGAGCAGACGCAACTGCGTCTTGTGATTCTCTGAGGGAAATACAGTGTCTTTGTGAGTTAGTTAGCTAACTAGACTATTTCCCAGTATTATTCACGCCTGCCTGGAGGCATATGTTCATGGTTGATTTTCCGAAATAAGGTAATTCCTCTTGTATCGAACTTTATGCTATCATCTAGAGGTTCGTCATTTTGTCGCCTATTTGCTCGCCTGTGTGATGCAAAATGGAGAGGTACTTTGACTAGGATTAAGTCACCGGTATCTGTATACCTGAACTAGTTAAATATATATGGGTCGCTCTAGACCAACAAGACTATTGTCTGTGTTCCAGGATTCGTTATATCAGAGATCACGTCCAAGTCAGATGGTTAGACTTAGGAACATTATAAAGGTCGAGCTGACCTGTAGCCCATGTATGCTATTCACGTGCAGACAGTGAACGGACTTATTGTATACAACTGATCTGCTAGCATCAGAATGGGAGCATTTATTATTGTTTATGAACATTGAAGATCTGTAGCTGACACTGTTGCAGAAGTTATAGAAATTATTATTATTTATACAGCTTCACGAACTAGAACTCTATGATTTATGAATTTCTGAATCTATTGAACTGTGATGTCTTATGACGCATATATACAACAGCTGTCATTGCTGACTACAGAAATTGTTTTCAATGTGCCATATCATCTTGCTGAACTCGTTAACTATGTTGATGTCATAAGTATCATGACTGTTTTGTGGCGTGCAATAAATGGAAGAAACTTATACAACGAAGTTACCCTTTCTATGACTCTACACGTCATGTTGCCTGTGTGATAACCCTGTGAACTGTTCCACTACCACATACACAGCAACATCCTAAATCAGAGAAGACACCTACATCTTACACTTTAATACCAGGTGTCGATAAGGGTGGCAAGTTACCACTTCAGCTCAAATCCACCCTTATCATTTTTGGTGGCCAGAGCTGGTTCTATCATCTGATATTTTGGCGCACCATATCATTTTTGGTGGCCATAGGTTGGTTCACTCTGATTCCAGCTATCAAGGGGGTCAGCAAACCCAGACATCATCATCATACTAGATACAACTACAGCATCAACTACCACCTTACAAGAAATTTTATTGAAAGTATCCGGATTTTCTGACAGTTGCTGATTTTGAAACTACCCGGCGCTGCTCGGCAATATTGAAGTTTATGTAAAATTAGAAGGACAAGTACCGAGCGAATGGATTTCCTGATCTGGTGAAAAGAAGGACAAGTGCCGTAACAACTGTTCCGGTCTCAGGGGTACTGTTGCGGGTTCAGAAGGTCAAGTGCCGGTTAAATCAATTTAGAAGATTCAGAAGGTCAAGTGCCGTAACAACTGTTGCAGTATTAGAAGCTCATTTCCTTCGTCATGGCTGTTTATGGGAGCAGAAGTTAATCAACGTTGGATCATTATCCTCAGAATGCTGATTACATCCTGTTCTGCACCGTGCTGACGCTGGATTTATAGAAGTTAAGTGGCCTGTTTTGTTTGTGAACTGTGCCCTTATGTTCTAACTGAGCCTTCTGTACTTTCACACTTTCTCCTATTGTTTTCATGATACATGTTTATATGTTATATGTTATTTGTTATTTGTATATTTATATGTTTATATTTCAGCGGGTTTTCTCGGTTGGGCGGTGTCTTTCAGTAGAAGATACCACGTCACAGAGGTTCTACTGTTAGCGTTTTCGTTAGGGACTGTGCGAATTTCCTACAGTGAAATTTGCTAGCGACAATCGTTGCTATATCTGTTTAGTTGTGACGAGTTGTGCTTTATTTTTGTTTCTTGTATATATATATTTTTTTTCTTTTTTCTTTTCTCTCTTTCTTTGTGTTTTTTAGTTTCGATTTCGATTGTTTGTATTTGTAGGTCTCCCCTTTGCTATTATTCAGTTCTTTACGTATATTTTTGTGTATACACTGTAGCGTCATTTGTTAGTCATATCTTCGCATATTTCTTTTTAGTTTTGCTGTTTGTGTATTTGACTTATGCGAATGTTTTCGTATTGTTTGATCTTTGTTGTTGTTTACATTGACTTTGATCTTTGTTGATTGTTTACATTGACTCTGATCTTTGTTATTGTTTACATTGACTCTGATCTTTGTTGTTGTTTACATTGACTCTGATCTTTGTTGTTGTTTACATTGACTTTGATCTTTGTTATTGTTTACATTGTTGGTGACCTTTGTTATTGTTTACATTGTCTTGTTATTGTTTACATAGTTCTTGCATAGTTAGCTTTCACTATTGTTAATATATGCTCATGCACTATTGGTCTATAGTGCACTTATCATAACAAACTGGTGGTTTTTTGCTTATGCACTATTGTAGTGCAGTTATGATAAATAACTGATGGTTATGCACTGATTTGGGTAGTGCACTGATAATTAAGAGGTGACTTGTGATATTATTATACATTTGATAATACAAGTTGGTGTCAACTCCTGTTTCCCACAGAGATTGGGTTCAACATAGAGATTATACAAGCACTTTATTAAGTCTTGTTGCTATTTAACATTGAAATAAGATAATTAATTATTTCAGGTTCTGTACTCACATTTTAGACATCATGTCTACATTTGAGTACTTTATTGAGCAGGGTAAAGCCCTTGGGAAGACAGGTGATAAATTAGAAGAATTTGCGACTGTTCAATATGCCAAGGCATTGAAGTCGGAAGAAAAGAAAATGAAAGAACAAACTGAACAAAAGAGAATAGAGGCTGAAATAGAACAAAAGAAACTGCAGATGCAGGTGGAGGAAAAAAGATTTCAAATGGAAATGGAAAAACAAAAAAGAGAAGCAGAATTTCAGGAGAAGAGGCTTCAGGCTGAAGCTGAAAATAAGAGACTTGAAAAAGAAGCTGAAAATAAGAGACTTGAAAAAGAAGCTGAAAATAAGAGACTTGAAAAAGAAGCTGAAAATAAGAGACTTGAAAAAGAAGCTGAAAATAAGAGACTTGAAATAGAGGCTGAAGAAAAAAAGTTACAGGCCCAGGCTGAAGAAAGAAAGTTACAGGCTGAGGCTGAAGAAAGAAGGTTACAAAGAGAGGCTGATGAGAGAAAAGCAAAAATGGAACATGATGAAAAAGTCTTAGCTTTAGAGTTAGAGAAGTTAAAGTTATTGAACACTGGTAATGCTAATGATGCAAATAAGGTGTCAAATAAGACTAATGCTAAGGATTTCAAGCTTAATCTACCAGCATTTAATCCCTCAATCGATGATATAACATTTTATCTAGATAGATTTGAAAGTGCATGTAATGTGCATAATATAGATAAAACATTATATGTGTATCATCTGTCCAAGATACTTAGAGGTGATGCTTTGACTTTGTTGAGTATGGTAGATGTGCCTGACAAAAACAACTATGAGGTTGTCAGGGCGGCATTGTTAAAGAAGTACCAACTTAACGAGGACGGATATCGTCTTAAATTTAAAACCATGTTACCAGAAACTGGAGTTGAATTCTCTGAATTCATCTCAGGCATCCGTCTTACTTTTTTACGATGGGTTGAGTTGTCTAAGACAGAAAATACATTTGAAGCTCTTATGGATTTACTACTTAGAGATAAGGTTATGTCTTCTGTTAATGAAGCTTTTCTATCTTTTCTTCATGAGCGTAAGCCTAAAAACATAAAAGAAATGGAAGAATACTGTAGCCAGTATGTTACTGCGCATCCGCACATAACCATTAGTAACTCTAAGGTGAAAGAAGGTCTGCCAGTTGCTTCGGCAGCACCTTATGGCCCAAATTTTATGCGTAAATTTCAGGGTAGCCAGAAAAATTTCAATAAAAAGAGTAATCGTAATTATGCCCAGAACCATAGTGATCAATTCCAGGGTGATTCTTCTTCCCAGAACTGGAGACAACCTAATACTACACGTTATTCTACTCCGGTTAACTTTAGAAATTTTCACAAAGGTAATCGGTATAGAGGGAAATATTTTATGCAGAGACCTCAATACCAAGATAATAGAGGTTCTCAACAGCATAGAGATAGTAATGACAGTTATGGAAACTGGAACTCAAACCAGGATAAAAATTACAGTAGGGACTTTAATGATAATTGCAGAGGCAATAATGGTCGCGGTAGATCGCAACATAAGAGGAAAAGATATCAACAGACAAACTCTGTTCAACAAGAATCTCAGGGAGCAGATAAACAGGTTAATAATGATAAAGACCATAATGCTATCGGATGCTCATCTTTTGATTTTGGTAGGGCAAATAAATGTATCCAATGCAGTACTTTATTTGATCCGAAAACCGTTAGTACTCTAAGCTGTGGTCATCCTTTGCCCGCTCTTCCTGCTAATGTTGCTCATGATGGGAGAGGTTCTCTTATATTACATAAGGGGCTAGTAAATAGTAATCCAGTCTCAGTGTTGTTTGATTCTGGATGTACTACTGTCGGCGTTAGGCAATCTCTTGTAGATCCATCCTGTGCTACAGGAAAAGTCATCAAATGTGTCACATTTGGTGGCACGTTAGAAAAGTATCCTACTGCTATAATACACATTGCTACTCCTTTCTTCACGGGAGAGGTCCACGCGTGTCTACTTCCAAACCCTATTGCGGACCTTATTATTGGTCGTATTCACGGAGTTAGGGAATGTACCCCACAGCAGATTGCTGTTTGGGAAGAGCAAAACATTGAAGCTACCAATGCGGTGGTCACAAGAGCACATGCTCTGGATCCACCTCAAACTTCATTAACTAATAATGATGAAGTAAATGACCAAGATAGTCACTTGACTATTACACGTGACTCATTTATCAAATTGCAAGAAGAAGATCCTTCTTTACAAAAATTCTTCATTCTAGCAAAAAAAGGTGATCCTAATCAGAACACTAATAGGAAATCTTGGATTTCTATGAAGAACGGCGTACTTGTACGTATGGTACAAGACTCGACTACGTCCACTCATTCACAAATTCTTGTGCCTAAGAGCATGAGATTGCAAATATTGCAACATGCTCATGACTCGCAATGTGCTGGACATATGGGTTTTTCCCGTACAAAGTCGAGGGTTCTTGCGGCTTTCTTTTGGCCATTTGTGAGCAAGGACATACGAATGTACTGTCGCTCTTGCAAAGTATGTCAGGAGGTCAAATCTAAAGGACCACGACATGCTGCGCCTATCCAGGCTGCTGACATTCCTATTCGCCCTTTTCAAAAAATGGCAATAGATATTATCGGTCCTTTTAGAATTAAGTCGGCTAGAGGACATCAATTTATCCTTACATGTGTCGATATGTGCACACGTTGGCCAGAGGCAATACCTCTCAAGAGCATCTCAACTGCTGATATCGCAGACGCTCTTTGGCTGATATTTTCTCGCTTGGGTTTTCCCGGAGAAATATTGTCAGACCATGGCACTCAACTTATATCAGACACTATGTCACAGGTAATGTCTATGCTACACATTAAAAGGTCTCTCAGCAGTATCTATCACCCAATGTCTAATGGGTTGGTCGAACGTTTAAATAGGACTCTGAAAACTTTACTTGGTAAAATAACTGAGGATCATCCTCAGGATTGGGACAGGGTCTTACCCGCGGCTCTCTTTGCGTATAGAGAGGTCCCCAATGAACATACGGGGTTTTCCCCTTTTGAACTTGTCTTTGGCGCGCAACCGCGCGGCCCTATGTCTTTACTTCACGATCTAATCACTGCCGATAATATTAGCGATGAGACTCAATCTTCTTATGAGTACGTCATTGCTCTTAGGCAAAAGATCATCGAGGCATGCAAACTAGCAACTTCGTCTTCAGAATTTGCTAAAGAAAAGGCAAGGCAGTTTGCAAATAAGAATAGATGTCTACGACAACTTTGTCCAGGTGACAAAGCTCTCGTTCTACTTCCTTCAAGGGAGAACAGACTTCTAATTGCATGGAAAGGTCCATATGCAATAGTCTCCAAAATTTCTGATGTCGACTATGTTGTCGATATTGATGGAAAGCATAAAACTTTCCACATAAATATGCTCACAGAATTTTATGAAAGACCTGACTATTTGCAGCCTATTTTCCAGGCTACGGACAATTCACAAGCAACTCATGGTCAGTACTCATCTCTGTCAGTTATACAGGATGAGGAAACTACTTTTTCTGATGTCAATCTTCCTCTTTCTATGGTCCCACTTTATTCTACGGAATCTTGGAAAAACGTGACCGTTTCTCCAAATCTTTCCGCTGAGGAACATCGACAAGTTTCTTCGATGTTGCAAACATTTCAGGATGTTCTTACAGACATCCCGGGACACACACATGTCATAGAACATGACATTGTGCTAACTGATCACAATCCTATCAGAGTCAGACCATATCCAATACCTATCCATTTCCAGTCTCAAGTCGAAAAAGAATTGGATGAAATGATACGTTTGGAAATCATTGAACCATCCACTTCAGCATACTCTTCGTCTATGGTTATTGTTCGAAAGAAGGATAATAACATTCGCATTTGCGTAGATTATCGCAAATTGAACCAAGTTACGAAGTTCGATGCTGAACCTATGCCTTCATTAGAAGAGCTACTCAATAAACTTTCTAATTCTAGATTCTTTACCAAACTAGATTTGTCTAAAGGTTATTGGCAAGTCCCGCTAACTGAACGTGCCAAACCTTTTACAGCTTTTTCTACACCTAGGGGTTTATTCCAATGGAATTTCATGCCTTTTGGTCTTATGAACGCCCCTGCTACATTCGTACGCATGATGCGGCGAATTCTCGCATATCGTACAGATGTCATAGCATACCTAGATGATATCTGTCTATTCAGTGATTCTTGGGAAGATCACTATTTGGGTTTATACGAATTACTGTCTACTCTTCGCGAGTATAACTTGACTGCAAAACCCTCTAAAGCCTTTATAGGATTTAGCGAGATTTCTTTCCTAGGTCATCGGGTTGGTCATGGTCTTTTAAAGACAGAGGACCACAATGTTTCAAAAATACTTAACATTTCGGTCCCTAAGACGAAGAAACAAGTAAGGAGTCTATTAGGTTTGATTCAATTCTACGGACGATTCATTCCGAATCTGTCCTCCATTATGGCACCGCTTTCTACTTTATTGAAGAAAGGGTCGCCTAATCTGATCCGCTGGTCTAAAGAATGTCAATCCTCATTGGACCAGGTTAAAGCCCTATTTTCATCTCCACCTATTCTTAAGTTACCTACTATTGAGAAGACTTTTGTTCTTCGAAGTGACGCCTCGTCAACAGGGATTGGGGCAGCACTAATGCAGGAGTATTCTGATACTTTGCATCCGGTGATGTATATCTCTAGGAAATTAAACGCTGCAGAAAAGAATTACTCGGTTTTAGACCGTGAGTTATTGGCTATGGTATGGTCTATTCTGAAGTTACAAAGATTTCTTCTAGGCGCACATTTCATTGTGGAAACCGACCAGAAAGCGCTTACTGCTATTCAGAGCAAAAACTTGAAGAGCTCGAGGTCCACTCGTTATGCCATAGCTCTTCAACCATTTCATTTCTCGGTTCGAGCTATCCGTGGTTCGGATAATGTAATGGCAGACATTCTGTCCAGATGTCCACACGATTCCACATGATTCTTCTGTCATATATATATATTTCCTGATATACAGTCCAATGTTATAATGACATGTTAGTAGATTTTGTCTCACTTTTTTTTTGAGGGAAATTTATAACATTGTACCATGTAATTATCTAAGAAGGCTTAGTTAGTGATATACGGGCCAAAAGATCACTCGGCCACATTTAAATAAATTATTTTCAGGATTGTATTAAGAAATTTACCAGTTGTCTTTAAGATTTGTGTTATTGATATTTTCGCAGCACATCATTGAAGTCTGCGAGTTTATGTCCATTGTGGAACTTTGAGGATATCAAGTCCTGTCCTACATTGGGAGCGGATGATGTCCACATCTTCTTCTATTGAATGTTTTATGTCACCGAAGATCAACACATGTATTACTTATTAATTACTGTTACTTTATATAATGTAATAATATAGTGCGGTATATTAGTAAATTACACCGCTATTTGCAACACATTGTATGATAACACATAATATATTTAATTTCATATATTGGTATGAGAATAATTTGATTGTCATTATGTTGTTGCCATCATTGTGGCGTGTGTTGGTGGCACCTTCCTGGAATATATCAGCGTATACTTAGATAAATTTTTTCTCTAAGGATCTGAGATATGATCTCAGTGTCGCTCCATGCGTTGAGCTAATTTGTTAGGTATATATCCACGCATCATACGTGCGTTAGGAGCCTAGATTTTTTCCGGCTCCAGGATTTAAAAAAAAAATGTTTCATTTTTTTTTCCAGGGAGGGTGCGGTAATGTTACGCACGGATCATTATTATTTTTCGTTTGTATAAACATTTTTTCATATGTATGATCATTTTTTTGACTGAAGTGTGTATTATGTTTTCTATGGTCAAAGGGACATAATCCGAGTTATCGAGACTACAATTTTTTAGGAGTTGCCTTCTCTTGTATAGAGACACGTTCGGTCTATAATTTCTTGAACGAAGCGTGACCACATCTCCTTATTTGGTAGTACCAGTCAACTATGGTAGATGTCTGAAACCTTTCTTAACGCTTCTTTTCATGACCATAAAAGGCGCGACTGTGTAAGACTTTTATCTCGAATGTTCTTAGAATCGTCTTATTGTGAACGGCAACTCAGAGATTGTCGTTCTGCGCATGTCAAAAGCTGGGAGTTCGTTCTGTGTGTTCCGCCCAGTTCGGGAGTTGAGAAATGGTTTAAGAAGCGAGCAGACGCGACCTGCGTCTTGTGATTCTCTGAGGGAAATACATTGTCGTTGTGAGTTAGTTAGCTAACTAGACTATTTCCCAGTATTATTCACGCCTGCCTGGAGGCATATGTTCATGGTTGATTTTCCGAAATAAGGTAATTCCTCTTGTATCGAACTTTATGCTATCATCTAGAGGTTCGTCATTTTGTCGCCTATTTGCTCGCCTGTGTGATGCAAAATGGAGAGGTACTTTGACTAGGATTAAGTCACCGGTATCTTTATACCTGAACTAGTTAAATATATATGGGTCGCTCTAGACCAACAAGACTATTGTCTGTGTTCCAGGATTCGTTATATCAGAGATCACGTCCAAGTCAGATGGTTAGACTTAGGAACATTATAAAGGTCGAGCTGACCTGTAGCCCATGTATGCTATTCACGTGCAGACAGTGAACGGACTTATTGTATACAACTGATCTGCTAGCATCAGAATGGGAGCATTTATTATTGTTTATGAACATTGAAGATCTGTAGCTGACACTGTTGCAGAAGTTATAGAAATTATTATTATTTATACAGCTTCACGAACTAGAACTCTATGATTTATGAATTTCTGAATCTATTGAACTGTGATGTCTTATGACGCATATATACAACAGCTGTCATTGCTGACTACAGAAATTGTTTTCAATGTGCCATATCATCTTGCTGAACTCGTTAACTATGTTGATGTCATAAGTATCATGACTGTTTTGTGGCGTGCAATAAATGGAAGAAACTTATACAACGAAGTTACCCTTTCTATGACTCTACACGTCATGTTGCCTGTGTGATAACCCTGTGAACTGTTCCACTACCACATACACAGCAACATCCTAAATCAGAGAAGACACCTACATCTTACACTTTAATACCAGGTGTCGATAAGGGTGGCAAGTTACCACTTCAGCTCAAATCCACCCTTATCAGTACTCTGGTTTCTTGACTTGGACTCTCTTCTGCACTACCAGTGACGAATCTGAATGCACAGGCCCGATTACCCCTCTCTTGGGGTTAGGGCTGTCAGGATTATTATGCCCGAAATTCACGACACCTCTAGGCCTTAGGCCTAGGATCAGTGTGTGCTGTATCTGAGCGTAAATAGCTCCGAATTTGTTAAGAACATCTGTTCTTGCTGAAGAAGTCTGTGTTTCCAGCTCCCTGCTCTCTCTTGGGTACAAAAAAAACTTTTGCACCAGTGACCACCGCGTCACCACTCCGCTTTCTCTTGGGTACAAAACAGACGTTTGCACCAGTGACCACCGCGTCACCACTCCACTTTCTTTTCTGGCTCTGCCGACTCTTCTTCTCCTGAGAAGACCGACGAACTTCTAGCAAGCTGAAGGACTACTGACGCCCTAGCTGCCACGCCCTGAAAATATCTGCTGTGGACAGAACAATAACAAATATATATATATATATATATATATATATATAATGAGTATATATATATAAATATATATATATCTATATATATATATATATATATATATATATATATATATATATATCGCACAACAAATTTTCATATCCTTAACACTTAAATCCCAAATCTTCAACACTTAACTCAATACCACTCCCCTGTTCTAGTATATAACCGCGCTAGCGATCCGTAAAGATGCCTACCCCCGCTTCCCCTCAAATACTGTCCTATCGACAACTCTAATCTCCAGACTCAGATGGCTTAATCTCTTACAGGCTGGCGGCTTAGTTTAGCCGTCACAACATTCCGACCACTGAATGAACCAGTTGCCGGTAAATTCCTGGCCGTACTATTTAACAATGATCGATGTGTTTCCTCGCTAAACCACAATACAATAGACTTCACCCGAGACACTAACCTCCTGTCTCCATGAATTCACCACTATAATTATATCTCTCAATTTTTAGGATTAATTAAATCCCGTAACTGCTGACTTCAAAACAGCGTGGTTTACCCACACAGAGGAAAATACACAATTACCTATGCTCTAACATAACTGTTAAAGACACTCATTCTTAACAACAGCATTACCCAAATGAGCCCGCTGGTAATTTACACACACTTAAAGAACAATTAAATACACACACCAAAACCTAGCGTATTTACTCTGCCAACATTTATAAATCAAATATTGGGAAATCTTCCCCCACATGCCGGGAATATTATTTACACCCGATTCCGATATACATAGTTAGATCTCTAAAGGAACTGAAATCCTATCTTACAATTGTATGCCCCGCTATCTCCCCTTTCTCCTTCCGTTAACAAAATTAACCCCTCTAGAAAAATACACAGCACGCGCTCAGGTACCCACTCTCCAAATCCTCGAAAATCACAATGAAATTACGTGCATCGTATCTCAAAATTGTGATATTTAGCATCTCAAATCTTTAAGCTTTCCTTATCTCATAAAAAGAGTGAATGCACTTGATGCAGACTGGTTGGAATTATACAAACTCTGTGTGTTGTGGGTAATCTGTTCTGGTCACCCCTGATACCTGCTGTGTGTAGTGATGTCATTATAGCGCGAATGCGTGTTGGAAAGTTCTACAAGGTAGACGTCTATGCAGCAGTACAGACTTGCATCACAATACGTAACAGATGAGAGTGTGTAGCTTTCATCACATATAGAAGTGTAGATGTTATGTTGATGGAACCATATATCGTACGTGTCATAGGCATGGAGTCAAAAATATATATGAACAGCTGTAGACTTTTTTTCACTACTTATTATAGTCACAGCAACACAAAACGTAGACGAGTTTATATAAGCATGACACAGGAACATGGCGGACGTGAAGACAGTTCATTACGATTGCATGGAAACAATTTCAATAAATATTCATATCAATATGTTGCTGACTCCAATTTATCTATCATTCCACAACTAGCAGAAAAACATTCATCAGTTTCATTCTGACTTCACCATGTCAGATATCTTCTTAAGTCTCCCGTCGACCCCAAACATGGCGAGCGACGAAATAGCATAGTCCATCCCTCTAGTCGGACGAATCGACAACGATCTGTCCTTTCGAAGATAGTCTTATAACATTAATGGTACCACTGACTCAGCGCGTCAGGTACTCCAAATAACTCCCTTGTACACCAGGCGAGTTTTCACTTCCAAAGTTATAATAATAATAACTTGTAACTCATCTGGTCTTCCACTCCAGATAGTTACATTAGGCTCTATGAAACAGTAAACACTGTGGTTTCCTCAAAACGTAGACCTACTTGTCCATGTACAAAATAGACCGCTAACATGCGGGTTTCAGAATAATATCTGTTCTCCTGGGTTTCTGTGTAAATCTGAGACTAACAGTCTTAATTAGCTCCATCGAGCATAGCAAATAAAGTACTCTGCATTTCAAACATCCGTGAGCTTTTTTCACGGTTTGACTCAAAATATGTTTTGCAACCATTGCGAACGAAGGAAGTTTCAAAGTTCATTTTTACCTTACTTCGAATTCCTATCACACCTTAATAACAACTGTCGCCTTCCTGACGAACAGAATAACACAGGGGAATCTTAAATAACAAGTGGAAGAGTTTCCATCCCCAAAGGTAATGCAGAGAGAATAAACAGACGTCTTGTCTGACAGAACCCAGTTCATCTTCTTCTCCCGCACCGGAAGTCTCTTTCAAAAAACCCCAGTCCGGGCATGCGCTAACGTTTAACCTCTGAACTATAATACCAAGTGGGGCAACTACATATTTACTTTCACTCGAAGCAAAAAATGAGTATTCGCCCTTTGGTTAGAGTTCTAACGAAAAATACCTTAGACCCAAAATCTTATTACCAAATATTTTCAAACATAAACAAGTATACAGACAGACTAAATTACTAGCTAGGAAACTGCACGCAACAGTTACCACACCCCCCGGGAAAAAAATGAAACTTTTTTTTTTTGAAATACATCTAGGAGCAACATACAATAGGCTCACAACGCACGAAAAATGCGCAGATGAAAAGTATTCCAAATAAATATAACGCCTAATGTGAGGCTAAGTGAGAATATATCTCATAATCTCAGAGAAAGCGTTTCTCTAAGTATTACTATTTCCAGAGAGGTGTCACCAACTTATACTACAATACTGGCATTATCAAAATCCATACAAAAAATTCATACAATAATTCCATATTAGATATTATGAGTTCATGATTACCGAAGAAGAAAAAAAAAATCATGAAAAGACCAGCGGTAAATATACATTAATGAACCGCTAAGTGGTGATACAATCAATATATCATATATTACAAATGTGTACATATTTTGATATAGAAAAGAACTGTTGTAGAGTTAGACATATTAGAAAGTCCAAGACATAACAGTTAGGTGGAATCATGTGGGCATCTAAACAAAATGTCTGCCATCACATTTTCTGAGCCACGGATAGCTCGCACCGAAAAAATGAAAAGGTTGAAGAGCAATCGCGTATCGAGTTGATCTCGAGCTCTTCAAATTTTTACTTTGAATAGCTGTAAGAGCTTTCTGGTCAGTTTCCACAATGACATGCGCGCCAAGAAGGAATCTTTGAAGTTTGAGAATTGACCAAACCATAGCCAATAATTCACGGTCTAAAACCGAGTAATTCCTTTCTGCCGCATTAAGTTTTCGAGAGATATACATTACAGGATGCAGAGTTTCTGAGTACTCTTGCATTAGTGCCGCTCCGATCCCAGTGGATGAAGCGTCACTACGAAGAACAAATATCTTATCTGTAGTAGGTGACATTAAGATAGGTGGAGTTGAAAACAAAGTTTTAATCTTATCCAAAGAGGATTGGCATTCCTGAGACCAGTGGACCATATTAGGGGACCCTTTCTTTAGTAACGAAGAAAGAGGTGCCATGATAGAGGATAGATTCTGAATGAATCGTCCATAAAATTGTATAAGACATAATAGACTTCTCACTTGCTTTTTAGTCTTAGGAATAGAGATGAAAGTATTTTACTGGTATTATGGTCCTCTGTCTTTAGGAAACCATGACCGACACGGTGACGTAGGAAAGAAATTTCGCTAAAACCAATACAGGCTTTAGAGGGTTTCGCTGTCAACTTATGCTTGCGTAAAGTAGACAGTAATTCATATAACCCCAAATAGTGATCTTCCCAAGTATCACTGAAAAGACAGATGTCGTCTAAGTACGCAATGACATCTGAACGATGAGATAGGATTCGACGCATCATGCGTACGAATGTAGCTGGGGCGTTCATAAGGCCGAAAGGCATGAAATTCCATTGAAACAAACCCCTAGGTGTAGAAAAAGCAGTAAGAAGTTTGGCGTGTTCAGATAAAGGAACTTGCCAATATCCCTTAGACAAGTCAAGTTTAGTGAAGAAATGAGATTTAGAAAGCCTAGTAAGTAGCTCTTCTAGTAAAGGCATAGGTTCAGCATCGAACTTCGTAACTTGATTCAGTTTACGATAATCAACGCAAAGACGTATGTTATTGTCTTTTTTACGCACAATAACCATCGGCGAAGAATATGCAGAGGTGGATGGTTCGATTATTTTCAAATCTATCATCTCATCCAACTCTTTCTCGACCTGAGCTTGAAAATGTATAGGTATAGGATAAGGTCTAACTCTAATAGGAGTATGGTCAGTTAGAATAATGTCATGTTCAATGACATGGGTATGTCCAGGAATGTCTGTAAGGACATCCTGAAATGTTTGTAACATTGACGAGACTTGTCACTGTTTCGCCATAGATAAATTAGGAGACACGGTGACATTTTTCCATGATTCACTAGAATGAAATGGAATCATCGGAAGAGGAAGATTTACATCCAAGAAACTTGTTTCCTCATCCTGTATTACGGACAGAGATGAGTAATGACCATGAGGGAATTGAGAATCGTCCGTCGCCTGGAAAATAGGATGCAAATAATCTGGACGTTCATGGAATTCCGTAAGCATGTTGATGTGGAAGGTTTTATGCATCCCGTCAATATCGACAATATAATCAACATCGGAAATTTTCGATATTATATCGTACGGAACTTTCCAAGCGATAAGAAGTCTGTTTTCCCTACAAGGTAGCAAAACAAATGCTTTGTCACCCGGACAAAGTTGTCGTAAGCATCTCTTCTTATTGGCAAATAGCCTTGCCTTCTGTTTAGCAAATTCAGAAGAAGAAGTTGCTAATTTGCATGCTTCGATAATCTTGTGTCTAAGCGCGATGACATATTCGTAAGAAGATTTTGTGTCATCATCAATATTGTCAGCGGTTATAAGATCATGAAGCAAAAACATAGGGCCGCACGGTCGCGCGCCAAAGACAAGTTCAAAAGGAGAAAATCCTGTATGTTCATTTGGGACCTCTCTGTAAGCAAAGAGGGCCGCGGGTAAAACCCTGTCCCAATCTTGAGGATGATCCTCAGTTATCTTTCCAAGTAAGTTTTTGAGTGTTCTATTTAGGCATTCGACCATCCCATTAGACATTGGGTGATAGATACTACTCAAAGATCTTTCTATCTGCAGAGTAGACATTACTTGAGACATGGTATCCGATACTAGTTGGGTGCCATGGTCTGATAATATTTCTCCGGGGAATCCCAGATGAGAAAATATCAGCCAAAGAGCGTCTGCAATATCAGCAGTAGAAATGCTCTTCAGAGGAATAGCCTCTGGCCAACGTGTGCACATGTCAACACACGTTAAGATAAACTGATGTCCTCTGGCAGACTTGATCTTAAACGGACCAATAATGTCTATTGCCATTTTCTGAAACGGCCGAATAGGAATATCTGCAGCCTGAATAGGTGCAGCATGGCGTGGACCTTTAGCTTTGACTTCTTGACATAGTTTGTAAGATCGACAATAAATCCGTATGTCTTTGTTTACAAAAGGCCAAAAGAAAGCTGCAAGAACTCTTGACTTAGTGCGGGGAAAACCCATATGTCCATCACACTGAGAGTCATGAGCGTGCTGCAGAATTTTAACTCTCATATTTTTGGGTACAAGAATCTGAGAATGCATGGACTTAGTGGAGTCTTGAACCATACGTACAAGTTCGCCATTTTTCATTGTAATCCAAGATTTACGATTTGTATCTTTATTTGGATCACCTTTTGTTGCATTTCAAACATCAGTGAGCTCTTTTCACGGTTTGACTCAAAATATGTTTTGCAACCATTGCGAACGAAGAAAGTTTCAAAGTTCATTTTTACCTTACTTCGAATTCCTATCGCACCTTAATAATAACTGTCGCCTTCCTGACGAACAGAATAACACAGGGAACCTTAAATAACAAGTGGAAGAGTTTCCATCCCCAAAGGTAATGCAGAGAGAATAAACAGGCGTCTTGTCTGACAGAATCCAGTTCATCTTCTTCTCCCGCACCGGAAGTCTATTTCAAAAAAACCCCAGTCCGGGCATGCGCTAACGTTTAACCTCTGAACTATAATACCAAGTGGGGCAACTACATATTTACTTTCACTCGAAACAAAAAGTGAGTATTCGCCCTTTGATTAGAGTTCTAACGAAAAATACCTTAGACCCAAAATCTTATTACCAAATATTTTCAAACATAAACAAGTATACAGACAGACTAAATTACTAGCTAGGAAACTGCACGAAACAACACTCTAACAAGATTATTTTAGATAAGCGGGTAACTAATGGCATGTCTGTTACGAAATATAATTAATTTCACGAGCGTGTTTTTTACGCTGCTATATTATAAATCACAAAATACAGGAAAAAGTAAATACCCCTGTCTTCTGACAAAATAACAGTAATACCCCAATTAATACGAGCAGCTATTCTGAGGAAACTATCAAAATTCCCTACTACCTTTTCACAAAATACCTACTTGCGCTGTCAGTTATATTAAGTTCTAATAGATAGCCTTTATGGCTCTACTTCTATGAATAACCACGATACAACTCTGCTAAAATCTTATAGACTATTCAAGCTTAAATAACTTCATATGTACCAGCAACGAATTTTTCTTGAAAGAGCAAATCGGGCTCTCTATATAAAATACAGGCAGTGCTTTCCACGGCGTAGAAGTTCTAAAATCTGAGAAAAATCTTCTTTTTTTCTTTTTCTTGCGTCTGTTATTTTGCTGTAATACCCTGTTCAACCAAAACCCATTGAAGGGTTGAAAACGGTTATATTGGGGTATATAGTGTGTTAACATCTTCGCTGATATCACTTTCCTAGTCCTGGAAATGGTTTACTGGCCCTGAAAAGGACCACTAGCTGCCTGTTTGGTCCCTACTCGTTGTTGTATGTTTCGGCTGTGTGTTGTTCATGGCTGTCTTTATTATGTTTGGTAAGAGTTCCTTTAGTGTTTCGGTGATTATTTTGTCTTCCGCTTCTTTTCTTCTTTCTTGATAGCTTTTTGGTAGGCGTTCCTGTACGGTTTCGGTGGCTATTTTGTCTTTAGTGTCTTTGCTTCTTTCTCGTCCTTGATTGTGTTTTGTTACGATATCCTCGATGATCCTTCTCTCTGTTTCAATTCTTTTGAGGATTTCTTCGTTCTCTTCCTTTAGCTCTGCGAGTCTGGCGATGTCGACTTCTATTTCGTGTTTGATGGTTTTCATGTCCTGTAGCATTGCCTGGGCGCTCTGTAAGGCTCCTGTTGTTTCGTCTCTTATCGTGTCTGTGTCTTCGTTGTGCTGCCTTTTCTTCTCGACTTTGAGTTGCTGTTTTAAGTCTCTTACCTCTGTGGTTAACTTTACAAGCTGGGCTCTTGTGTGCTGCTCCTGTTTTGCCATGCCACCTGAGGCCACTCGGTGTCTTGCTTCTCTGAAGGAGATGTTTTTGGTTACAGATTCCTTCAGTATGGCCTTTGTTTCATAGAAGGTCGGACAGCCACGGTATCTTGCTCCGTGGTTCCCAGGACAGTTTGCGCAGGTTCTGTTGGAGTTGCGCACTTTATAGTTGTTATCATTTTTCGCATGAGGACATTCATTGTAAGTGTGACTTCCCGCACAGTATCGACAAACTGCCTCTCTCCTGCATGTTTTCTTAGTGTGCGAGAATTGTTGGCAGTTTGAGCACTGCATAACAGGAGGAATGTACTCTTCTGTTTTTCGACATCTATCGTCTAGGTTAAGTTGACTTGGTCTTGAAGACCCTTCAATAGTTATGATAACCAAGTTGGTGTCCTTCTTGTCCCATGTCTTCAGTCTTTCCACCTGTGTTATTGTGATATTCTTGTTTTCTGTTTGCAGGCGGCTGTGGACTTCTTGTTTAGATCTATTGTTGTCGACCCCTCTTACAACTATCTTTTTGGTCTTCTTGAAGATCTCCACAGTAGCGTTAATCTGGTGGGGCAGCTGGACTTCTTTATGTCCGGACTCTAGTTCGATCATCAGTTGGTTTGTCTTTTCCGTGTTATTTAGAGTTATTATAACTCCGTTGTCGTGTCTTGAAACTTTAGATATGCTCCTCCTGCCCGTTATTGCCTCAAGGATACCGATTACTTTGTCGTCGGGTAGGGCCCTGAGCGAGGCCTCACCTCCAGACATCTGAGTGATCTTAATTATCCTCTCCTGTAGTGCTACGTTAGAAACAGCATTTTGTTGCTTGCAAAGTTGGCACGTTCCAATTTCTGTCTCAGATTGAGCGTCCGGTCTGCGGGACGGATTCACATTCTGGCTCGTCTGCATCTGGTCAAGTTTCACCGACGTTGGCTGGTCACTGCATGATGGAGACTCGACTATGACATTTCGTTTTGGCGGTGGATTGATTTTGTTGGGTTTCAATGCATTGTTACCATCTGTCTTCGATGTTTTGTGGCCGTGTTTTGCAGATGTTGCCTTGTCACTGCACAATGGAGCTACCCCTTCGACATCTTGTTTTAGTGGTGGTGTTGCTATGTCTGGTTTCGGAGCTTGGTTGTCCTCTGCCTTCGAAACTTTGGGTCGATCATCGGTCGTAGTGTCAGAGGTTGCGTTGTTCGGCTTCTGAGAAGGACCGGCCCCGACGATAGTAGTTGCAGTACTCTTTGCAGATTCTTGTTTGCTGATGCTGACAAGTGTTTGAGGGCTTCTATAGATTTTCCTCTTTTTCGCTTGTGGCTTGGTACGAACCATTTTAATGTATTCCGACGGCTGCGTTCGCCCTGAAAAGGACGCTCGTTTTAATATAGTGCTATCTTCCCGATGATCATAGAGAAATCTTCATGGAAAACACGCGTATTTATTACAAGCACCGAGGCCAGCAACAACGCCAATACGTGAGTCATAGCTTGGCTTTGTTTCTATAACAGGTCAAACTCTGAACCAACCAATATGCCGGGAAGAGCCCGCGGTCATTATACCGAATGGAAAAATTCCGTTGCTATTCTGTTCCACGCGCTTAATCTCCCACTACCCCCAACTATCGAGGGGGTTGCGTGAACTTCCTCCCGTCTAAAATTACCCTTCCTAATAATTCCGGTGCGCTCACTGTGAAAGAAACAAAAAGGCTCTGCCATTCTGTTACTCTAGAAAATTCTCCATGATCGCGATCATCTTAATGAAACAGCGCACTGGTGCCAATCTAGAAGTTAAACCTACCATCCTTTCTAGAAAACGTAGTACTTAATCTACATAAAAAGTCCAAACACCCTTATTATACCAAGAGAAAGAAAAAAATCGAATAAAATAAAAATCCCTCCGTAATCCTTCCCTGAAAAAACGTAAATAAATGCAAGGAAAAGAGACATGGGGCCTGTTGCAAATCCAATCACATTAACTCCTCACAGTAAACTACATTCATTTTGGAAATAAAATACATATGGTTCAAGTTTATACTCTAACTACTTTTCAATTGGCTTCAAGAAAAGGAAAGACACTCTTTTGTCACAAATTTTCTGCGGCACAGCTTTTTCATATAGTGTTACCAGTTTTTAACTGAATATAGTCATGTTATAGATATTTAAAAAGGAAAATGAATGAGGAATTTGAAAATTTTCAGTTTAAAAATTTACAAAATTTTTATGAATATAAAGTAGTTAAAGACGAGGCAGAAAAATATTTTCCTAAACAAAAAAAACAAAACAAACATATCAGACTTACCAATTGAAGACAGCTAATCAATCATCCAAGATAGAAATCACTGTAAACTATATCCATTTTGGAAATAAACCACACATCAATTTTATACTCTAACTACTTTCCATGTGTCATCCAGAAAATGAAATACACTCTATTGTCACAAATTTACAAATAATTGAAAAAGATCACAAAATGTGATAATATCACATATAACTGATATATATAATTGATATATATATATTATATGCTGAACTGCTCTCACAAAGAACACTCATTACACCCTAACTTATATTTACAACTTAACTTTAGTGTGCCATTTTAGGAAACATTCATCTATGTGCAGATGGGGGTGGCCAGTGCATCCGGCACAATAATAGTTTGTCTTTTTCCTGTCGTCAGGTGTACTGCAAACTTTACACCTATTGAATTTAGTGCTTCTTTGCATTATATTAAATCTCCGCCAAAATAAATCTGAAAATAATTAAAACAAAAAATTATCCTACATACTTACCCTGTTATTTAAAATACGACAGCAAAGAAGTTTTTTTTCTTCACTGACGACGCATTTTCATTTTTTGTAAATATTTCAAGTATGTGTTCTATAGAAAGAACAACTCTTAGTATGTTTAGACATGATCACTAAGGATTTAAAAAAAATGATTAAAACAGCGGAGCGTTCACCTGTTACGAGATATGAAAACACAAACTGATGGGAAATTGACACCACAACTCGAAAACTCACTAAAGAATATTAAAGTCAAGAAAAAAATACTGTACACATAAAACTAGTGCACACAGCTATGTGACACGAAAATACACAATTGAGGATATAAAATACGAGTATAAACAATTTAAAAAGTCTAATAATAAATCAACCGATATGCACGTGTACTTTAAATTTATAATTTGACGTGATGCGCCTGCCCACATCAAACTAAACACTGAATTTAAGCGCGCCCAAATAATAATTTGTGAACACGTCATCGACCACAAATCTCAGAATTTTTTACTGCCCCGGTTAATCGAGAGTCTACTGTACATGGTAATTCACATTGGACAGTCCTAATGCAGTTTGTTCCCAGCATCCTGCTGCACTAGGTTTATAAAAAGGGATGTCCCTAGGTTATGTAATATGTACCATTGTGTCATAACGTAGCACACAGCCCCATTTTAAAAAGGATTGAATTGTCATAAAATGGTGACCAATGGACGGATCACAACTGCATAGACTAAAAAGTTGAAACGGCATGTCAATGTGGAAGTGGTGGAAAGTAAATACCAGCGGAACAAGAAGCGATGGCAAGACAGGTATTCTGGAATCCCCCATGGTAAAAGAAGTACAGGAAGATCATAAAACACATGAAGGGAACTGGTGATGGAAATGAAAAACCCGAGTCACAGGTCAGAAAAACTTGTTTATCGATTCCTACACTTACGGGTAATCGTGTGATGTGCTGTAATTTCATATAGTATAAACACCAAGTATTTGAACAGCAAAACGAAGCTTTTCAACATCCTTAGCCACATGTGTGACGGTTTTGTGCTGACAAATATGCATGACAGAAATGCAGTCATGACAAAAGCATCTTAAAAATGTTTACTGTATGGGGTATTGATAACAGTTGACTTTTATGGGTGTTTCATTGATATTGTGGAATGTTATTATCACCACTGTTGCAAACGTGATTGTTACCGTTATCGTTGCATACTGTGTGCACTGTCACTCACCACACAGCTCACGTACGAGTCATGGATGTCAATAAAGGTTGTACACGCCTGGAACAGTTCGATCCTGTTTATTACGTTACAACACACAACGACGAAGTCACGATGACATCAACAAAGACACAATTCATGATAACTCAAATACATCTGGTATACAGTTCCTCTACCAGTCTCAAATATGAATCTTCATACTGCAGTTAACACACCATACGGCCCATACACATCCTGGCCTACAAAATCTCTACTCTTCACATCAGTGCACAAAGACTGCATCTACGGCAGTTATATAATAATCAAGGCCTACAAAATCTCTACTCTTCACATCAGTGCACAAAGACTGCATCTACGGCAGTTATATAATAATCAAGGCCTACAAAATCTCTACTCTTCACATCAGTGCACAAAGACTGCATCTACGGCAGTGATATAATAATCAAGGCCTACAAAATCTCTACTCTTCACATCAGTGCACAAAGACTGCATCTACGGCAGTTATATAATAATCAAGGCCTACAAAATCTCTACTCTTCACATCAGTGCACAAAGACTGCATCTACGGCAGTTATATAATAATCAAGGCCTACAAAATCTCTACTCTTCACATCAGTGCACAAAGACTGCATCTACGGCAGTTATATAATAATCAAGGCCTACAAAATCTCTACTCTTCACATCAGTGCACAAAGACTGCATCTACGGCAGTTATATAATAATCAAGGCCTACAAAATCTCTACTTAAATCCACTTGAACATACTGCGAAAGAACATCGCTAAACATCTACATAGTGCACTACGCGGCTACACACTCTCGATACACAGGGCTGACTTTCCCCAGTGAACGCCCAGGACAGAATGCTCTCCCGTACACACTCAGGGCACACACGAGACACGGCTGTTTTGAACACCGCTCTCAATACATGCGGACTAGCCACGAGAGCTCATCACCCACGGCTCAAAACACTACAGGCTAAATATATCTCAACACTAGAGATAAACAGCGTTCTTCACGCTTTTCTTGTACTCTGACTCATGACACTAGGGGAAGATATTTTTTAACAAATCCATTCCTAATCGGCAAGCAAGTACCATAATTCAAAAATTCAATCTGTCCCACAACATACTAAGATTTTCTTCCCTTTGACCTTAACATTTACACCGCCCCAGGAGAAAAAAAATGATTCTATCATTTTTTAAAAACAGTTACATCACCAAAAAATCAAGGGAAAGCAAAGCTGTAATACATACCTACAAAAATTAACTTATGTTAAGGGAAAAGAATATACCTACATAAAATATCAACATTAAATGGAAAAATAGAAAATGAAGCATCCAACGTAATCATCTAAGTACATCAGAATTAATCTAATACAAAAGCAAGTTACGTATATTGGACACGAACGAAAACAGGAAACAATCAATAGCAAGAGAAAGGACAAGATCAAAGAAAAGAAGAATGATTTATAATGCAGTAAAGTAAGAAATCAGAATATGAGGGAAAAAAATATCTCGTGTTAACAATTAAGTCAAAAAACTGTACACATATAAAATAAATACCACCATCACAACTGGATACATTATAACACACCATGTAATTAACTTAACAATACAAAGAATGAAAGTATAAGTGTCGAAAGAAGAAGGAGTGCACAAATAGAAACTAGTGCAGCGAATATGACACATAGGAGCATCAACAAGACATTAACCAATACCGAAAAGATAATAGAAAAGATGGAACGAAATGAAGAATACCCAGCAGAGACAGACAGAAAGTAAAGACACGAACGAAGAGAAAGTCAATAACAATACATACTAATAACAGTCTCAATCAACCAAGGTATTGTAATAAATAAATACAATCATAACAGAAAAGCATCGAAGAAAGAAAAAAAAATAATGTATATATGTATACAAAACATAGAAGAAAGCTATAACTAAATACAGCATAATAAGTAATTTAACTAAGTTAAACTTGTTCATAACTAACAATAAATTGATCTAGACATCACGCAAAAAAAAAAAATGTTAACGCTATCAAAAAGTTTTTGCTGACGTATAGTCACGCGATAGATAAAGAATACATCATAATATCAAAAAAAAAAAAATAACTTATTAAAGAACCAATGTCACTGCACATAATCAAACATAGCGCACATTCAAGCGTTGGGGCCAGAAAAATTATTAAATGTTTGAAAAAAAATCAATTTTTCCCAAAAAAGTACAATGTAAAAATATTTCGCAACGATAAGTTACACAGAATAGCATTTCATATTTAAGTAAATTAGAGCTATAATTAATAAACTAATAAAGAAATTATCTTCACCAAAATTAATTGACATATAATTTAAAAAAAAAAAATCTCTATCTCTGTGTAAACACCAATCAATACACGTACGTTCTTTTTTTTTTTTCTCTTTTTTTTCTTCTAAAAAATACGTCATAGAAAAGACGACATGGACAACATACTGTTAACTACATACAAAGTTATAAATATATAAGTAGAACATAATTTAAATAGAGTATGTGATATAATTATCTGTCTAGATTTATGTATCGTGGTCTAGAAAAATCAGTGTTTCGGACTACATTATCAAATTCAAATACAAAATTCTCACTAATACAATCAAATTACCTTTCCAAAATTACATTTAACTGAAATATTTACTGTCTATCATCAGTGTACTAATATATTAACCAATTATGGGAACAACACTCGAGAAAAAATTTAAATAAAGTGAGTAAAGTTAATCAAAGACTTTTCTGAAGGTGACTACCGCATCATATTAACTAATGAGTTTGTGCATTGGCTGGCAATCTCATCATGCATTTAAAAAAAATTATCTCAAAAAAAAACACAGCTGCAAAAATTCCAAGTTCAACACAGCAGTACAAAAATAAATAATATGGACTAAATAGACATAGTCTTATGACTTAAATGTGAAGATATCCTAATCCACCGCTTTCATCATCAGGTTAAGAATAAGTCGGTACAAACTGTTATGTTACACATTATTTCAATCATAACACGTACAATATTCATCAAAATACAATAATATAAGAATCACAAGAAAAATCTAATAATAAGACATCAGAATATCTTCATAAGAAAACACATGATATTCGAATACAACCGCATAAAATACTATGCTATACAATACAATAATATTTACTGTTCTAAAAAAAAAATCAAACAGAAAAAAAAAAATCTCCAGCGGACTTGTAAACATGTCATCACGCCAACAGGTAACTCACTCGAGTCATCCACATTTGAGATGATCGCAAGGGTCAACCCAACCGGAGTGCAATGGAAGGGCCTCGCCTTGGGAGCACCACCTTATTGATCATGGTATAACATATCCCTTGCGTAGTTAGCACGGCGACAGGTTCCGCTTGAACAGATACATCTGAGCGCGAAGGCGACCTACTTTCTTGACAGCTACCGTAAACATGGGGAGCGCTGACTTTTATCGTAAAGCTGTGAATAAATACAAATGAAAATATCCATTTTAATCACTTGTGAGGGGAGCCGCGCTGGTGTAATGGCTTCGGCGTTGTACTGGCGACCAGGTGTTCATGGTTCAAACCCGGGCGTCGGCGTTTGAAGAAATGTTTACGGCCGGAAATTTGACTGAATAGCCTGAACGGCTCCTGTGATAAACCCTCTGTGGATGGGAAGGAGCGAAGCTCCTGACCGGGTTGGAAGGAAAGTCCTCAGGTTCCCCAGCCTCGCAATGACATGTCATTGGGCCGAAGGGCTGAAAGCCCAAGTGCCGCTGGTTAAGAAAAAAAAAAAATCACTTGTGAGATTTAATTAGGGGAAACGGAAATTCAATCACACGATTACTCAACTCTGTGGCTGTGAACATCTGGTTTCTTCACGATGCTATCAACTCTTCCATCATTACATAGTACACAACATGGGATGCTTATGCACAACCTGACAATAACTGGAGGTCGTCCCTGCTGTATTCTGTAATAAAGTTTTACACTTAACACAACGAGATGCTCTCTCGACATCAAAATTAGAATAAGCAGTACCATTCAATAGACCATAATAATTATTATTACCCTGCTTATAAAACATCTTAGGCTTTCGTTGAGGAAAGTCACTGGTGATGTGAAGTAAAATTTGGGGCTTTATTCTGTTTATAGAAAACATTGCCCTTTCCTCTATTGTGATCATTGTTATTTTTATGAATCAAGTTAGCATTGTTCTTATTACTCTCTTTCCTTTGACAACAATATCTATCAAATGGGCCTTGTTGTCTTCCAGAAAAATTACTGTAAGACTCCTCAGTGTTTCCAAAATTCTAACTTTCTTTCTTATTTTTAGATATGTTAAATAACCTCTTATATCTTTGAGGACAAAAATTATTATTAGCTGAATTTCCTTGGTACTTTTTAACCTCAGGGTTATTTCCCTTATCAAAACTGTTTTTATTTCCCTCTGTTGGAATATTCTTACTAATTGTGTCAAACTGACTGAGCTGAGTTTGACAAATAGTATGACTGAAAGTATCTTTATTGCTCTGAACAGAATAGTTATCCTTTTTGGAACAATTACTAATAGTTTTATCCTCTGCTATCAATTTATGAGAATTTCCATCAGCAGATAAATGTTTGCTCTTAAGATCCACCGAACTAACTGTTACTGTAGACTTATCTTGGTTATCCTGACGCCAAGAGTCAGTACTACAAGCAATGTTGTCATAAATTCGTGTGAAATTATATTTCCCACGAAAGGATCTTTGTCCATTTCGTCTGACCTGTCTTTCAGCAAAAAGTGTATGTGGCTGACTTTTTGCAGTAGTGGCTTGTTGAAAAACAATTTTCTGTCCACCGCTGTCAACATGGACAGTAGACCATCTGTTCTTGTCTAAGAAAATATCAAGAAGACCATCTACTCTTCTTCTAAGATTTGTTATTTCAACCTGTTTATGTGAAATTTCTTCACTAAGCTTCTTATTCAAATTCTCAATTCTAGCCATCTTCTCTTTCTCAGCCTTTAACTCTTTTAATCTCTTTTCCTCATTGACTTCTTTATTTGTTCTCCTCTGTGTCAACTCTATCTGTTGTGCCTTGGTTTCACTATCCTGGCTATTTATAAGCTCATCAACCCTTTCTGGTAATACCGCATTCTTTTCTTTAAGTTGGCGACCGAGGACAATATTATAGTTCAATATACCAACAAGTGTTTTATTATAGGACTTTTCACGTTCCTTAGTCTGAACATCTAACATTTCATACATTTGTTTATTTTGTTGGACCTCCTGTGTAAGATTTTCCATCTTATCATTTTTATCTTTCATCTTAGTCTCCAACTCTTTGATCTTAACTAATGCAGCATTCAAACTTGCTTGCACATCAACAAGTTCTGAGTTTGACTTATGTAAATCATTCGTAAGTCTAGACACTGTTTCTTGCACCTTACTCACATCAGCCGTACTCTTTACACAACTGGAACAGCAGGGCACTCCGTTTGTTTTTTCTTATTTGTTTCTTATCTTGTAACTCCTTTTTCTGATCATCAGGCACGTCGTTGCGCACTATCTTACGTATACTCTTCATTATCTGACCGCGTTCAACACCCATATAGCTGTACGAAAGCAATCGAAGATCCATAACCAGTAACTCTGCCAAATCTTTAGCCATCCTTAGATGAGGAACAGAATGAAAATTCTCCTCAGCAAAATGCTTTAGGGCTCTTGACGTATTGACTAAAAATCTGTCAATCACATGTTCTTCAAGCTCTGGGCCTTTTAATTTTTCAAAATCTTTCCCTTCTTGATATAAATATCTTAACAAAGGCCTGATATCCTCAGGATCCATATCATCCTCATCCATAGTGACTTACTTACTCAGTCAACTATATATGTAATCACTTATACTTGTAACACATTATTGTCGCACGAGGTCGGATAATTACCTTTCCAGCTCACACAGTTACGTATTTATCAAGAAATGAGATTATTTCTCAGTTCTGCATCATCAATTCCTTCCTATGCTACCTTTACCCCACACTGGCCACCAAATGATAACAGTTGACTTTTATGGGTGTTTCATTGATATTGTGGAATATTATTATCACCACTGTTGCAAACGTGATTGTTACCGTTATCGTTGCATACTGTGTGCACTGTCACTCACCACACAGCTCACGTACGAGTCATGGATGTCAATAAAGGTTGTACACGCCTGGAACAGTTCGATCCTGTTTATTACGTTACAACACACAACGACGAAGTCACGATGACATCAACAAAGACACAATTCATGAGAACTCAAATACATCTGGTATACAGTTCCTCTACCAGTCTCAAATATGAATCTTCATACTGCAGTTAACACACCATACGGCCCATACACATCCTGGCCTACAAAATCTCTACTCTTCACATCAGTGCACAAAGACTGCATCTACGGCAGTTATATAATAATCAAGGCCTACAAAATCTCTACTCTTCACATCAGTGCACAAAGACTGCATCTACGGCAGTTATATAATAATCAAGGCCTACAAAATCTCTACTCTTCACATCAGTGCACAAAGACTGCATCTACGGCAGTGATATAATAATCAAGGCCTACAAAATCTCTACTCTTCACATCAGTGCACAAAGACTGCATCTACGGCAGTTATATAATAATCAAGGCCTACAAAATCTCTACTCTTCACATCAGTGCACAAAGACTGCATCTACGGCAGTTATATAATAATCAAGGCCTACAAAATCTCTACTCTTCACATCAGTGCACAAAGACTGCATCTACGGCAGTTATATAATAATCAAGACCTACAAAATCTCTACTCTTCACATCAGTGCACAAAGACTGCATCTACGGCAGTTATATAATAATCAAGGCCTACAAAATCTCTACTTAAATCCACTTGAACATACTGCGAAAGAACATCGCTAAACATCTACATAGTGCACTACGCGGCTACACACTCTCGATACACAGGGCTGACTTTCCCCAGTCAACGCCCAGGACAGAATGCTCTCCCGTACACACTCAGGGCACACACGAGACACGGCTGTTTTGAACACCGCTCTCAATACATGCGGACTAGCCACGAGAGCTCATCACCCACGGCTCAAAACACTACAGGCTAAATATATCTCAACACTAGAGATAAACAGCGTTCTTCACGCTTTTCTTGTACTCTGACTCATGACACTAGGGGAAGATATTTTTTAACAAATCCATTCCTAATCGGCAAGCAAGTACCATAATTCAAAAATTCAATCTGTCCCACAACATACTAAGATTTTCTTCCCTTTGACCTTAACATTTACACCGCCCCAGGAGAAAAAAAATGATTCTATCATTTTTTAAAAACAGTTACATCACCAAAAAATCAAGGGAAAGCAAAGCTGTAATACATACCTACAAAAATTAACTTATGTTAAGGGAAAAGAATATACCTACATAAAATATCAACATTAAATGGAAAAATAGAAAATGAAGCATCCAACGTAATCATCTAAGTACATCAGAATTAATCTAATACAAAAGCAAGTTACGTATATTGGACACGAACGAAAACAGGAAACAATCAATAGCAAGAGAAAGGACAAGATCAAAGAAAAGAAGAATGATTTATAATGCAGTAAAGTAAGAAATCAGAATATGAGGGAAAAAAATATCTCGTGTTAACAATTAAGTCAAAAAACTGTACACATATAAAATAAATACCACCATCACAACTGGATACATTATAACACACCATGTAATTAACTTAACAATACAAAGAATGAAAGTATAAGTGTCGAAAGAAGAAGGAGTGCACAAATAGAAACTAGTGCAGCGAATATGACACATAGGAGCATCAACAAGACATTAACCAATACCGAAAAGATAATAGAAAAGATGGAACGAAATGAAGAATACCCAGCAGAGACAGACAGAAAGTAAAGACACGAACGAAGAGAAAGTCAATAACAATACATACTAATAACAGTCTCAATCAACCAAGGTATTGTAATAAATAAATACAATCATAACAGAAAAGCATCGAAGAAAGAAAAAAAAATAATGTATATATGTATACAAAACATAGAAGAAAGCTATAACTAAATACAGCATAATAAGTAATTTAACTAAGTTAAACTTGTTCATAACTAACAATAAATTGATCTAGACATCACGCAAAAAAAAAAAAAAAATGTTAACGCTATCAAAAAGTTTTTGCTGACGTATAGTCACGCGATAGATAAAGAATACATCATAATATCAAAAAAAAAAATAACTTATTAAAGAACCAATGTCACTGCACATAATCAAACATAGCGCACATTCAAGCGTTGGGGCCAGAAAAATTATTAAATGTTTGAAAAAAAATCAATTTTTCCCAAAAAAGTACAATGTAAAAATATTTCGCAACGATAAGTTACACAGAATAGCATTTCATATTTAAGTAAATTAGAGCTATAATTAATAAACTAATAAAGAAATTATCTTCACCAAAATTAATTGACATATAATTTAAAAAAAAAAAAAATCTCTATCTCTGTGTAAACACCAATCAATACACGTACGTTCTTTTTTTTTTTTTCTCTTTTTTTTCTTCTAAAAAATACGTCATAGAAAAGACGACATGGACAACATACTGTTAACTACATACAAAGTTATAAATATATAAGTAGAACATAATTTAAATAGAGTATGTGATATAATTATCTGTCTAGATTTATGTATCGTGGTCTAGAAAAATCAGTGTTTCGGACTACATTATCAAATTCAAATACAAAATTCTCACTAATACAATCAAATTACCTTTCCAAAATTACATTTAACTGAAATATTTACTGTCTATCATCAGTGTACTAATATATTAACCAATTATGGGAACAACACTCGAGAAAAAATTTAAATAAAGTGAGTAAAGTTAATCAAAGACTTTTCTGAAGGTGACTACCGCATCATATTAACTAATGAGTTTGTGCATTGGCTGGCAATCTCATCATGCATTTAAAAAAAATTATCTCAAAAAAAAACACAGCTGCAAAAATTCCAAGTTCAACACAGCAGTACAAAAATAAATAATATGGACTAAATAGACATAGTCTTATGACTTAAATGTGAAGATATCCTAATCCACCGCTTTCATCATCAGGTTAAGAATAAGTCGGTACAAACTGTTATGTTACACATTATTTCAATCATAACACGTACAATATTCATCAAAATACAATAATATAAGAATCACAAGAAAAATCTAATAATAAGACATCAGAATATCTTCATAAGAAAACACATGATATTCGAATACAACCGCATAAAATACTATGCTATACAATACAATAATATTTACTGTTCTAAAAAAAAAATCAAACAGAAAAAAAAAATCTCCAGCGGACTTGTAAACATGTCATCACGCCAACAGGTAACTCACTCGAGTCATCCACATTTGAGATGATCGCAAGGGTCAACCCAACCGGAGTGCAATGGAAGGGCCTCGCCTTGGGAGCACCACCTTATTGATCATGGTATAACATATCCCTTGCGTAGTTAGCACGGCGACAGGTTCCGCTTGAACAGATACATCTGAGCGCGAAGGCGACCTACTTTCTTGACAGCTACCGTAAACATGGGGAGCGCTGACTTTTATCGTAAAGCTGTGAATAAATACAAATGAAAATATCCATTTTAATCACTTGTGAGGGGAGCCGCGCTGGTGTAATGGCTTCGGCGTTGTACTGGCGACCAGGTGTTCATGGTTCAAACCCGGGCGTCGGCGTTTGAAGAAATGTTTACGGCCGGAAATTTGACTGAATAGCCTGAACGGCTCCTGTGATAAACCCTCTGTGGATGGGAAGGAGCGAAGCTCCTGACCGGGTTGGAAGGAAAGTCCTCAGGTTCCCCAGCCTCGCAATGACATGTCATTGGGCCGAAGGGCTGAAAGCCCAAGTGCCGCTGGTTAAGAAAAAAAAAAAAATCACTTGTGAGATTTAATTAGGGGAAACGGAAATTCAATCACACGATTACTCAACTCTGTGGCTGTGAACATCTGGTTTCTTCACGATGCTATCAACTCTTCCATCATTACATAGTACACAACATGGGATGCTTATGCACAACCTGACAATAACTGGAGGTCGTCCCTGCTGTATTCTGTAATAAAGTTTTACACTTAACACAACGAGATGCTCTCTCGACATCAAAATTAGAATAAGCAGTACCATTCAATAGACCATAATAATTATTATTACCCTGCTTATAAAACATCTTAGGCTTTCGTTGAGGAAAGTCACTGGTGATGTGAAGTAAAATTTGGGGCTTTATTCTGTTTATAGAAAACATTGCCCTTTCCTCTATTGTGATCATTGTTATTTTTATGAATCAAGTTAGCATTGTTCTTATTACTCTCTTTCCTTTGACAACAATATCTATCAAATGGGCCTTGTTGTCTTCCAGAAAAATTACTGTAAGACTCCTCAGTGTTTCCAAAATTCTAACTTTCTTTCTTATTTTTAGATATGTTAAATAACCTCTTATATCTTTGAGGACAAAAATTATTATTAGCTGAATTTCCTTGGTACTTTTTAACCTCAGGGTTATTTCCCTTATCAAAACTGTTTTTATTTCCCTCTGTTGGAATATTCTTACTAATTGTGTCAAACTGACTGAGCTGAGTTTGACAAATAGTATGACTGAAAGTATCTTTATTGCTCTGAACAGAATAGTTATCCTTTTTGGAACAATTACTAATAGTTTTATCCTCTGCTATCAATTTATGAGAATTTCCATCAGCAGATAAATGTTTGCTCTTAAAATCCACCGAACTAACTGTTACTGTAGACTTATCTTGGTTATCCTGACGCCAAGAGTCAGTACTACAAGCAATGTTGTCATAAATTCGTGTGAAATTATATTTCCCACGAAAGGATCTTTGTCCATTTCGTCTGACCTGTCTTTCAGCAAAAAGTGTATGTGGCTGACTTTTTGCAGTAGTGGCTTGTTGAAAAACAATTTTCTGTCCACCGCTGTCAACATGGACAGTAGACCATCTGTTCTTGTCTAAGAAAATATCAAGAAGACCATCTACTCTTCTTCTAAGATTTGTTATTTCAACCTGTTTATGTGAAATTTCTTCACTAAGCTTCTTATTCAAATTCTCAATTCTAGCCATCTTCTCTTTCTCAGCCTTTAACTCTTTTAATCTCTTTTCCTCATTGACTTCTTTATTTGTTCTCCTCTGTGTCAACTCTATCTGTAGTGCCTTGGTTTCACTATCCTGGCTATTTATAAGCTCATCAACCCTTTCTGGTAATACCGCATTCTTTTCTTTAAGTTGGCGACCGAGGACAATATTATAGTTCAATATACCAACAAGTGTTTTATTATAGGACTTTTCACGTTCCTTAGTCTGAACATCTAACATTTCATACATTTGTTTATTTTGTTGGACCTCCTGTGTAAGATTTTCCATCTTATCATTTTTATCTTTCATCTTAGTCTCCAACTCTTTGATCTTAACTAATGCAGCATTCAAACTTGCTTGCACATCAACAAGTTCTGAGTTTGACTTATGTAAATCATTCGTAAGTCTAGACACTGTTTCTTGCACCTTACTCACATCAGCCGTACTCTTTACACAACTGGAACAGCAGGGCACTCCGTTTGTTTTTTCTTATTTGTTTCTTATCTTGTAACTCCTTTTTCTGATCATCAGGCACGTCGTTGCGCACTATCTTACGTATACTCTTCATTATCTGACCGCGTTCAACACCCATATAGCTGTACGAAAGCAATCGAAGATCCATAACCAGTAACTCTGCCAAATCTTTAGCCATCCTTAGATGAGGAACAGAATGAAAATTCTCCTCAGCAAAATGCTTTAGGGCTCTTGACGTATTGACTAAAAATCTGTCAATCACATGTTCTTCAAGCTCTGGGCCTTTTAATTTTTCAAAATCTTTCCCTTCTTGATATAAATATCTTAACAAAGGCCTGATATCCTCAGGATCCATATCATCCTCATCCATAGTGACTTACTTACTCAGTCAACTATATATGTAATCACTTATACTTGTAACACATTATTGTCGCACGAGGTCGGATAATTACCTTTCCAGCTCACACAGTTACGTATTTATCAAGAAATGAGATTATTTCTCAGTTCTGCATCATCAATTCCTTCCTATGCTACCTTTACCCCACACTGGCCACCAAATGATAACAGTTGACTTTTATGGGTGTTTCATTGATATTGTGGAATATTATTATCACCACTGTTGCAAACGTGATTGTTACCGTTATCGTTGCATACTGTGTGCACTGTCACTCACCACACAGCTCACGTACGAGTCATGGATGTCAATAAAGGTTGTACACGCCTGGAACAGTTCGATCCTGTTTATTACGTTACAACACACAACGACGAAGTCACGATGACATCAACAAAGACACAATTCATGAGAACTCAAATACATCTGGTATACAGTTCCTCTACCAGTCTCAAATATGAATCTTCATACTGCAGTTAACACACCATACGGCCCATACACATCCTGGCCTACAAAATCTCTACTCTTCACATCAGTGCACAAAGACTGCATCTACGGCAGTTATATAATAATCAAGGCCTACAAAATCTCTACTCTTCACATCAGTGCACAAAGACTGCATCTACGGCAGTTATATAATAATCAAGGCCTACAAAATCTCTACTCTTCACATCAGTGCACAAAGACTGCATCTACGGCAGTGATATAATAATCAAGGCCTACAAAATCTCTACTCTTCACATCAGTGCACAAAGACTGCATCTACGGCAGTTATATAATAATCAAGGCCTACAAAATCTCTACTCTTCACATCAGTGCACAAAGACTGCATCTACGGCAGTTATATAATAATCAAGGCCTACAAAATCTCTACTCTTCACATCAGTGCACAAAGACTACATCTACCGCAGTTATATAATAATCAAGGCCTACAAAATCTCTACTCTTCACATCAGTGCACAAAGACTGCATCTACGGCAGTTATATAATAATCAAGACCTACAAAATCTCTACTCTTCACATCAGTGCACAAAGACTGCATCTACGGCAGTTATATAATAATCAAGGCCTACAAAATCTCTACTCTTCACATCAGTGCACAAAGACTGCATCTACGGCAGTTATATAATAATCAAGGCCTACAAAATCTCTACTTAAATCCACTTGAACATACTGCGAAAGAACATCGCTAAACATCTACATAGTGCACTACGCGGCTACACACTCTCGATACACAGGGCTGACTTTCCCCAGTCAACGCCCAGGACAGAATGCTCTCCCGTACACACTCAGGGCACACACGAGACACGGCTGTTTTGAACACCGCTCTCAATACATGCGGACTAGTCACGAGAGCTCATCACCCACGGCTCAAAACACTACAGGCTAAATATATCTCAACACTAGAGATAAACAGCGTTCTTCACGCTTTTCTTGTACTCTGACTCATGACACTAGGGGAAGATATTTTTTAACAAATCCATTCCTAATCGGCAAGCAAGTACCATAATTCAAAAATTCAATCTGTCCCACAACATACTAAGATTTTCTTCCCTTTGACCTTAACAGGTATGTGTAATCATTTCTGACACGAAGCTGAAAATAATTTGATTAAGTATGTGATTTAATTGTACTGCGTCTTATTGATTGCAGGAATTTTTGACAACTTAAGTGACGAATCAGTAGAACACTTATTTTCAATCTTTATAAAAAGCCAAACAACAAAAATGACAAGAAAAAAACTAGTAGCCAGCAATACATTTAATCATCAAATAAACAGTGCACTGCAATGAATGCTTAGTCTTCTGCATCTTCATCATCACCTCCACCGCTGGACTGGCCATTCTTGGCATTCTTCCTCTTTACGCGACCTGATGAGAAAAAAAATTAACACAAATTACCATAATTTCCCTTTCACATCTTATACAGCAGGAAGCCACCACTTAAGTTGGCCCCACAGAAAAAGGCCTGCGTTAAAGCATCGGTGTGCTCTTGTAATGGTGGTTTCTGTAACACTTTTAAATGATACCGCATGCACAACCTAAGGGGGGGGGGGAATCAGTAGCACCACTGTTGGTCTCCTCACAGACAGACACCCCCCCCCCATATTACAGGATAATATACCACAATTATACTTCAAGCTATGCCAAAATACTAAATACTACTCTAATGGATAAAGCACCAATTACTAGCAGGACAAAATGCAGCAATGTTTGTAAAGCATCTTTCCAGGGCAGTGACAGTATGTCACTAGTACAGTGCCAACACAATAGACAACTGTCCTATTCAGTAATGATACTAACCAGGTCTGCCACCACCATAAAGTGATCGGAGGGAGAAGTCAAAGTGCTTCTGGGAATCCAATCGAACAACATAGCTTGGGATGTTGACCACCTGCTTGCGAACCCTAAGAGAATTCATGAAGGACATCAATATAAAAACACCATTATAAACCATAAAATCCAGACCAGATCAAGAACATATAACTGAGCATGCTGATCCTTGACCTAGTAGAATGGTACATTTAATTAAACTTAACTGATGCAGTGCACAAACAAGGTCATAAAGCTAGCCTGAAAGAAAGCACATTACCGTCACTTAAAATTTTGCAAATGATGTGCAAGGTTTCAACAACCTCATTGACCTAGCAATGTGATACCAAGGGTACCAGCTCTGTGTGCACTCAGCAGCTGTCAGGTTCAGCAGTGAATGTCAGAACCAGGGTAAAATAACAGTAGACATTGGGATACTACAGCTCACCGTTCCTACATTTCAGAATTTATATTTTGTGCTCAAGGTAGCCATCCAAGACTATTGGTCTTTATATTATCCAGAAGTCCAGTGACGAAGTTATATTGTGGGAACCGCAGATTGGCGGTATTTATGTCTACATAAGCATTACTGCAGGGTTGATGTTAACCTGCTTAGAAGAAGTACACAGATGACGTCATAACGAGGCCTGTGTTAAGGCTAATATATTACAGCCTGATAATGTGCAATTGGCGGGGAATGCCAAGTTGTACCTATATGTCAAAGTGATTAAGGTATCTGACGCGTTTAGTCAGAGATACCAAAGCGGCATTACGAACTGTCATCGAAGAACATTATTATTGACCATGTACGAATATTGGAATGTTTACCAGCCCTTTTTGAATGCCTGATGTATACCTAACGATTTCCGGTCAGCATGACCTTGTTTACACTGACTGTTCCTGTTGATGCTACTGTGTGTGTTACCGTCAATAAATGTTTTGAAATGTGCCTGCAGTGTCCAAGCATCTTTGACTACTGCATGTGAGTGTATGGGTTGCATGACACAACATATACGAGCCTAAACACATTCGCGCCTTCATTCGCACCCACACTCGGCTCAACATACGCCAGCACTACACACCTAACAACATGTATGCTGTCTTATGCAAGTGATCACCTCTACAAGAGAGAAAAAGACAGTAACATTTCTGGTGGACCAGTTCCGTGGGCTCTTCTGCTACATTTATGATGTCTCCAGTGTGGTCCAGAAATTTACAATATCCCAAGTGGCCTACTCACTTTTAATCTCTGCAGGAATAAAGAAAAATATAACTATATTAACAACCAACTGGCATGCAAGTCTCTTTAATCTTAAACATGTAGCATTCCCAAACAGTGCCCAACTAACCGCGGTTCCTGCACATAACTATGTATATTTTATAAATAATCTTTTAACAAAAAAATTAGTTATGAAAAAGAGTTATGACCCTTTGATTATGCGAGGTAGAAATATTGGCAGTCGCCTTGGTTTGTAACGGGTTACCTACACTACAGAATAAATAATTTCATGGAAAAAATGTTTTGGGAATGCTACAATCTTCTTGGATCTTTAGCCACCGATTGACAAAGTGGTCAGTGGCCATCACGTTTGTTGGCATCTAGTAGGGCAGCAACAAAGTGCCCTCACTTTGTTCGGTCAGTGGCCATCCTTTATGCAGTGTCCCCCAACTCTGGTTCATGCTCGGCATCTCTGCATCCACAGTTCTCCGCCAGTTTGTCTTTGGTCTGCCTCTTTCGTTGTCCTGGGGTACAGAGCATAGCCATTTTTGTCATGGTGTCCAGGCTTCTTCCGAGGACATATCTAACCCAGATCCAGCGTCTGCACGCAATGATGGTGTGCATATCATTTTGGCTGCATGTGACAGAGGATATTATGAAAATAGATTTCATATATCTACATTTTTCTTCCACCTGTCTTTCACCGCCTTCCTTATTAATTATGCATGGTGTTAACGTAAAACCCTCCTACACTTAGATATCTGTCTCTCTCTTAATTTAGCCACGCATATATTTTTTGTCTTTCTCTACGGTCTAATAGGCACTATGAACGTTTGCAATTAGACAGATAAACGGAACGCGTAGAGAGGGGACGGGATGGTGGATTTGTAGAGAACAAAAGGGCGATTATTTCAATAAGTCGTCCCTGTCTATTAGTGCACGTTCTCAGGGGGAGATAAGCTAATGAAGTTAAGTCGTAGCTTTCGGTAGACATTGGTCAGGGGGAATAATCTGAAACCAAGGGCAGATAATCACGGTTATCTCCCCCTACCTCCGTTTGCTCCGAACGTAATTAAAAACGGTGAGAATCGCTAGATCAAATGACGGGTTTCGCTCGTTGCCAGGGTCTGCTAGCGGTAAAAGTGGGAATTTTTCCTCTGATTTAGAATCTGGCAAAGGTGTCAAAACTAGCAAGTGCGAGTGAATTTCTACCATTTTAATATATATATATCTCTGCTTTTAAAAATCCACTATTCAGTACCCACAGATTTATTTCAGAACATCTAGCTCCGATTCTAGAACCATTTGTATTAATGGAGTTTCTTAGTTTTCGTTGGAGATTGTTTTAATTTCTGTGTTGGCGGTAAATATTATACTAGAAGTTTGAGTGATTTATTGCTAAGTCCATCATTGTTATTTCACTAAGATTTTCTGTGTAGAGTGATTTAATGGTTAAGTCCGTCATGATATTTCACTAGGATTTTTGTGGTGGGTTAGTTGACTAGCAGAATTAAATATAATCTATAGCTAAATTGTTCCGGCTGTAGCGTTAATCTAACTAACTGATTTAACCAGTAAAATATATTTAATCGACTAGTAAATGCACTGTTCATTTTGAGTATTGACGAAATATATATTTATTTCTAATTCATGATGATTAATTTGGTAAATGACTAGAATTTACTTCACGTGAGTTTTTAAACGATCATATAAGCTCTAGGCTTGTAGTTTCAATTAAAGTTAAATAACCGAAGTGGATAAATATATTATATTTTACGCGGGTTAAGGATAGGATTGAGAATACTATATTAATATTATATGTTTTGCACCCTCCAGTCTTTCCAATGGGTTATCTGATAATTTACTTGGCCTTGGAGGATTTAGCATGCGGCTGATTCAGGCATTGAGGATGCGGCCGAAGCACACAATTCTCTCATCAGTGTTTGTTTGAACAACTTTAACGTAAGCTGCGATTTTCCAACTCCAACTGGTCTTGTCAATTTGTACAGAATGTAAGCATTACATGTGGCTATTTTTAATATCCAAAAGAAAATCTTCTTCCACCACTTCAAGTATTTTCTGTTGAAGAAGCCGTAATACCCTATCATCTGATCTGCCTTGTCGCAACCATTCATGTTATGGTTATATTCATGAATGATAAGAGGTTTCTCCTTTCCATTCACCATGACAAGCGCAACAGACCCATTTGTGGTAATAATTGTGACAGGTTTTTTAGATTTTTTGTCCTTCCAAGCAGCAACTAGCATCTTTTGCTCAGAATTGATATAATACTTAGTCTCCATACGTTTTAGGTTCAAAGACTTCAGCTGCTGTGGGAATACGACTCTGTTCGCTTGAAGTGTTCCAGTGTAATATTGTTTCCATTTAAGCATTTCATTTACTAAAAGTTTTGTAGTGTACCACCTGTCAGCATAAATGTGATAGCCAGTTCCCAGACAAGACCAAAGTGTTCCAAAAATGTTTACGGAATTGGCACCAGCAGAGTCCCTTCTGACTGAAGGATCATAGGAGGTGTCTGATCCAAAATATGTTAGCAAGTTTAGCACATAACCTGTTTCACTGTCCACTATCCCAAAACTTTTAATGTGGTATTTGTGTAGTTTTTTGCGTTATATTTCCACCGACCTTTCCATCCTATAATCATCTCATCAATAGCTACGTCTTGGTTCGGAGTGTATGCCGCAACAAATTTAGAGCATAACATTTGAACGAAGGGCTCTATTTTATTTTTCCCTTCTGCAACAGGCTCAAAGATATGCAACATAGTTTGCAATATAGACAAAAATCTGTCTCTCTTCATCATTTGTGAATAAAATGGAGTGTGAAACATAGGCTCTTGTGAGGAGAAATAATCTTTTATGCTTGGCCTTTTGTCGATACCCATTGCTTGATGCAGAGCAAAATATTTTAGCAGCTCATAATCGCTTACTGGATTCCATCGATTATATCTTGATCTTTTCAGTGAAGGTGTATGCTTCTGTACTTCAATTTCTGCAAAGCAGTTTATGCTTTTTAAAATTTCCTCCCTTACAGCTGATGATACAAGGCTTTCAAAACACTGGATTGGGGTAGATGATTCATTTAGGCCTAAATTTGCGGTCACACCCACTGCTCTTCCGTCTTTAGGTTGAAATCTAAAGCTATTCGTTGTTAGTGCACCCAAGTGTGCTTCCTGCCATTCTATATTTCTGACACACTCCTGTTTTCGTCTTTCCCCTTCTTGTAAAACTAAATTAGGTCCTACTGGGTCTGATGTTGAAGAATCAAAGTTAGGTGATAGAACCACGCCCACTCTTTATAACATAATAGGCCTACCTTCATTCTCTGAATCGACATCCCTGGAAGACGAATTATTCATCGAATTAGCACTAAAATCACTACTGCTATAGCCGTCCTCATTTTCGCTGAAATTTTCTAGCAAACTAAGGGCCTGCTGAGCGCTTAGACGAGCAGGTCGCTTGCAAGAAAATGAATTAGATGCCATAGAAAATATGTATCGAAAATAGGTAACCCAAATTTCGTAACAAAACACGAGGTTGCAATCGTAACTGGCTTGAAATTAATCGAAAGAGTGACGCTAGAACTCTCCCGCGTTAGAAATAATAAAAAAAAGTGGCTATATTTCCGCTTCCCAGTCATCGAAAACTTCTAACTGGGATGAAACGAAACAAAAACTTAGTTTAAAGCGACCGACCAAAATTACTGGCTTCCCGTCTTTAGAGGCTAGAAATATCGACCAATATAACTGGCTCGTCGTCCTTTAAGAGTTAAAATGACTAGGTAAAATACCATCTAAAAGACAATATATATCAAATAGAAATACTTAAAAGAAATTTAGCTATACAAACTAGCTTTACATTTATTGTTATATTTATATGCAAGCAATGCTGGTGCCCCAGACATTTTGTGCCTTAACAACCTGGTCATTGGAGGAACACTTTTTCCACACAAAGAAGTGCACAAGTTAACGTGAGAATCACCAAACGGACGGGACAGAAACCAGACAGATCACATAATGATCAACGGCAGAGGGAGACATGCATTACGAGACATGGAAGTAAGAAGAGGCGTAGCTGTGGGAAGTGATCATCACCTAGTAGTAGCAAGACTGAAGTGGAAACTCAGAGCTGCTGGACCAGTTGCAGTCAAACAGAAAAGATATAACATCACGAAACTTAAGGACCCCTCACCTGAAAGCTTTCGTGGTCGACGAAAAAAGACGAAATCAGATTACCAAAAGCCAGGAAAGAACAGAAACCGATGATGTCGAGCAGAAATTCAACACCCATGCTTGGAAGTCCAGGAAAGAAAGAGCCAAGACTGGATAACATCAGAAACGCTAAACACCATAGCGAAGAGAAAGAAAATGAAAAGAAAGAAAACAGGTCTCCCAGGTTAAAGGCAATATATAGGGAACAGTACAGTCAGCTGGACAAGGAAGTTAAACGTCAAACCCGTGCTAACAAAAGGACATTTCTGGATGAACATGCAAGACAGGCAGAAGGGGCAGCATATGATAGTGGTAACCATTAGAACTATGACTCAAACCCAAATATGGGTTACAATAGAGGAAATAATAATGATTACAGAGGCAATAATAATCGAGGTAGATCACAATACAAAAAACATAAATCACTTTATCAGGCAAACTCTGCACAGCAAGAGTCACATGAAGCCTATAAACAGACTAAAGATAATAATGACGCTAATAATATGGCATGTTCCGCTTTTGATTTTGGGAGAGCATCTCAGTGCCCCCAATGCAAAACATTATTTGAACCAACTACGGTGTCCACTCTAAGGTGTGGCCATCCTCTTCCCGCTCTTCCTGCGTCAGTAGCGCATGATGGAAGAGGTTCTCTCGTCTTACACAAAGGTCTAGTAAATGACAATCCAGTTTCAGTTCTTTTTGATTCTGATGCACCACAATTGGTGTTAGGCAATCACTTGTAGATCCTTCTCGTGCCACAGGAAAAGTAGTCAAATGTGTAACATTCGGCGGCACCTTAGAGAAATATTCTACTGCTATCATTAGGATTGCTACTCCTTTCTTTACAGGAGATGTACACGCATGTCTTCTGCCGAATCCGATCGCTGATCTTATTATCGGTCGTATTCACGGAGTCAAAGAATGTACTCCACAACAAATTTCCGTTTGGGAAAAAGAAAACATGCAAGCTGCTAATGCTGTAGTCACTAGAGCTCAAGCTCTTAATATGCCTCAAACTTCATCTACTGAAGATAATGAAGTGCATAACCAAGATGATCCCTTGGTAATTTCTCGTGATTCATTTATAAAACAGCAAGAAGATGATCCCACTCTAAAGAAATTCTTCACTCTTGCAACAAAAGGTGATCCTAATAAGGATACAAATCGTAAATCTTGGATTACATTGAAGAATGGCGTACTTGTACGTATGGTGCAAAACTCCACTTAGTCAAGTCATTCTCAGATTCTTGTGCCCAAAAATTTGAGAATTAAAATTTTGCAGCACGCTCACGACTCTCAGTGTGCTGGACATATGGGTTTTTCCCGTACGAAGTCAAGAGTTCTTGCGGCTTTCTTTTGGCCTTTTGTGAACAAGGACATACGGATTTATTGTCGATCTTGTAAAGTATGTCAAGAGGTCAAATCCAAAGGTCCACGCCATGCTGCACCTATTCAGGCTGCAGACATCCCTATTCGACCATTTCATTGGTCCATTTAAGATCAAATCTGCTAGAGGACATCAGTTTATCTTGACGTGTGTTGATATGTGCACACGTTGGCCAGAGGCTATTCCTCTGAAGAGCATTATTACTGCTGACATTGAAGATGCTCTTTGGCTTATATTTTCTCGTCTGGGATTCCCCGGAGATACCATGGCACCCAACTAATATCGGATACCATGTTTCATGTAATGTCTACTCTGCAGATAGAGAGATCTTTGAGTAGTATCTATCATCCTATGTCCAATGGGATAGTCGAACGCCTAAATAGAACACTCAAAAACTTACTAGGGAAGATAACTGAGGATCATCCTCAAGATTGGGACAGGGTTTTACCCGCGGCCCTCTTCGCTTACAGAGAGGTCCCCAATGAACATACAGGATTTTCTCCCTTTGAACTTGTCTTTGGCGCGCGACCGCGCGGCCCTATGTCTTTGCTTCATGATCTCATAACCGCTGATAATATTACCGATGACACAAATCTTCTTACGAATATGTCATCGCGCTGAGACAAAAGATTATCGAAGCATGCAAATTGGCAACTTCTTCTTCTGAATTTGCTAAACAGAAGGCAAGGCAATTTGCCAATAAGAAAAGAACCTTACGACAACTTTGTCCTGGTGACAAAGCATTTGTTTTGCTACCTTGTAGGGAAAACAGACTTCATATTTCTTGGAAAGGTCCGTACGATATAATCTCGAAAATTTCCGATGTTGACTACATTGTCGATATTGATGGAAAGCATAAAACCTTCCACATCAATATGCTTACGGAATTCCATGAACGTCCTGATTATTTACAGCCTATTTTCCAGGCAACGGACGATTCACCAGTTCAACATGGTCATTACTCATCACTGTCCGTAATACAGGATGAGGAAACAAGTTTTTCGGATGTTAATCTTCCGCTTCCGATGATTCCACTTCATTCTAGTGAATCATGGAAAAATGTTACTGTTTCTCCTGATTTATCTCTAGGAGAACAGCGACAAGTTTCGGTTATGTTACAAACATTTCAGGATGTCCTTACTGACATTCCTGGACAAACTCATGTCATTTAACATGACATTATTCTAACTGACCATAATCCTATTAGAGTCAGACCTTATCCTATTCCTATACATTTTCAAGCACAGGTTGAGAAGGAGTTGGATGAGATGATAGATTTAAAAATAATTGAACCATCCACTTCTGCATATTCTTCGCCGATGGTTATTGTTCGAAAAAAGACAATAACATACGTCTTTGCGTTGACTATCGCAAATTGAATCAAGTTACGAAGTTTGATGCTGAACCTATGCCTTTACTAGAAGAGCTACTTACTAGGCTTTCTAAATCTCATTTTTTCACTAAACTTGATTTGTCTAAAGGATATTGGCAAGTTCCTTTATCTGAACGCGCCAAACCTTTTACTGCTTTTTCTACACCTAGAGGCCTTTTTCAATGGAATTTCATGCCTTTCGGCCTTATGAACGCACCAGCTACATTTGTACGCATGATGCGTCGAATCCTATCTTATCGGTCAGATGTCATTGCGTACCTAGACGACATCTGTCTTTTCAGCGATACTTGGGAAGATCACTATTCGGGGTTAGTTGAATTACTATCTACTCTACGCGAGTATAACCTGACAGCGAAACCCTCTAAAGCCTGCATTGGTTTTAGCGAAATTTCTTTCCTAGGCCATCGAGTCGGTCATGGTTTCCTAAAGACAGAGGACCATAATATAACTAAGATACTTAACATCTCTATTCCTAAGACTAAAAAGCAAGTGCGAAGTCTCTTAGGTCTTATTCAATTTTATGGAAGATTCATTCCGAATCTATCCTCTATCATGGCACCTCTTTCTACACTACTGAAGAAAGGGTCGCCTAATATGGTCCACTGGTCACAGGAATGCCAATCCTCTTTGGATAAGATCAAAACTATGTTTTCAACACCACCTATTTTAGTGTTACCTACTACAGATAAGACATTTATTCTTCGTAGTGACGCTTCATCAACTGGCATTGGAGCGGCACTAATGCTGATGAAAGAAAATTCCAGATGGAAATGGAAGACAAAAAACTTCAAGCTGCTGCAGAGGAGAAAAAAATTCAAGCTCAAGCTGCTGCAGAGGAGAGAAAACTTCAAGCTGCTGCAGAGGAGAGAAAACTTCAAGCTGCTGCAGAGGAGAGAAAACTTCAAGCTGCTGCAGAGGAGAGAAAACTTCAAGCTGAGGCTGAAATTAGAAAAATGGAACATGAGGAAAGAAAACAGAAGATGGAACTTGATGAAAGACTCGCAACTTTGGAGTTAGAGAAATTGAAATTGGCGAGTACGGGTGCTCAGCAAACAACTTCGAGTACGACAAAGGAGTTTGTTAATAGGATTAAATTGCCTCATTTCAATCCTTTAAAGGATGACGTAGCAGATTATCTAGATAGATTCCAATTTTTATGCGATACGCATAACATAAAAAAGGAAAAATATGTTGAACAACTGATGGAATTTTTTACAGGTGACACAGTGACTACTCTTATGACAATAGACGAACATGACAGGACTAATTATGATGTTGTCAGAGCAGCATTGCTAAAAAAATACCAACTAAAAGAAGAAGACTATCGTCTTCGTTTTAGGACAATGTTGCCAGAAAATGGAGTAGATTTCTCTGATTTTGTTACAAAAATACGTCGTACATTTACACGATGGGTTGAGTTGTCTCAGACTGAGAAAACATATGAAGGTCTAATGGACTTATTATTGCGAGATAAGGTTTTGTCATCTGTTAATGATTCTTTTCTTGCATTCCTTCATGAGCGTAAGCCTAAAAACTTAAAAGATATGGAGGAATACTGTTGTCAGTATGCCACCGCGCATCCCCATGCTACAGTTAGCAATTCTAAAGTGAAAGAAGGGTTGCCAGCTGCTTCGGCAACACCATATGGCCCTAATTTCAAAAAAAAATTTCAGGGTGCTCAACAAAACTGGAATAGGGGAAGTAATCAGAATTACACTCAGAAGCGGAGTAATCCAACACATGATGGTTCTTCGTCTATGAATTGGAGACAAGATGGTAGTTCTCGTAATTTTAGTGGTAATAATTTGAGACACTTTCGCAAAGGCTATCCAAATAATAACTATTCGAACTTTCGAGGTAATCATTCTCGACGTCAAGATTATGACGATGGTGAATTTAGAAACCGGGATTCAAACCGGAATGATGATTACAATAGGCAATATGATAACAATTACAGGGGAAATGATAGTCGAAATAATTACAGGGGAAATGATAATCGAGGCAGACCTAGGTTTAACAAAAAAAGACCTTTCCAACAGGCAAACTCTGCACAACAAGAGTTTGATGGAGCCTGTAATACAGTAAATGATAGTGGTAACTCTAGGGCTATCACTGGTTGTGCTTTCGATTTTGGGAGAGCAACTGAATGCCCCCAATGCTTAACATTGTTCGACTCATCGACTGTATCTACTCTAAGTTGTGGTCACCCTCTTCCTGCTCTACCTGCTACAGTTGCGCATGATGGGAGAGGATCTCTCATCTTACATAAAGGTCTAATAAATGATAGGCTAGTCTCAGTACTTTTCGATTCGGGATGTACTACCGTCGGGGTTAGGGAGTCTCTGATAGATCCTTGCTGTGCCACTGGAAAAACAATCAAATGTGTTACATTTGGTGGTACTATGGAAAGTTATCCTACTGCTATTATTAGGATTGACACTCCCTTCTTCACAGGAGATGTCCATGCATGTCTTCTTCCTAATCCTATTGCGGATCTTATAATCGGTCGTATTCATGGGGTTAAGGAATGCACCCCGCAACAAATTTCTAGTTGGGGAAAAAAAACATTCAAACGGTCAATGCAGTGGTGACAAGAGCTCAAGCTCTTAATCCCCCAACTTCATCTGATAATAGTAATGAAGTTGATAGCCAAGACGAGCACTTGGTGATTTCCCATGACTCGTTTGTTAAACGTCAAGAAGAGGATCCTTCTTTGAAGAAATTCTTCCTTCTTGCAAAGAAAGGGGATCCCAATCAAAATACGAATCACAAATCGTATATTACTATGAAGAATGGTATATTGGTACGGATGGTACAACACTCGGACAAGTCTATGCACTCGCAAATTCTTGTGCCTAAGTGTATGAGAGCCTTAATTCTTCAGCATGCACACGATTCTCAGTGTGCTGGACACATGGGTTTTTCCAGAACTAAAACTAGAGTCCTTGCGTCTTTCTTTTGGCCATTCGTGAATAAAGACATCCGAATTTATTGCCGATCTTGCAAAATTTGTCAAGAGGTCAAGTCTAGAGGTCCGAGACATGCTGCTCCTATTCAGGCTGCAGATATTCCGATTCGGCCGTTTCAGAAAATGGCTATAGACATCATTGGTCCGTTCAAAATTAAGTCAGCCAGAGGACACCAATTTATCCTCACTTGCGTGGACATGTGCACGCGTTGGCCAGAGGCTATTCCTCTGAAGAGCATATCAACTGTCGATATCGCTGATGCTCTTTGGCTCATATTTTCTCGTCTGGGATTCCCCGGAGAAATACTGTCGGACCACGGCACTCAGTTAATTTCGGACGTTATGTCTCAGGTAATGGCTACGCTAGACATTAAAAGGTCTCTCAGTAGTATTTATCATCCAATGTCCAATGGATTGGTAGAACGTCTTAACAGGACACTAAAGAACTTACTTGGCAAGATAACGGAGGATCATCCTGAAGATTGGGACAGGGTTTTACCTGCAGTCCTCTTTGCCTATAGAGAGGTTCCCAACGAGCATACAGGGTTTTCTCCTTTCGAACTTGTCTTTGGCGCGCAACCGCGCGGTCCGATGTCCTTGTTACACGATTTGATAACTTCCGATAATATTGACGATGATACACAATCGTCATATGAATATGTCATTGCTCTTAGAGAAAAGATTATCGAATCGTGCAGGTTAGCAACTTCATCTTCCGAATTTGCGAAAGAAAAAGCTAGGCGATTTGCTAACAAGAAAAGACGCCTACGTCAACTTTGTCCTGGAGACAAAGCATATGTCTTACTTCCCTCAAGAGAGAATAGACTTCTCATTTCATGGAAAGGTCCATACACTATAGTCTCCAAAATTTCCGATGTCGACTATATTGTCGATGTGGATGGAAAGCATAAAACCTTCCATATAAATATGCTAACAGAGTTTATTGAACGTCCAGACTATTTGCAGCCTATTTTCCAGGCGACGGACGACTCTCCAGTCCAACATGGTCACATCTCATCCCTGTCCGTTATACAGGATGAGGAAACTATTTTTTCTGACGTTAACTTACCTCTTCCTGCGATTCCACTTACTTCAACGGAATCGTGGAGGGACGTTACAATCTCTTCGAACTTGTCTTTTGAGGAGCAACGTCAAGTATCCTCTACGCTACAATCATATCAGGATGTCCTTACCGACATTCCTGGACACACAGATGTCATAGAACATGACATCATACTTACTGATCGTAATCCGATCAGAGTAAGACCATACCCAATACCTATTCATTTTCAAGCACAAGTCGAGAAAGAATTGGATGAAATGATTCAACTGCAAATAATTGAACCATCCACTTCAGCTTATTCTTCGTCGATAGTTATTGTTCGAAAGAAAGACAATAACATACGTCTTTGCGTTGACTATCGCAAATTAAATCAAGTTACGAAGTTCGATGCTGAACCTATGCCGTTATTAGATGATCTACTTATTAGACTTTCTAAAGCTAAATTCTTTACTAAACTAGACTTGTCGAAAGGTTATTGGCAAGTCCCACTGACGGAACACGCCAAACCTCTCACTGCTTTTTCGACACCTAGGGGTCTGTTTCAATGGAATTTTATGCCTTTCGGGCTTATGAACGCCCCAGCGACTTTCGTGCGCATGATGCGACGAATTCTATCAGATCGTGCAGATGTCATCGCATATTTAGACGACATCTGTCTTTTCAGCGATACTTGGGAAGAACACTATTTGGGTCTAAAGGAATTGCTATCTACTCTACGTGAGCATAGTTTGACTGCAAAACCCTCTAAAGCTTTTGTTGGGTTTAGTGAAATTTCCTTCCTAGGTCATCGAGTTGGTCATGGTCTGTTGAAGACAGAGGACCAAAACATTTCGAAGATATTAAATATCTCGGTTCCGAAGACAAAAAAGCAAGTGCGTAGTCTCTTGGGATTGATACAATTCTATGGAAGATTCATTGAGAATCTGTCCTCCATTATGGCACCACTTTCATCGTTATTGAAAAAAGGTTCTCCTAATATGGTGCGTTGGTCCCAGGAATGCCAATCTTCATTGGATCAGGTTAAGAATTTGTTCTCATCTCATCCTATCTTAAGACTACCAACGATTGATAAGACTTTTGTTCTTCGTAGTGATGCCTCTTCCACTGGGATTGGAGCGGCACTAATGCAGGAATATTCAGGAACTCTGCATCCTGTAATGTATATTTCTAGGAAGCTAAATGCGGCAGAAAGGAATTACTCGGTTTTAGACCGTGAATTGTTGGCTATGGTTTGGTCCATTCTTAAGCTACAAAGGTTCCTTCTGGGCGCGCATTTCTTTATGGAAACCGACCAAAAAGCTCTTACGGCTATGCAAAGTAAGGATTTGAAGAGCTCGAGATCTACTCGTTATGCTATTGCTCTTCAGCCTTTCCATTTCACGGTGCGAGCTATCCGTGGTTCGGATAATGTGATGGCGGACATATTGTCCAGATGCCCACATGATTCCAGTTAAATCTTGTGTCCTAGTTTTTCCTGATACACTTTCAGACTTAGGTCTGTCCTTAATATCCTAATATGTTGTAATACAAATGTATTTGGATGATGTTTAGATAATTTAACAAATTTCATTTTGTCCATCCATCAGTGATATGTTGCTAATATAGCATTGTAATTCATGACATTTGTATATTGCTATAATTATAGTATTTAGTAATGATTGATATATGATTAGTATTGCCAGCAACTTAGTTTGTTTGGCTTAAAGGAGATATTTTCTCCTATGTTGGGAGATGATTTGTATCCTCTTCAGACGCTTTGTTTATGCGTCTATTGTACCTGATATTAGGTTCATTTTTTCATGAGCACATAAGTGATACTTGTGCAATCTTGCTCATGGACATATTAAAAAAAAAATTTCATTTTTTTTTTACAGGGGGGTGGTAGTAATATGTTGCTGTCATTTTTGACGGAGTCATCTGTCAAGTTATTTGCTTATGTTTTTATCATAAGAATAATTGTGTCTTTACCTGCGATGTCAGGTTGATTAGGGGTTGTCTTCCCTTGTTTATTCATTCATTGTGTTTGACCTTTAGGGTCAAAGGTAGACAGTTCGGGCGTATGCCCATGGGCAGGTTTTTTAAGCGGGAGTTGAGTTAGACTTCCGGCAAGCCGGGGAGTGTCCTGGTTTCTGAAGGGACGAGAGTCCATTGTGTTTTTCGGGGAGAATCTTCGAAGTGACTGCACTGGCAGTTTTCCCCAGTGAATCTCTGTGCGTTGGAATGACAGCAGAGTTCCTTGTTAAGTTCTGTGGACTCGGTTACAGGTAATACCGACTTTTTCCATTACTATGCTTTCGGTAGCAGAACATGTTAGAAGATTGCCTAGTCTGTGAACTGCAGCTCACCAGTCCTCCATTTCAGAACTTATATGTTGTGCTCAAGGTAGCCATCCAAGACTATTAGTCTTCATACCATCCAGAAATCCAGTGACGAAGATATATTGTGGGAACCGCAGATTGGCGGAATTTATGTCTACAATAAGCATTACTGCAGGGTTGATGGTAACCTGCTTATCAGAAGTACACAGCCGACGTCAGAACGAGGCCTGTGTTTTCGGCTATTATACTACAGCCTGATAATGTGCAATTGGCGGGGAATGCCAAGTTGCACCTATGTGTCAAAGTGATTAAGGTATCTGACGCGTTTAGTCAGTAATCCCAGGGCGACGCCACGAACTGTCCTTATTGAAGAACATTGTATTGACCATGCACGAATATTCAAATGTTTACCAGCTTGCTGAATGCCTAATGTATACCTATCGATTTTCGGTCAGCATGACCTTGTTTACACTGACTGTTCCTGTTGATACCATGTGTGTTCTCGTCAATAAATGTTTTGAAACGTGCCTGCAGTGTCCAAGCATCCGTGACTACTGCATGTGAGTGTATGGGTTGCAGGGTCTACATATATACGAGCCTAAACACATTCGCGCCTTCATTCGCACCCACACTCAGTTCATCATACGCTCGCACTACACACCTAACAACATGTATACTGTCTTGGGCCAGTGATCACCTCAACAAGAGAAAAAGTACAGTTACAGCTGTGTCAGAAGCCTTGATGTCAATATTTAGTAGAATTGGCTTCCCTATAGAAATTTTGTCAGATAGGGGTAATCAGTTCACCTCTGACATGATGAGGCACGTCTGTAAGATGTTAGAAATTAAACAATCATTCACAACACCATACAGGCCTCAGTCCAACGGCGTAAGTGAACGCTTCAACGGTTCATTGAAGCAGATGTTGGGGAAAGTAACCGCTGAATTTCCCAAGTTGTGGGATATATATTTACCGGCAGTGCTATTCGCATATAGAGAGGCACCACAAGAAAGTACAGGGTTTTCCCCTTTTGAGTTGAAATACGGGGCTAATCCTAGAGGACCACTAGACATTCTAAAAGAATTGTGGACAGGAAATTACAGGGAGCAGGAAACAAAATCTAGTTATGAATATGTTGTTCATCTTCGAGAGCGGATTATAAACTCATGTACAATGGCTCAAGACTCTTTACGACTTGCGAATGCAAAGAACAGGTTTTACGGAAATAGGAACAGTCGACTAGTGTCATTTAAACCGGATGATGAGGTTTTGTTATTGCTCCCTTGTAAGGAAAATCATCTATTAATTCAATGGCAGGGGCCTTTCCGAGTCATTAAACAGGTGACAGATGTGGACTACGTCATAAATGTCAGAGGAAAGAACAAGACGTTCCATGTCAATATGCTGAAAGCATTTGTGGACCGCCCTACTGAATTGGAACCAGTCATTATAGAAGTTTCTGATAACAGTGTTACATGCTCAGCAGTTATTGACGAGGTGGAATATGAAGAAAATGATGTTAATTTACAAATACTTCTCCTACCTCTTACCCCATCAGAATCTCACCATGATGTTGAAATAAGTACATCGTTGGAAGGTCATCAGATAAAGCAAGTCAGTGAACTGATAAGACAGTTTTCAGATGTGTTGACGGATATCCCAGGCCAGACTGACTTGATACAACATAACTTTATATTAACAGAAGATCATCCAATTCGATTAAGACCCTACTCATTAACTCTACATTATCGAGCAGCAGTAAATAAAGAAATTGACCAGATGCTGCATTTAGGGATAATTTCACCATCTCAATCCCCTTATGCATTTCCGATGGTGATTGTACGGAAAAAGGACAATACCTTGAGAATTTGCATTGACTTTAGGAAACTAAATAACACCACAGTGTTGGATGCGGAACCCATGCCAAATCAAGAAGAATTATTAGCTGGATTAGGTAATGCTCGGTATTTCACTAAGTTGGATCTCTCCAGAGGATACTGGCAAGTTCCTTTGGCAGAGTCGGCTAAACCCTTAACTGCGTTCACCACTCCTAAGGGGTTGTTTTAGTTTAATTTTATGTGCTTTGGTTTGGTGAACGCACCAGCCACATGTGTCAGAATGATGAGAAGGCTTATAGGTGATCGAGATGATGTAATTACATATATAGATGATATTTGTATATTTCACGACTCATGGGAAGACCACGTGAGAGGACTAGAATCACTTTTCCACTGTTTACGTGCACATAAACTCACGGTTAGACCAACTAAAGTAAAAGTTATGTTTTCTGAGATACAATTCCTAGGTCATAAAGTAGGTCGAAACATGCTCATGCCAGAAGAGGCCACTGTCAGTAGAATATTAAAATTACAGGTCCCGAAAACAAAAAAAAACAATTGAGGAGTCTAATTGTATTAGTTAATTACTATAACAAATTTATTCCTCAGTTTTCCTCGCTAACTGACACACTAACATCTCTAGTTAAGAAAGGGAGGCCAAATAAAGTAGTGTGGACAAATGAGTGTCAAAGCGCGTTAGACAAAATTAAAAACATTTTTTCAAACAGTCCAGTTTTGATGCTCCCTGATTTAAGCAAACCTTTCATTCTCAGAACAGATGCTTCCGCAGTGGGCATAGGAGGATGTCTCATGCAGGTGCCTAAGGATACCCTGCACCCTGTCCTCTATGCCAGCCGAAAGTTGTTGCCGGCAGAGACAAGATATGCCACAGTTGAAAGAGAGTGTTTGGCTATTGTCTGGGCAGTATCCAAGCTGTCACGTTATTTGCTGGGATCACATTTTCTGTTACAGACTGATCACAAGCCACTCGTCTTTCTGCGGTCTACCAAGTCACCAAACAGCAGATTGACAAGATGGGCTTTAATCTTCCAACAGTTCCACTTCACTGTCGTGCCTGTAACGGGACAATCCAATGTAATGGCATATGTTTTGTCACGGTTATAATAAAGCATGTTTACTTGTAGTTATATTTGTATAAGTTTGATGACTTAACATGAAGTTTGTAGATTATGCGTGCATTTCTCTGATATGAAAATGAATTTTGTTTAACTTTAGAGATATTGAATGTCATTGTCACTAGAATAATAAGTATGCTATTAGTGTGAGTTGATGTAAGTTGTATGAAAGCATTGTTTACTTTGATGATGTATTTTAGGTTTGATGATGTATAGGACTCCCATCTCTGTCTTCACGGTGAAAAACCCCGGTTTTTCACGTGGGGAAAGGGGTGGATGTCACGGAGTGTTTTGAGGCTATTTTGTATGTGTGAATGTTCCCATGCTCCAGCGGGAGTTTATTAGTCATGTGAGTTGTTGTGAGCTGGGAATGCGTGCATGGTAATAATTTAGCTATAGGGTTGTGAGCATTGCTTGAGACAAGCTGTTAGCTTTTGTTATGCGTGAATGAAGATCAGTGGAGCGTGAAAGGGTTTCACGGGTTTTAGTGAATACGCATGAAAGGGGCAGTCAGTGGGAGGAGTGTGTTGGTTGGAGACATGTGTTGAGTCAGTAGAGAGTTGAGCGAGTAGAGTAGAGAGCAGACAGTAGACAGGAGACAGCATAGAGTGTAGAGCAGAGAAGGGTGGATGTTGCAGTAGTTGTTTATGAAGAATCCTAGTTGCTGTGTGTAGTAATTCCGGGAAGCAGAGTGCTTATAGAATACTCGGAATTGATGATGTCTACATTGTTTTTAATGGCCCAGCGTCCATTGTGATTTATTTGTGAATCTAATACAGTAGTGGAGATTGATACAGGCTGTTGGAGTTATTCCTTGGACAATGAGCTATACGAGCGGTGTATCAGTGTTGTCTGTCTAATCGTCCACATCCACCTACATACACCCTACTCGTCACACCAAGTATCACTGAAAAGACAGATGTCGTCTAAGTACGCAATGACATCTGAACGATGAGATAGGATTCGACGCATCATGCGTACGAATGTAGCCGGGGCGTTCATAAGGCCGAAAGGCATGAAATTCCATTGAAACAAACCCCTAGGTGTAGAAAAAGCTGTAAGAGGTTTGGCGTGTTCAGATAAAGGAATTTGCTTATATCCCTTAGACAAGTCAAGTTTAGTGAAGAAATGAGATTTAGAAAGCCTAGTAAGTAGCTCTTCTAGTAAAGGCATAGGTTCAGCATCGAACTTCGTAACTTGATTCAGTTTGCGATAATCAATGCAAAGACGTATGTTATTATCTTTTTTCCGAACAATAACCATCGGCGAAGAATATGCTGAACTGGATGGTTCGACTATTTTTAATTCTATCATCTCATCCAACTCTTTCTCGACCTGAGCTTGAAAATGTGTAGGGATAGGATAAGGTCTGACCCTAATAGGATTATGGTCAGTTAGAATAATGTCATGTTCAATGACATGGGTATGTCCAGGAATGTCTGTAAGGACATCCTGAAATGTTTGTAACATTGACGAGACTTGTCGCTGTTCCGCCATAGATAAATTAGGAGACACAGTGACATTTTTCCATGATTCACTAGAATGAAGTGGAATCATCGGAAAAGGAAGTTTTACATCCAAGAAACTTGTTTCCTCATCCTGTATTACGGACAGGGATGAGTAATGACCATGAGGGACTTGAGAATCGTCCGTCGCCTGGAAAATAGGCAGCAAATAATCTGGACGTTCATGGAATTCCGTAAGCATGTTGATGTGGAAGGTTTTATGCTTCCCGTCAATATCAACAATATAATCAACATCGGAAATTTTCGATATTATATCGTACGGAACTTTCCAAGCGATAAGAAGTCTGTTTTCCATACAAGGTTGCAAAACAAATGCTTTGTCACCCGGACAATGTTGTCGTAAGCATCTCTTCTTATTGGCAAATTGCCTTGCCTTCTATTTAGCAAATTCAGAAGAAGAAGTTGCTAATTTGCATGCTTCGATAATCTTGTGTCTAAGCGCGATGACATATTCGTAAGAAGATTTTGTGTCATCATCAATATTATCAGCGGTTATAAGATCATGAAGCAAAGACATAGGGCCGCACGGTCGCGCGCCAAAGACAAGTTCAAAAGGAGAAAATCCTGTATGTTCATTTGGGACCTCTCTGTAAGCAAAGAGGGCCGCGGGTAAAACCCTGTCCCAATCGTGAGGATGATCCTCAGTTATCTTTCCAAGTAAGTTTTTGAGTGTTCTATTTAGGCGTTCGACCATCCCATTAGACATTGGGTGATAGATACTACTCAAAGATCTTTCTATCTGCAGAGTAGACATTACTTGAGACATGGTATCCGATACTAGTTGGGTGCCATGGTCTGATAATATTTCTCCGGGGAATCCCAGACGAGAAAATATCAGCCAAAGAGCGTCTGCAATATCAGCAGTAGAAATGCTCTTCAGAGGAATAGCCTCTGGCCAATGTGTGCACATGTCAACACACGTCAAGATAAACTGATGTCCTCTGGCAGACTTGATCTTAAACGGACCAATAATGTCTATTGCCATTTTCCGAATAGGAATATCTGCAGCCTGAATAGGTGCAGCATGGCGTGGACCTTTAGATTTGACTTCTTGACATAGTTTGCAAGATCGATAATAAATCCGTATGTCTTTGTTTACGAAAGGCCAAAAGAAAGCTGCAAGAACTCTTGACTTAGTGCAGGAAAACCCATATGTCCGGCACACTGAGAGTCATGAGCGTATTGCAAAATTTTAACTCTCATATTCACGGGTACAAGAATCTGAGAATGCATGGACTTAGTGGAGTCTTGAACCATACGTACAAGTACGCCATTTTTCATTGTAATCCAAGATTTACGATTTGTATCTTTATTTGGATCACCTTTTGTTGCAAGAGTGAAGAATTTCTTTAAGGAGGGATCATCTTCTTGCTGTTTTATAAATTAGTCACGAGAAATTACCAAGGGATCATCTTGGTTATGCGCTTCATTATCTTCAGTAGATGAAGTTTGAGGTATATTAAGAGCTTGTGCTCTTGTGACTACAGCATTAGCAGTTTGTAAATTTTGATTTTCCCAAACAGCAATTTGTTGCGAAGTGCATTCTTTGACTCCGTGAATACGACCGATGATAAGATCAGCGATCGGATTCGGCAGAAGACATGCGTGTACCTCTCCCGTAAAGAAAGGAGTAGCAATCTTAATGATAGCAGTAGAGTACTTCTCCAAAGTGCCGCCGAATGTTACACATTTGACTACTTTGCCTGTGGCACGGGAAGGATCTACGAGAGACTGCCTAACACCAATGGTGGTGCATCCAGAATCAAAAAGAACTGAGACTGGAATATCACTTACTAGACCTTTATGCAAGACAAGAGAACCTCTTCCATCATGCGCGACTGACGCAGGAAGAGCGGGAAGAGGGTGGCCACAACTTAAAGTAGACACCGTAGTTGGTTCGAATAATGTTTTGCATTGGGGGCACTGAGATGCTCTCCCAAAATCAAAAGCAGAACATGCCATATTATGAGAGTCTTTATTATCATTAGTCTGATTACAGGACTCTTGCTGTGCAGAGTTTGCCTGATAATGTGATTTATGTCTTTTGTATTGTGATCTACCTCGATAATTATTGCCTCTATAATTATTGGTTCCTCTATTGTAACCCCTATTTGGGTTTGAGTTATAGTTTTCATGGTTACAATTATCATTCTCGTTATAATGAGAATCTCTGTAAGTTCGGTTTTGTTGTTTCCATGTTGGATAACTTGCATAGTTCCTATTATGACTTCCCCTGCGGAAATGTCTATAGTTGTGACAACCACTGTATCGAGGGCTGTCAGCTCGTCTCCAGTCCTTCGAAGAAGAACCCTGATATGATTGGTTACCTTGGTTTTGATAATTATTCCAGTTACCCTTTTTATCAAACCTATTTTTAGCTCCTTGAAATTTGTGTGTGTAATTAGGATTGTATGGTGTTGCTGAAGCAACTGGCATACTCTCCTTAATCTTAGTGTTGCCAAAAGTTACGTCAGGGTGTGCAGTGACATATTGGCAACAATATTCTTGCATTTGTTTTAGTGTTTATGGGTTTACGCTCATGTAGGAATTCAAGGAATGGTTTATTTACACAAGACATGATCTTGTCTCTAAGCAACAAGTCCATAAGTGCTTCATATGTTTTTTCTGTTTCGGATAGCTCAATCCATCATGTAAATGTAAGACGTGCTTTTGCAATGATATCTGAGAATTCTACTCCTGTTTCAGGTACCATTGTATTAAACAAAAGACGATAACCTTCCTCTGTTAATTGATATTTTTTTATCAAGGCTGCTCTAATAACATCATAATTATCCCTGTCAGCCTCTTCTGCCAAGCTTAAACTAGTCAGAGAATCACCTTTCAAATTTTCTGATAACTGATTAGCATATTGTGATTTATCCACATTATGAGTTCGACAAGAACGTTCAAACCTATCCATCCAGAATGTTATGTCGTCACTGGAAGGATTGAACGCTGGTAGCTTGACCTTATAAGTAGAAGGTTTTCCATTAGTACTAGATGACTGATTAACACCACTCACATTTGTCAATTTTAATTTTTCTAACTCAAATGCAAAGAGTTTTTCCTCATGTTCCATCTCTGCTTTTCTCTCCTCAGTCTCTTTGTTTAGCTGCATTTGCATCTTTTTTTCCTCAAATTCTCTGTCTAATCTTTTCTGTTCAGCCTCAGCTTCTCTATCCAATCTCTTTTGTTCAGCCACAGCTTCTCTGTCTAGCTGCGCTTGAATCTTCTTCTCTTCAGCCTCCCTTTCCTGCTGTAACTTTTTCTCTTCAGCCTTTTGTGCCTTGGCATATTGAGCAAGTGCAAACTCTTCTAATCTCTCCTCAGTTTTACCCAAGGCTATCCCTTGCTTGATAAACTAGTCTAAAGTCGACATAATGTTTAATAATATGTGACTAGTTACCTGAAATAATAATACAATCTATTTCAAAGTACAGTAAATGGCAACAAGTTCTTAATAAACTTGATTAATCAGCTCACTTTATCCCAATCTCTGTGGGAGACAAGCCTTTTGTATGGACTTGTATGATTATTTTATAATAATGTTACCATCAAACATTTATTTCATAAGTGCAATCACGATATTAATAGTGTATGTCTAAGTATGTGTACCAATAGCATAACAAACAATAAACAATAATACGAAGACAAATATTCAGCACACTACGATAACATTCGCAGAAGTCAACTAAACTAAAAAAGTTAAACTGAAGGAACTCTCACAAAGGATGTGATGATAACTGCGAAAAAGTAAACAAAACAAATGACGTCACAATGTATAAATATAAAAGTGTATACAACTAAATGAAAGGAAAGATGAGACCTACAAATATAAACAAATCAAAACAAAACTGAAAAACAGAAAAATAATACAGAAACAACGATAAGTACAGCTCGTCACAGCTAACAAAAATAGCAACAAATGTTGCCAGCAAATTTTCACTTAAGAAAATTGCACCTACAGAACACTAATATGGGACCTCTATGACGTGGTATTCCCTATATTAGTCACCTGCCCAACTGACCCACGAAACATAAACTAATTTAATATACAAACAAATAACATGTAACATAAATACATAAATACATATAGCATGATTAATAGGTGTGTTGTGAAGAAGGCTTAATAGCAGTATATAAATTATAGTTTCCACCACAAAATATGTCACTTTATATATAATTATTGTTCAATAGTCAAGAACATTCATAACATTCAGCATTCTCAGGAATGATGTTCCAACTATGAAAAAAAATCCTACTGCTCCTGCATCAAGAACTGCGGCGATGGTAGAATCGGTACTTGTCCTTCAAAACAATAGTAACAACGATCATGAAACTTTGCCTTCTAAATAGCAGTTTTGACAATAACGGAACTTGACCTTCTCAACAGTAAGAATCCGTGGCAACTTCAATCTGACAGGCAACGCTGGGTACTTCGCATTATGATGAAGATGATGTCTGCGTTCAAAATTATAGTCTCACCTTGACAACCCACGATTTTGGCCTACCACTGATGCAAGACTGGTTGGAGTTATACAAACTCTGTGTGTTGTGGGTAATCTGTTCTGGTCACCACTGATACCTGCTGTGTGTAGTGATGTCAATATAGCGCGAATGCGTGTTGGAAAGTTCGACAAGGTAGACGTCTATGCAGCAGTACAGACTTGCATCACAATACGTAACAGATGAGAGTGTGTAGCTTTCATCACATATAGAAGTGTAGATGTTATGTTGATGGAACCATATATCGTACGTGTCATAGGCATGGAGTCAAACATATAGATGAACAGCTGTATACTTTTTTCACTATTTATTATAGTCACAGCAACACAAAACGTAGACGAGTTCATATAAGCATGACACAGGAACATGGCGGACGTGAAGACAGTTCATTACGATTGCATGGAAACAATTTCAATAAATATTCATATCAATATGTTGCTGACTCCAATTTATCTATCATTCCACAACTAGCAGAAAAACATCCATCAGTTTCATTCTGACTTCACCATGTCAGATATCTTCTTAAGTCTCCCGTCGACCCCAAATATGGCGGGCGACGAAATAGCATAGTCTATCCCTCTAGTCGGACGAATCGACAACGATCTGTCCTTTCGAAGATAGTTTTATAACATTAATGGTACCACTGACTCAGCGCGTCAGGTACTCCAAATAACTCCCTCGTACACCAGGCGAGTTTTCATTTCCAAAGTTATAATAATAATAACTTGTAACTCATCTGGTCTTCCACTCCAGATAGTTACATTAAACTCTATGAAACAGTAAACACTGTGGTTTCCTCAAAACGTAGACCAACTTGTCCATGTACAAAATAGACCGCTAACATGCGGGTTTCAGAATAATATCTGTTCTCCTGGGTTTCTGTGTAAATCTGAGACTAACAGTCTTAATTAGCTCCATCGAGCATAGCAAATAAAGTACTCTGCATTTCAAACATCCGTGAGCTCTTTTCACGGTTTGACTCAAAATATGTTCTGCAACCATTGCGAACGAAGGAAGTTTCAAAGTTCATTTTTACCTTACTTCGAATTCCTATCGCACCTTAATAACAACTGTCGCCTTCCTGACGAACAGAATAACATAGGGGAACCTTAAATAATAAGTGGAAGAGTTTCCATCCCCAAAGGTAATGCAGAGAGAATAAACAGACGTCTTGTCTGACAGTATCCAGTTCATCTTCTTCTCCCGCACCGGAAGTCTCTTTTAAAAAAAAAACCCAGTCCGGGCATGCGCTAACGTTTAACCTCTGAACTATAATACCAAGTGGGGCAACTACATATTTACTTTCACTCGAAGCAAAAAATGAATATTCGCCCTTTGATTAGAGTTCTACCGAAAAATACCTTAGACCCAAAATCTTATTACCAAATATTTTCAAACATAAACAAGTATACAGACAGACTAAATTACTAGCTAGGAAACTGCACGCAAACAACACTCTAACAAGATTATTTTAGATAAGCGGGTAACTAATGGCATGTCTGTTACGAAATATAATTAATTTCACGAGCGTGTTTTTTACGCTGGCATATTATAAATCACAAAATCCAGGAAAAAGTAAATACCCCTGTCTTCTGACAAAATAACAGTAATACCCCAATTAATACGAGCAGCTATTCTGAGGAAACTATCAAAATTCCCTACTACCTTTTCACAAAATACCTACTTGCGCTGTCAGTAATATTAAGTTCTAATAGATAGCCTTTATGGCTCTACTTCTATGAATAACCACGATACAACTCTGCTAAAACCTTATAGACTATTCAAGCTTAAATAACTTCATATTTACCAGCAACGAATTTCTCTTGAAAGAGCAAATCGGGCTCTGTATATAAAATACAGGCAGTGCTTTCCACGGCGTAGAAGTTCTAAAATCTGAGAGAAATCTTTTTTTTTTTTTCTTGCGTCTGTTATTTTGCTGTAATACCCTGTTCAACCAAAACCCATTGAAGGGTTGAAAACGGTTATATTGGGGTATATAGTGTGTTAACATCTTCGCTGATATCACTTTCCTAGTCCTGGAAATGATTTACTGGCCCTGAAAAGGACCACTAGCTGCCTGTTTGGTCCCTACTCGTTGTTGTATGTTTCGGCTGTGTGTTGTTCATGGCTGTCTTTATTATGTTTGGTAAGAGTTCCTTTAGTGTTTCGGTGATTATTTTGTCTTCCGCTTCTTTTCTTCTTTCTTGATAGCTTTTTGGTAGGCGTTCCTGTACGGTTTCGGTGGCTATTTTGTCTTTAGTGTCTTTGCTTCTTTCTCGTCCTTGATTGTGTTTTGTTACAATATCCTCGATGATCCTTCTCTCTGTTTCAATTCTTTTGAGGATTTCTTCGTTCTCTTCCTTTAGCTCTGCGAGTCTGGCGATGTCGACTTCTATTTCGTGTTTGATGGTTTTCATGTCCTGTAGCATTGCCTGGGCGCTCTGTAAAGCTCCTGTTGTTTCGTCTCTTATCGTATCTGTGTCTTCGTTGTGCTGCCTTTTCTTCTCGACTTTGAGTTGCTGTTTTAAGTCTCTTACCTCTGTGGTTAACTTTACAAGCTGGGCTCTTGTGTGCTGCTCCTGTTTTGCCATGCCACCTGAGGCCACTCGGTGTCTTGCTTCTCTGAAGGAGATGTTTTTGGTTACAGATTCCTTCAGTATGGCCTTTGTTTCATAGAAGGTCGGACAGCCACGGTATCTTGCTCCGTGGTTCCCAAGACAGTTTGCGCAGGTTCTGTTGGAGTTGCGCACTTTATAGTTGTTATCATTTTTCGCATGAGGACATTCATTGTAAGTGTGACTTCCCGCACAGTATCGACAAACCGCCTCTCTCCTGCATGTTTTCTTAGTGTGCGAGAATTGTTGGCAGTTTGAGCACTGCATAACAGGAGGAATGTACTCTTCTGTTTATCGACATCTATCGTCTAGGTTAAGTTGACTTGGTCTTGAAGACCCTTCAATAGTTATGATAACCAAGTTGGTGTCCTTCTTGTTCCATGTCTTCAGTCTTTCCACCTGTGTTATTGTGATATTCTTGTTTTCTGTTTGCAGGCGGCTGTGGACTTCTTGTGTAGATCTATTGTTGTCGACCCCTCTTACAACTATCTTTTTGGTCTTCTTGAAGATCTCCACAGTAGCTTTAATCTGGTGGGGCAGCTGGACTTCTTTATGTCCGGACTCTAGTTCGATCATCAGTTGGTTTGTCTTTTCCGTGTTATTTAGAGTTATTATAACTCCGTTGTCGTGTCTTGAAACTTTAGATATGCTCCTCCTGCCCGTTATTGCCTCAAGGATACCGATTACTTTGTCGTCGGGTAGGGCCCTGAGCGAGGCCTCACCTCCAGACATCTGAGTGATCTTAATTATCCTCTCCTGTAGTGCCACGTTAGAAACGGCATTTTGTTGCTTGTGAAGTTGGCACGTTCCAACTTCTGTCTCAGATTGAGCGTCCGGTCTGCGGGACGGATTCACATTCTGGCTCGTCTGCATCTGGTCAAGTTTCACCGACGTTGGCTGGTCACTGCATGATGGAGACTCGACTATGACATCTCGTTTTGGCGGTGGATTGATTTTGTTGGGTTTCAATGCATTGTTACCATCTGTCTTCGATGTTTTGTGGCCGTGTTTTGCAGATGTTGCCTTGTCACTGCACAATGGAGCTACCGCCTCGACATCTTGATTTAGTGGTGGTGTTGCTATGTCTGGTTTCGGAGCTTGGTTGTCCTCTGCCTTCGAAACTTTGGGTCGATCATCGGTCGTAGTGTCAAAGGTTGCGTTGTTCGGCTTCTGAGAAGGACCGGCCCCGACGCTAGTAGTTGCAGTACTCTTTGCAGATTCTTGTTTGCTGATGCTGACAAGTGTTTGAGGGCTTCTATAGATTTTCCTCTTTTTCGCTTGTGGCTTGGTACGAACCATTTTAATGTATTCCGACGGCTGCGTTTTAATATGGTGTTATCTTCCCGATGATGATGAGAGAAATCTTCATGGAAAACACGCGTATTTATTACAAGCCCCGAGGCCGGCGACAACGCCAATACGTGAGTCATAGCTTGGCTTTGTTTCTATAACAGGTCAAACTCTGAACCAACCAATATGCCGGGAAGAGCCCGCGGTCATTATACCGAATGGAAAAATTCCGTTGCTATTCAGTTCCACGCGCTTAATCTCCCCCTACCCCCAACTATCGAGGGGGTTGCGTGAACTTCCTCCCGTCTAAAATTACCCTTCCTAATAATTCCGGTGCGCTCACTGTGAAAGAAACAAAAATGCTCTGCCATTCTGTTACTCTAGAAAATCCTCCATGATCGCGATCATCTTAATGAAACAGCGCACTGGTGCCAATCCAGAAGTTAAACCTACCATCCTTTCTAGAAAACGTAATACTTAATCTACACAAAAAGTCCAAACACCCTTATTATACCAAGAGAAAGAAAAAAACGAATAAAATAAAAATCCCTCCGTAATCCTTCCCTGAAAAAACGTAAATAAATGCAAGGAAAAGAGGCCTGTTGCAAATCCAATCACATTAACTCCTCACAGTAAACTACATTCATTTTGGAAATAAAATACATATGGTTCAAGTTTATACTCTAACTACTTTTCAATTGGCTTCAAGAAAAGGAAAGACACTCTTTTGTCACAAATTTTCTGCGGCACAGGTTTTTCATATAGTGTTACCAGCTTTTAACTGAATATAGTCATGTTATAGATATTTAAAAAGGAAAATGAATGAGGATTGTGAAAATTTTCAGTTTAAAAATTTACAAAATTTTTATGAATATAAAGTAGTTAAAGACGAGGCAGAAAAATATTTTACTAAACAAAAAAACAAAACAAACATATCAGACTTACCAATTGAAGACAGCTAATCAATCATCCAAGATAGAAATCACTGTAAACTATATCCATTTTGGAAATAAACCACACATCAATTTTATACTCTAACTACTTTCCATGTGTCATCCAGAAAATGAAATACACTCTATTGTCACAAATTTACAAATAATTGAAAAAGATCACAAAATGTGATAATATCACATATAACTGATATATATATATATCAATTATATATATATATATATATATATATATATATATATATATATATATATATATATATATATATATATATATATATATATATATATATATATATATTATATGCTGAACTGCTCTCACAAAGAACACTCATTACACCCCAACTTATATTTACAACTTAACTTTAGTGTGCCATTTTAGGAAACATTCATCTATGTGCAGATGGGGGTGGCCAGTGCATCCGGCACAATAATAGTTTGTCTTTTTCCTGTCGTCAGGTGTACTGCAAACTTTACACCTGTTGAACTTAGTGCTTCTTTGCATTATATTAAATCTCCGCCAAAGTAAATCTGAAAATAATTAAAACAAAAAATTATCCTACATACTTACCCTGTTATTTAAAATACGACAGCAAAGAAGTTTTTTTTTCTTCACCGACGACGCTTTTTCATTTTTTGTAAATATTTCAAGTATGTGTTCTATAGAAAGAACAACTCTTAGTATGTTTAGACATGATCACTAAGGATTTAAAAAAAAAAAAGATTAAAACAGCGGTGCGTTCACCTGTTACGAGATATGAAAACACAAACTGATGGGAAATTGACACCACAACTCGAAAACTCACTAAAGAATATTAAAGTCAAGAAAAAAAATACTGTACACATAAAACTAGTGCACACAGCTATGTGACACGAAAATACACAATTGAGGATATAAAATACGAGTATAAACAATTAAAAAAGTCTAATAATAAATCAACCGATATGCACGTGTACTTTAAATTTATAATTTGACGTGATGCGCCTGCCCACATCAAACTAAACACTGAATTTAAGCGCGCCCAAATAATAATTTGTGAACACGTCATCGACCACAAATCTCAGAATTTTTTACTGCCCCGGTTAATCGAGAGTTTACTGTACATGGTAATTCACATTGGACAGTCCTAATGCAGTTTGTTCCCAGCATCCTGCTGCACTAGGTTTATAAAAAGGGATGTCCCTAGGTTATGTAATATGTACCATTGTGTCATAACGTAGCACACAGCCCCATTTTAAAAAGGATTGAATTGTCATAAAATGGTGACCAATGGACTGATCACAACTGCATAGACTAAAAAGTTGAAACGGCATGTCAATGTTTAAGTGGTGGAAAGTAAATACCAGCGGAACAAGAAGCGATGGCAAGACAGGCATTCTGGAATCCCCCATGGTAAAAGAAGTACAGGAAGATCATAAAACACATGAAGGGAACTGGTGATGGACATGAAAAACCCGAGTCACAGGTCAGAAAAACTTGTTTATCGATTCCTACACTTACGGGTAATCGTGTGATGTGCTGTAATTTCATATAGTATAAACACCAAGTATTTGAACAGCAAAACGAAGCTTTTCAACATCTTCAGCCACATATGTGACGGTTTTGTGCTGACAAATATGCATGACAGAAATGCAGTCATGACAAAAGCATCTTAAAAAGGTTTATTTTATGGGGTATGTGTAATCATTTCTGACACGAAGCTGAAAATAATTTGATTAAGTATGTGATTTAATTGTACTGCGTCTTATTGATTGCAGGCATTTTTGACAACTTAAGTGACGAATCAGTAGAACACTTATTTTCAATCTTTATAAAAAGCCAAACAACAAAAATGACAAGAAAAAAACTAGTAGCCAGCAATACATTTAATCATCAAATAAACAGTGCACTGCAATCAATGCTTAGTCTTCTGCATCTTCATCATCACCTCCACCGCTGGACTGGCCATTCTTGGCATTCTTCCTCTTTACGCGACCTGATGAGAAAAAAAATTAACACAAATTACCATAATTTCCCTTTCACATCTTATACAGCAGGAAGCCACCACTTAAGTTGGCCCCCACAGAAAAAGGCCTGCGTTAAAGCATCGGTGTGCTCTTGTAATGGTGGTTTCTGTAACACTTTTAAATGATACCGCATGCACAACCTAAGGGGGGGGGGGGGAATCAGTAGCACCACTGTTGGTCTCCTCACAGACAGACAATATACCACAATTATACTTCAAGCTATGCTAAAATACTAAATACTACTCTAATGGATAAAGCACCAATTACTAGCAGGACAAAATGCAGCAATGTTTGTAAAGCATCTTTCCAGGGCAGTGACAGTATGTCACTAGTACAGTGCCAACACAATAGACAACTGTCCTATTCAGTAATGATACTAACCAGGTCTGCCACCACCATAAAGTGATCGGAGGGAGAAGTCAATGTGCTTCTGGGAATCCAATCGAACAACATAGCTTGGGATGTTGACCACCTGCTTGCGAACCCTAAGAGAATTCATGAAGGACATCAATATAAAAACACCATTATAAACCATAAAATCCAGACCAGATCAAGAACATATAACTGAGCATGCTGATCCTTGACCTAGTAGAATGGTACATTTAATTAAACTTAACTGATGCAGTGCACAAACAAGGTCATAAAGCTAGCCTGAAAGAAAGCACATTACCGTCACTTAAAATTTTGCAAATGATGTGCAAGGTTTCAACAACCTCATTGACCTAGCAATGTGATACCAAGGGTACCAGCTCTGTGTGCACTCAGCAGCTGTCAGGTTCAGCAGTGAATGTCAGAACCAGGGTAAAATAACAGTAGACATTGGGATACTACAGCTCACCGTTCCTACATTTCAGAACTTATATTTTGTGCTCAAGGTAGCCATCCAAGACTATTGGTCTTTATATTATCCAGAAGTCCAGTGACGAAGTTATATTGTGGGAACCGCAGATTGGCGGTATTTATGTCTACATAAGCATTACTGCAGGGTTGATGTTAACCTGCTTAGAAGAAGTACACAGATGACGTCATAACGAGGCCTGTGTTAAGGCTAATATATTACAGCCTGATAATGTGCAATTGGCGGGGAATGCCAAGTTGTACCTATATGTCAAAGTGATTAAGGTATCTGACGCGTTTAGTCAGAGATACCAAAGCGGCATTACGAACTGTCATCGAAGAACATTATTATTGACCATGTACGAATATTGGAATGTTTACCAGCCCTTTTTGAATGCCTGATGTATACCTAACGATTTCGGTCAGCATGACCTCGTTTACACTGACTGTTCCTGTTGATGCTACTGTGTGTGTTACCGTCAATAAATGTTTTGAAATGTGCCTGCAGTGTCCAAGCATCTTTGACTACTGCATGTGAGTGTATGGGTTGCATGACACAACATATACGAGCCTAAACACATTCGCGCCTTCATTCGCACCCACATTCGGCTCATCATACGCCAGCACTACACACCTAACAACATGTATGCTGTCTTATGCAAGTGATCACCTCTACAAGAGAGAAAAAGACAGTAACATTTCTGGTGGACCAGCTCCGTGGGCTCTTCTGCTACATTTATGATGTCTCCAGTGTGGTCCAGAAATTTACATTTCTGGTGGCCAGTATGGCCAATGTCCAATGTCCAATGGATTGGTTGAACGTCTTAATAGGACACTAAAGAACTTTGGCAAGATAACGGAGGATCATCCTGATGATTGGGACAGGGTCCTACCTGCAGCTCTCTTTGCCTATAGAGAGGTTCCCAACGAGCATACAGGGTTTTCTCCTTTCGAACTTGTCTTTGGCTCGCAACCGCGCGGTCCGATGTCCTTATTACACGATTTGATAACTTCCGATAATATTGACGATGATACACAATCGTCATATGAATATGTCATTGCTCTTAGGGAAAAAATTATCGAATCGTGCAGATTAGCAACTTCATCTTCCGAATTTGCGAAAGAAAAAGCTAGGCGATTTGCTAATAAGAAAAGGCGCCTACGTCAACTTTGTCCTGGAGACAAAGCGTTTGTCTTACTTCCCTCAAGAGAGAACAGACTTCTCATTTCATGGAAAGGTCCATACACTATAGTCTCGAAAATTTCAGATGTCGACTATATTGTCGATGTGGATGGAAAACATAACACCTTTCATATAAATATGCTAACAGAGTTTATTGAACGTCCAGACTATTTGCAGCCTATTTTCCAGGCGACGGATGACTCTCCAGTCCAACATGGTCACATCTCATCCCTGTCCGCTATACAGGATGAGGAAACTATTTTTTCTGACGTTAACTTACCTCTTCCTGCGATTCCACTTAATTCTACGGAATCACGGAAAAACGTTACCGTCTCTTCGAATTTGTCTCTTGAGGAACAGCGTCAAGTATCTTCTACGCTACAATCATTTCAGGATGTCCTTACCGACATTCCTGGACACACACGTGTCATTGAACATGACATCATACTTACAGATCGTAATCCGATCAGAGTAAGACCATACCCTATACCTATTCATTTTCAAGCACAAGTCGAGAAAGAATTGGATGAAATGATTCAACTGCAAATAATTGAACCATCCACTTCAGCTTATTCTTCGTCGATAGTTATTGTTCGAAAGAAAGACAATAACATACGTCTTTGCGTTGACTATCGCAAATTAAATCAAGTTACGAAGTTCGATGCTGAACCTATGCCTTTATTAGATGATCTAATTATTAGACTTTCTAAAGCTAGATTCTTTACTAAACTTGACTTGTCGAAAGGTTATTGGCAAGTCCCTTTGACGGAACACGCCAAACCTCTCACTGCTTTTTCAACACCTAGGGGTCTGTTTCAATGGAATTTTATGCCTTTCGGGCTTATGAACGCCCCAGCGACTTTCGTGCGCATAATGCGACGAATTCTATCAGATCGTGCAGATGTCATCGCATATTTAGACGACATCTGTCTTTTCAGCGATACTTGGGAAGAACACTATTTGGGTCTAAAGGAATTGCTATCTACTTTACGTGAGCATAGTTTGACTGCAAAACCCTCTAAAGCTTTTGTTGGGTTTAGTGAAATTTCTTTCCTAGGTCATCGGGTTGGTCATGGTCTGTTGAAGACAGAGGACCAAAACATTTCGAAGATATTGAATATCTCGGTTCCGAAGACAAAAAAGCAGGTGCGTAGTCTCTTGGGATTAATACAATTCTATGGAAGATTCATTGAGAATCTGTCCTCCATTATGGCACCACTTTCAACGTTATTGAAAAAGGTTCTCCTAATATGGTGCGTTGGTCCCAAGAATGCCAATCTTCATTGGATCAGGTTAAGAACTTGTTCTCATCTCATCCTATCTTAAGACTACCAACGATTGATAAGACTTTTGTTCTTCGTAGTGATGCCTCTTCCACTGGGATTGGAGCGGCACTAATGCAGGAGTATTCAGGAACTCTGCATCCTGTAATGTATATCTCTAGGAAGCTGAATGCGGCAGAAAGGAATTACTCGGTTTTAAACCGTGAATTGTTGGCTATGGTTTGGTCCATTCTTAAGCTACAAAGGTTCCTTCTGGGCGCGCATTTCTTTATGGAAACCGACCAAAAAGCTCTTACGGCTATGCAAAGTAAGGATTTGAAGAGCTCGAGATCTACTCGTTATGCTATTGCTCTTCAGCCTTTCCATTTCACGGTGCGAGCTATCCGTGGTTCGGATAATGTGATGGCGTACATATTGTCTAGATGCCCACATGATTCCAATTAAATCTTGTGTCCTAGTTTTTCCTGATATATTTTCAGACTTAGGTCTGTCCTTAATATCCTAATATATTGTAATACAAATGTTTTACTATTTGGATGATGTATAAAGAATTTAATAAATTTGATTTTGTCCATCCATTAGTGATATGTTGCTAATATAGCATTGTAATTCATGATATTTGTATATTGCTATAGTTATAGTATTTAATAATGTTTGATATGTGTCTTGGTATTGCCAGCAACTCAGGTTCTTTAATGATACCTCCTGAATTTGTTTTGCTTTGAGAAATATTTTCTCTTATGTTGGGAGATGATTTGTATCCTCTTCAGACGCTTTATTTGTGCGTCCATTGTACCTGATATTAGGTTCATTCTTTCATGAGCGCATAATTGATGCTTGTGCTGTCTTGCTCATAGATATAGTTTTAAAAAAAAGTATCATTTTTTTACAGGGGGGGGGGGGGGGGGGGGGTAGTAATATGTTGCTGTCATTTTCGACGGAGTCATATGTCAAGTTATTTGCTTATGTTTTCTCACCCTAGTCAAAGGTGAATAATTGTGTCTTTACCTTGCGATGTCAGGTTGATTAGGGGTGGTCTTCCCTGTTCGTTCATCCTTTGGGGTTTGACCTGTATGAAGATAGGGTCAAAGGTAAACAGTTCGGGCGTGTGCCCATGCGCAGGTTTTTTTAAGCGCCAAGTGGATACTTCCGTCAGGCCGGGATGTAAGCTGGCTTCTGAGGGACGAATGTCCATTGTGTTTTCGGGGCAAATCTTCGAAATGACTGCGTTGGCAGGTCTCCCCAGTGAATCTCTGTGCGTCGGAATGACGACAGAGTTCCTTATTGTGTTCTGAGGATTCGGTTCCAGGTAATACCGACTTTTTCCATTATTACGCATTCGGTGGCAGAACAAGTTAGAAGATTACCTAGTCTGTGAACTACAGCTCACCGGTCCTACATTTCAGAACTTATATTTTGTGCTCAAGGTAGCCATCCAAGACTATTGGTCTTTATATTATCCAGAAGTCCAGTGACGAAGTTATATTGTGGGAACCGCAGATTGGCGGTATTTATGTCTACATAAGCATTACTGCAGGGTTGATGTTAACCTGCTTAGAAGAAGTACACAGATGACGTCATAACGAGGCCTGTGTTAAGGCTAATATATTACAGCCTGATAATGTGCAATTGGCGGGGAATGCCAAGTTGTACCTATATGTCAAAGTGATTAAGGTATCTGACGCGTTTAGTCAGAGATACCAAAGCGGCATTACGAACTGTCATCGAAGAACATTATTATTGACCATGTACGAATATTGGAATGTTTACCAGCCCTTTTTGAATGCCTGATGTATACCTAACGATTTCCGGTCAGCATGACCTTGTTTACACTGACTGTTCCTGTTGATGCTACTGTGTGTGTTACCGTCAATAAATGTTTTGAAATGTGCCTGCAGTGTCCAAGCATCTTTGACTACTGCATGTGAGTGTATGGGTTGCATGACACAACATATACGAGCCTAAACACATTCGCGCCTTCATTCGCACCCACACTCGGCTCAACATACGCCAGCACTACACACCTAACAACATGTATGCTGTCTTATGCAAGTGATCACCTCTACAAGAGAGAAAAAGACAGTAACATTTCTGGTGGACCAGTTCCGTGGGCTCTTCTGCTACATTTATGATGTCTCCAGTGTGGTCCAGAAATTTACAATATCCCAAGTGTCCTACTCACTTTTAATCTCTGCAGGAATAAAGAAAAATATAACTATATTAACAACCAACTTGGCATGCAAGTCTCTTTAATCTTAAACATGTAGCATTCCCAAACAGTGCCCAACTAACCGCGGCTCCTGCACATAACTATGTATATTTTATAAATAATCTTTTAACAAAAAAATTAGTTATGAAAAAGAGTTATGACCCTTTGATTATGCGAGGTAGAAATATTGGCAGTCGCCTTGGTTTGTAACGGGTTACCTACACTACAGAATAAATAATTTCATGGAAAAAATGTTTTGGGAATGCTACAATCTTCTTGGATCTTTAGCCACCGATTGACAAAGTGGTCAGTGGCCATCACGTTTGTTGGCATCTAGTAGGGCAGCAACAAAGTGCCCTCACTTTGTTCGGTCAGTGGCCATCCTTTATGCAGTGTCCCCCAACTCTGGTTCATGCTCGGCATCTCTGCATCCACAGTTCTCCGCCAGTTTGTCTTTGGTCTGCCTCTTTCGTTGTCCTGGGGTACAGAGCATAGCCATTTTTGTCATGGTGTCCAGGCTTCTTCCGAGGACATATCTAACCCAGATCCAGCGTCTGCACGCAATGATGGTGTGCATATCATTTTGGCTGCATGTGACAGAGGATATTATGAAAATAGATTTCATATATCTACATTTTTCTTCCACCTGTCTTTCACCGCCTTCCTTATTAATTATGCATGATGTTAACGTAAAACCCTCCTACACTTAGATATCTGTCTCTCTCTTAATTTAGCCACGCATATATTTTTTGTCTTTCTCTACGGTCTAATAGGCACTATGAACGTTTGCAATTAGACAGATAAACGGAACGCGTAGAGAGGGGACGGGATGGTGGATTTGTAGAGAACAAAAGGGCGATTATTTCAATAAGTCGTCCCTGTCTATTAGTGCACGTTCTCAGGGGGAGATAAGCTAATGAAGTTAAGCCGTAGCTTTCGGTAGACATTGGTCAGGGGGAATAATCTGAAACCAAGGGCAGATAATCACGGTTATCTCCCCCTACCTCCGTTTGCTCCGAACGTAATTAAAAACGGTGAGAATCGCTAGATCAAATGACGGGTTTCGCTCGTTGCCAGGGTCTGCTAGCGGTAAAAGTGGGAATTTTTCCTCTGATTTAGAATCTGGCAAAGGTGTCAAAACTAGCAAGTGCGAGTGAATTTCTACCATTTTAATATATATATCTCTGCTTTTAAAAATCCATTATTCAGTACCCACAGATTTATTTCAGAACATCTAGCTCCGATTCTAGAACCATTTGTATTAATGGAGTTTCTTAGTTTTCGTTGGAGATTGTTTTAATTTCTGTGTTGGCGGTAAATATTATACTAGAAGTTTGAGTGATTTATTGCTAAGTCCATCATTGTTATTTCACTAAGATTTTCTGTGTAGAGTGATTTAATGGTTAAGTCCGTCATGATATTTCACTAGGATTTTTGTGGTGGGTTAGTTGACTAGCAGAATTAAATATAATCTATAGCTAAATTGTTCCGGCTGTAGCGTTAATCTAACTAACTGATTTAACCAGTAAAATATATTTAATCGACTAGTAAATGCACTGTTCATTTTGAGTATTGACGAAATATATATTTATTTCTAATTCATGATGATTAATTTGGTAAATGACTAGAATTTACTTCACGTGAGTTTTTAAACGATCATATAAGCTCTAGGCTTGTAGTTTCAATTAAAGTTAAATAACCGAAGTGGATAAATATATTATATTTTACGCGGGTTAAGGATAGAATTGAGAATACTATATTAATATTATATGTTTTGCACCCTCCAGTCTTTCCAATGGGTTATCTGATAATTTACTTGGCCTTGGAGGATTTAGCATGCGGCTGATTCAGGCATTGAGGATGCGGCCGAAGCACACAATTCTCTCATCAGTGTTTGTTTGAACAACTTTAACGTAAGCTGCGACTTTCCAACTCCAACTGGTCTTGTCAATTTGTACAGAATGTAAGCATTACATGTGGCTATTTCTAATATCCAAAAGAAAATCTTCTTCCACCACTTCAAGAATTTTCTGTTGAAGAAGCCGTAATACCCTATCATCTGATCTGCCTTGTCGCAACCATTCATGTTATGGTTATATTCATGAATGATAAGAGGTTTCTTCTTTCCATTCACCATGACAAGCGCAACAGACCCATTTGTGGTAATAATTGTGACAGGTTTTTTAGATTTTTTGTCCTTCCAAGCAGCAACTAGCATCTTTTGCTCAGAATTGATATAATACTTAGTCTCCATACGTTTTAGGTTCAAAGACTTCAGCTGCTGTGGGAATAAGACTCTGTTCGCTTGAAGTGTTCCAGTGTAATATTGTTTCCATTTAAGCATTTCATTTACTAAAAGTTTTGTAGTGTACCACCTGTCAGCATAAATGTGATAGCCAGTTCCCAGACAAGACCAAAGTGTTCCAAAAATGTTTACGGAATTGGCACCAGCAGAGTCCCTTCTGACTGAAGGATCATAGGAGGTGTCTGATCCAAAATATGTTAGCAAGTTTAGCACATAACCTGTTTCACTGTCCACTATCCCAAAACTTTTAATGTGGTATTTGTGTGGTTTTTTGCGTTATATTTCCACCGACCTTTCCATCCTATAATCATCTCATCAATAGCTACGTCTTGGTTCGGAGTGTATGCCGCAACAAATTTAGAGCATAACATTTGAACGAAGGGCTCTATTTTATTTTTCCCTTCTGCAACAGGCTCACAGATATGCAACATAGTTTGCAATATAAACAAAAATCTGTCTCTCTTCATCATTTGTGAATAAAATGGAGTGTGAAACATAGGCTCTTGTGAGGAGAAATAATCTTTTATGCTTGGCCTTTTGTCGATACCCATTGCTTGATGCAGAGCAAAATATTTTAGCAGCTCATAATCGCTTACTGGATTCCATCGATTATATCTTGATCTTTTCAGTGAAGGTGTATGCTTCTGTACTTCAATTTCTGCAAAGCAGTTTATGCTTTTTAAAATTTCCTCCCTTACAGCTGATGATACAAGGCTTTCAAAACACTGGATTGGGGTAGATGATTCATTTAGGCCTAAATGTGCGGTCACACCCACTGCTCTTCCGTCTTTAGGTTGAAATCTAAAGCTATTCGTTGTTAGTGCACCCAAGTGTGCTTCCTGCCATTCTATATTTCTGACACACTCCTGTTTTCGTCTTTCCCCTTCTTGTAAAACTAAATTAGGTCCTACTGGGTCTGATGTTGAAGAATCAAAGTTAGGTGATAGAACCACGCCCACTCTTTATAACATAATAGGCCTACCTTCATTCTCTGAATCGACATCCCTGGAAGACGAATTATTCATAGAATTAGCACTAAAATCACTACTGCTATAGCCGTCCTCATTTTCGCTGAAATTTTCTAGCAAACTAAGGGCCTGCTGAGCGCTTAGACGAGCAGGTCGCTTGCAAGAAAATGAATTAGATGCCATAGAAAATATTATCGAAAATAGGTAACCCAAATTTCGTAACAAAACACGAGGTTGCAATCGTAACTGGCTTGAAATTAATCGAAAGAGTGACGCTAGAACTCTCCCGCGTTAGAAATAATAAAAAAAGTGGCTATATTTCCGCTTCCCAGTCATCGAAAACTTCTAACTGGGATGAAACGAAACAAAAACTTAGTTTAAAGCGACCGACCAAAATTACTGGCTTCCCGTCTTTAGAGGCTAGAAATATCGACCAATATAACTGGCTCGTCGTCCTTTAAGAGTTAAAATGACTAGGTAAAATACCATCTAAAAGACAATATATATCAAATAGAAATACTTAAAAGAAATTTAGCTATACAAACTAGCTTTACATTTATTGTTATATTTATATGCAAGCAATGCTGGTGCCCCAGACATTTTGTGCCTTAACAACCTGGTCATTGGAGGAACACTTTTGCACACAAAGAAGTGCACAAGTTAACGTGAGAATCACCAAACGGACGGGACAGAAACCAGACAGATCACATAATGATCAACGGCAGAGGGAGACATGCATTACGAGACATGGAAGTAAGAAGAGGCGTAGCTGTGGGAAGTGATCATCACCTAGTAGTAGCAAGACTGAAGTGGAAACTCAGAGCTGCTGGACCAGTTGCAGTCAAACAGAAAAGATATAACATCACGAAACTTAAGGACCCCTCACCTGAAAGCTTTCGTGGTCGACGTAAAAAGACGAAATCAGATTACCAAAAGCCAGGAAAGAACAGAAACCGATGATGTCGAGCAGAAATTCAACACCCATGCTTGGAAGTCCAGGAAAGAAAGAGCCAAGACTGGATAACATCAGAAACGCTAAACACCATAGCGAAGAGAAAGAAAATGAAAAGAAAGAAAACAGGTCTCCCAGGTTAAAGGCAATATATAGGGAACAGTACAGTCAGCTGGACAAGGAAGTTAAACGTCAAACCCGTGCTAACAAAAGGACATTTCTGGATGAACATGCAAGACAGGCAGAAGGGGCAGCACTGAGAAATAAACAAAGCACAGTTTATAAAATAACTAAAACTATCAGTGGACAACGAGGTGCAAACAACACAACGTTAGTAAGAGACAAACAAGGAAATCTCATCACCACAGCACAGGTGCAGGAAACAAGATGGGCAGAGCACTTCAGAGAAACACTGAATAAGGAACCACCAGAGATTCAGCTGAATGTTCCTGAGGCTGAAAGTGACAGACGTAAATATAGATATTCCACGAAACGAAGAAATCATCACAGCTATCAAAGGGTTAAAAAATAGAAAAGCGCCTGGTCACGACAATCTAAATGTTGAGTTATTCAAGGCAGACCCTGAACTAGCAGCAGAACTATTAGAACCACTATTTGCACATGTCTGGGAAACTGAGACAACACCAACAGAGTGGAGTAAAGGAATAATTGTCAAATTGCCCAAGAAGGGCGACCTTGCAAACTGCAACAACTGGAGAGGAATTACTCTCCTCTCAGTTCCCAGCAAAATACTAGGCAGGATAATTATACAGAGAATTTCAAGAGCAGTTAACCATAAACTGAGGAAAGAACAAGCGGGTTTTAGAAAGAACAGAAGATGTGCAGATCATATATTCACCCTCAGGAACATTATAGAGCGTGCTCAGAATGGCAGAGACAGCTATACATTAATGGTAGATTTTGAAAAGGCTTTTGACAGCATACATAGGGACAGCCTATGGAAAATACTGAGACTTATGGAATTCCCAGCTGCATTGTTTCCATCATAAAAAGCCTATATTCTAACTTTACATGCAGTGTTGGATTGAGTAATGTAACTTTCGAAGTGAAAACAGTAGTACGACAGGGATGCCCCTCATCAACAACATTATTTTTGACAGCCATAGATTGGGTGATGTGCCAGACAACAGAGGGCAGTCCAAGAGGAATTAGGTGGACAACGTTTTCTACACTGGAAGACCTGGAATATGCAGATGATTTTGCACTACTCGCGCATTCACATCAACACATCCAAGAAAAAAAACCGATAGACTGAATAAGTATGGTCAGCAGGTTGGCCTGAACATCAATCTGAAGAAGACAGAGGTCATGACACTAAATGTGGGCAATCCTGAACCAATAACAGTAAGGAAACAGAAGTTAGAACAGACAGACACATTTAGTTACCTAGGGCGCATAGTAACACCTGACGGCGGAACAAGCAAGAACATTAACAACATAATGAATAAAGCGAGAATAGCCTTTGCTATTCTCAACAATATTTGGAAGTCGGTACTTGTGTCTTTTATCACCCATTCTGAAATTCAATGACCACACCGGTTTCCGTACATTTGCCTTCGCTGGGTTAGTCTATTTTGCAATTCGCAAGTAAGGGTGGCAGGATAATTGTGTCTACATTTTCCTTACATTTGCCTGCGCGGGGTTAGTCTATTATGCATTTCACAAGTAGGGGTGGCAGGATAAATGTGTCAACATTTGACAAGGATCAGTGCGTAGCGAGGGGACCCCCTCCACACCCAGCGGCGAAAACAAATAAAGGATCAGTGCGTAGCGATTTCTTGTCAGGGTATAGTTTTGTTGGTTTTATGGGCCCTAAACAGGACCAAGGTGCAGTTTTGTGTATGGTTTTGTGGGCCCTAAACAGGACCGTGGTGCAGTTTTGTGGGTTTCCTGGGCCCTAAAAAGGACCGTGGTGCAGTTTTGTTCTGGACCCTAAAAAGGACCGTGGTGCAGTTTTGTGGGTTTTCAGGGTCCTAAAAAGAACCGTGAGGGGTACAGATCACCAAGGATCGCTGAAGCTATGCACATATCAGGACATGCACATGTTCATTCGTAGCAGCACAATTTAAAGAGGAGGCCAAAATTCTGTAATGTCATGCAGGATACTGTCGAACGGGTCTAACTGACAAACTTTATTCCGATGTCGCCACAAAAAGTCATACATGTAGGAATCTAACATGTGTCTCTGTGTTCCGTTTTGACGTTTGTTGCGTTCTTTGGCAGCTTTCCACAACCTCTCTATTCGTTGTGTGTTTGCTCCTGTATTTGGGTCGACAAAATTTGCAGAATGGTTCACTGTTTCGTGAGTTAAACCTGGCAATATCTGAATGGTACTATATGCGCGCCATTGATCAGACACAACTGTCGTACCAGGACGAATGTTGGCTATGATAAAGGGCATTAGTGTAGCCGCTGAGCGGTCCGGCACTGGAACCATGAAACACTCACTTGTTTCACGACAAATGCCACCGAATACCCACTGCTGTGGAAATACACGACTGTTAAGTCATATTTTATTAAGGGGAGTTAAGTGTTAAAGACTTGTATGCACAGGTCGGATTTTTGTAAACACGCTAGTAAACAAGCTCTGTGTGATGTGAGATTTTTCTTTGTGGGGGGCTGTAGGCTCAGTAATTTTTGAACACAGCTCTACTGACTAGCTGTTAGTTTGGTTTTTTAAAAATATGATAAAGAATCTGGTCGAATATTCTATGAAATAGTTTGGGGGGAAAGGTGGATGAATTCAGCTCACATCTCAAGCTGCGAGTTCGCGCTTGGATGAATTTTTACTGAGCTGTTTTTGAGCAGCGGATATTTCGTGACAGTACACTTCTGGCAGAGCTCCGAAATGGACGTTTACCATTTTCGTGAGTGTGTTCCAGAATATATATATTTTTGTGAAAGGAATATTTAATAACTGATATTGATTCCAAGCCATGGGATATTACGGCTTACTTACTAACGTACGTTATTGTGTATTGAGAGATATTGACGGGAATGTTCTTTGCCCCGGTATTTGCTATTCTAAGCCTTGGATAATGGCTTGCTAATGTACTGTTTACTGAAGTGGATTGCTGTACGAGTATATCGAGAGTTGCTGATGTTATAAGAATCATGATGTTATTCCTCTAATGAATATTTAATCCTGTGGATTATACTGCTGACTATTAGATGCTATGTGCTACAACTCATTTGCCACGTATTTTATACTTGTAGTAACCTATGACAGTGTGCTGTTTTCTGATGTCCACGTTGCTGTGTAGTCAATAAACTGTGTCGAACGTTTTCCACTAGTTACTACATTTTCCTAACTATTTACGTTTGCTGAGGTGTGTGTGATTGCTACGGAGAGTTAATCTAGGATTACATGACGTTCGCGTATGTTGTATGCTGTTATCTACATTGTCACACACTTGTCGGCTAGCTGTAAGCCCGACATAAGCTGATCGCCATTTATGAGCAATTATATTAACTTAATCTCCAGCCATCCCGCCTGTAGAAGTGTTACAGCAATTACCACCTGCAACATAAGTGGTCGCCAGTGATATGGGGCTATTATGAAGATGTGCAGCGTTTCCAACTCTACTAGATCTACAGTGTTTCCAGTCCTTCTTACAGTATTTTCAAGAACCTGAGATGTCAAGTACCTCCTTGCAATTGGATTAACTACTGTCAGATTTCAAGACTTGACGAGGAGTATCCTGTACCTTACTGCGGTGAAGTTCCAGTACCTATCATTGTTGGGTTTATTCGGACTGTGTGATACTTCATGTACATCACTGTTGCTGTTACGGAGGCCGGGATTTTTTCCGTTTAAAGATAAGTGGTTGTTTGTTTTGTAAACGGTGCCACTGTATGTTTAATTGAGCCTTCCTCAGAGCTTAGGCTATTTATATCCCTTTTTCTATGTTATATGTCACATATTTACGTGGGAGGTTGGGTTGGTGACTTATGAATGGAATATCCCAGTTCACACAAGGCCTTCATGAGCGTTCTATAGTGTTTAGTTTGTGAGTCTCAATTGAGCGGTAATTCCAGTTCAAGGCTAAAAACCTTGCCGAAGTTCAGATCGCTACTTGTCCCTCACGACAGTATGTGTTTAGGTGTGACGAAACGTCTCAGTGTTGTTGTCGTTATATTTTTCTCTGTACCTTAGTTTTTTTATTAATTTGTTTGTGAGTGTCTTCCTCCCCTTACTATCTTTGATTTATATACACATTTTTCGTTTATACACTGTGTTATCGTTTGTCTTGTCGTTCTATTCGCAGCTGTCATTGCAAGCTTTGCAATATTTTTTGCTTTATTTCTGCTTTCTGACTTTAGTTGATTTCTGCGAACGTGGTCATTTGTGCTTTATATCTTGTCTTTGTCACTTTTGTTTGTACTATCTATTTTGTCATACACTGTCAATATTATAATGCATTATATATATATATAGGTAAGTAATAACATTATTAAGAGTTGAAAAGGTAATTGTACAAGTTCTTAAGCAAGGACTTGTCACCCACGAAGTTGGGATAGAGTGAGTTTCTCCTGGATATTTACATTACGTACATATCTTGTAAAATACAGCATAATGTTTAGTTTGGACTATTTCATTAAACAAGGGAAATCCCTTGGTATGACTAAGGAGAAATTAGAAGAATTTGCACTTGTTAAATATGACAAGGCTCAGAAGTTAGAAGAAAGAAAACTTCAATTGGAAATCGAAAAACAGAAAATAGAGGCTGAAGATAGAAAAATTCAACAGCAAATGGAAAAGAAAAACAGAAATTAGAGGCTGAAGATAGAAAAATTCAACAGCAAATTGAAGAGAAAAAAAATGCAAATGGAAGAAAAAAGCTTCAGATGCAAGCTGAAGAAAACCAAAGACTACACGAGGAAAGGATCTTATAAATGGAACTGGAGAAAATAAAGGTAGTGAATATTGGTAATACACAAAATGAGACAAACAATCAAACAACTTCTAATAAGGCAAATACTAATTCTTATAAAATCAGATTTCCTGCTTTCAACTCTGCCTATGACGATATTTCATTCTATCTGAATAGATTTGAACCTTCATGTGAATCTCATAAGATAGACAAGTCGGAATATTGTGCACTACTTATGGAAATACTTAAAGGTGAAGCTATGAACACTTTACGTATGTTGGAGGGCCCTGGCAAGAATAACTATGATGTCGTCAGAGCGGTCTTGTCTCTATTGCCAGAGAAGGGAAAGATTTTTTCAGACTGTATAGCAAATATTCGCCTTACGTTTTCACTTTGGGTGGAACTTTCAAAAACTAAACATACATACGAAGCCCTCATGGACTTATTGCTTCGTGACAAAGTCATGTCGTCTGTAAACTCTTCTTTCCTTTCTTTTTTACATGAGCGAAAACCTACAAACTTGAAAGATATGGAACAATACGGTCGCCAATACGTCACTGCACACCCAAATGTGACTGTTAGCCACTCTTAGGTCAGAGAAGGTTTACCCGTGGCTTCAGCAGTACCATATGGTCCTAATTTGCGCCGTAGATCATAAAGTGCGGATCGCAATTTTGGTAGGAGAGATAATCATGATTTTGGACAGTACCAAGGGGGTCCATCACGTACTAGTTCTCCTTCTTCAAGGAACTGGAGACAATTTAACGGTCCTCAACATTTTGGTCCCAACAATTATGGAAATTTTGGAAAGGGTAACTACAATAGAGATTATCAACCCTACAATAATTTTTCTGAGACAACAAAATCCATCGAATAGATATTTTGATCAAAGGGGAAATACTAATCGCAACAATGCTAACTGGGGTTCAAATCAGAACAATAATTTCTATAGAGCAAATAACAATGTTCCCAATAGAGATAATAGTCGCGATAGATCGCGGTATAACGGTAAATCTCCAAATAATAGATCGCATCGCCATGCTAACTCTGCTCAACAAGATCCCCAGGTTATTAATGATCAAGATAACAATGATAATAGTGTTTCTAATGCTACTGCTTGCTCTGCTTTCGATTTCGAGAGAGCATCTCAGTGCCCGGAGTGCACAACTTTGTTCCAACCTACATCTATAACTACCTTGAGTTGCGGTCATCCTCTGCTCACTCTTCCTGCCTTAGCTGCGCATGATGGAAGAGGGTCTCGTACTCTACATAAGGGATTTGTGAATAATAATCCAGTCTCAGTTCTCGTTGATTCTGGATGCACAACTGTTAGGGTTAAGCAGTTTCTGATACATCCTTCCTGTGCCACTTGTGATGTAGTGAAATGTGTAACATTTGGTGGGACAGTTGAGACTTTTCCAACTGATATTATCCACATAGCCATTCCTTTTTTACGGGACATATCCACGCATGTATGCCCCCGAATCCTATTTCAGACCTTATCGTCGGACGTATACATGGAATTAAGGATTGTACTCCTCAACAGATTGCTATCTGGGAAGAGCAAAACATTCAGGCTGCTTATGCAGTCACTACTAGAGCACAAGCTTAAAATCTTTTACAGAATCCACCTGCTGAAATTAATGAGGTGCATAATCAGGATGCTCACTCCGCAATCTCACGGGAGTCTTTTATCAAACTTCAGCAAAATGATACATCATTGCAAAAATTGCTTCTCCTAGTTAAACAAGATAATGCAAATTGTGACACAAATCTTTAGTATTGGTTCTTAATTAAGAATGGAGTACTAGTTCGAATGGTACGGGGTTCTACTTCGCCCATACACTCGCAAATTCTTGTACCTACTGACATGAGAGTTCGGACCTTGCAACATGCTCACGGCTCTCAGTGTGCGGGACATATGAGATTTTCCCGTACTAAATCTAGGGTTCTTTCTTCCTTGTTTTGGCCGGGCGTAAATAGAGATATAACTATTTATTGTCGCTCCTGTAAGATATGTCAGGAGGTTAAGTCACGAGGTCCACGCAATGCAGCACCTATCCAAGGTGCAGATATTCCTATTCGTCCTTTTCAGAAAATGGCAATTGACATTATTGGTCCTTTTAAAATCAAGTCTGCCAGGGGACACCAATACATCCTTACATATATTGACATGTGTACACGTTGGCCAGAGGCTATACCTCTTAAGAACGTTTCTTCTGCTGATGTAGCAGATGCTCTTTGGCTATTTTTCTCACGTCTGGGTTTTCCCCAACAAATCTTATCTGTTCATGGCACACAATTGGTATCAGACTCTGTGTCTTAGGTGATGGCCATGCTCCGCATTGATAGGTCTCTAAGCAGTGTTTTTCACCCTATGTCAAACGGGTTAGTCGAGTGTCAGAAAAGACCGCTTAAGAATCTACTTGGAAAGATAACTGAGGACCATCCTCAGGATTTGGACAGGGTTTTACCTGCTGCTCTTTTCGCGTATAGAGAAGTGCCAAATGAACATACGGGGTTTTCATCGTTCGAGCTCGTATTTGGTGCGCAACCTCGTGGTCCCATGTCGTTGCTTCACGACCTATTAACTGCTGATGATATCAATGATGACACTCAATCTTCCTACGAATATGTCATTTCTCTGAGACAGAAAATTATCGATTCATGTAGGTTAGCTACCTCTGCATCTGAGTCTGCTAAGGAGAAGGCAAGGCTCTTCGCAAATAGATACAGGTGTCTACGACAACTCTATTCTGGTGACGAGGCATTTGTATTACTCCCTCGTAGAGACAATCGACTTCTTATTTCCTGGAAAGGTCCTTATACTGTAATCTCAAGAATTTCTGATGTCGACTATGTTGTCGATGTTGACGGGAAGCATAAAACCTATCATATTAATATGCTGAAAGAATTTCATGACCGTCCAGACTACCTACAGTCTGTTTTTCAGGCGACAGATGACCCTCCGGTCCGTCATAATCACTACGCATCTCTATCGGTTATTCAGGAGGAAGAGGCTACCTTCTCCGATGTAAATCTTCCTCTTCCTGTTGTCCCACTTCATTCAGCAGAATCATGGGAAAATGTAACTATTTCTTCGGAGTTATGTACAGAAAGACAGCAGCAAGTCTCTTCTTTATTGCGAACTTTTCAGGACGTCCTTACTGACATTCCTGGTCAAACATCAGTCATTACACATGACATAACACTCACTGATTACAACCCTATTAGAGTCCGACCTTACCCAATTCCATTACATTTTCAAACACAGGTCGAAAAAGAATTAGATGAAATGCTACAGTTAAATATAATTGAACCATCTACTTCGGCATATTCCTCTTCTATGGTTATTGTCCAAAAGAAAGACAATAACATACGTCTTTGTGTCGACTATCGTAAATTAAACCAAGTGACTAAATTTGATGCAGAACCAATGCCTTTGTTGGAAGATCTGCTCATCAAGCTTTCTGATTCACCATTCTTTACTAAACTCGACTTGTCCAAGGGATATTGGCAAGTTCCTCTTACTGAACGCGCCAAACCTCTTACTGCCATTTTCGAGATTTCCTTTTAGATTTCGGGGTTACTTATATGCCCACGACTCTATTATACATTAACGCACACTGGTAGAACACTTTTATAACCCTGTTTAATTCATGATCTTAAGTTCGTCTGTGTTACTTTCTCTGTTACCCTTTTTTGTGTAACGGAGGAAGGTTTGATTAACATCGTACAGGGGTCGGAAGTTAACACGGCCACATTTAATAGGTTAGAATTAAAATTAACTGTTGTATTTCATAAAATCCTACCTTTACCAAACAGAGATTTTCATTTGTGTTTTTTTTTCACAGCGACGGCTTTGCGATGACAGTCAGAGCTGCTATATTGATTGAGTAAGCTGTGGTATTTATCGCAAGATTTGCTGTTCCTATGAAACCAGTCGGCAGTTTGACGCCACTCTAGATGTTTTTGGTATCTTCGTGTGCATAGGATGTTCCAAGACTACTGGACTTTTCCTTTCTACGTAACTTCTTTAGGATAGTAGATAATATTGTATATTAGTATAGTATAGTATATTATATAGTATTGTATTAGGATATGGCATAACTACTTTAAGATAGTATGTAGGTTCATCTTTATACACCATTTCATTACCATATTGTTCTTATACTACTGTGTTTTGATAAATGTTGAACGTATGACAATTGTAATGATGCTACTATTTTTACGTAACTGATCATTACATGTGGGTATTGTACAATTTTAAAAAACAATATGAACACAAGAAAAAAGGTATTTTTTCTATCATTGTGATGTATTTTTTTTTTTGGCCCAGCGCTTGATTGTGCACTAGGGGTAACTATGTATAGCGATATTAATACATTGAGAAAATGTTTTTTCTGAGGTTGTGATGTATTTTTTCTTTGCCCCGGCATTATTGTGCGCTAGGGGTAACTGCGCATAGCGATATTATTAATTAATGTCTATAATAAGTTCATCATTGGTACTTTATACGTTTGTTAACTTGGTTATCATGCACATTATGTTGTTTTTGGGCGGTACCTAGTTATTTGTCTTTTGAGATGGATATGCATTGTTTAACTTGTTGTTTGCTTTGGTATATCGTTGTCTGCTCGTTCTTCTTGTGCTTCATCTGGTCTATTCACTTTTCACTTATGATGTCATAGCTAGTCTATACTTGATATACTTCATATTTCTTTGAATTTGTTGATCTTCGTATGCTTATCTCATTATCTGTCTATATGTTACGCACAGATAATTTTTTCTAAGTCATTGTATGATCATTTTTTCCTAAAGACATTGTATGATCATTTTTTGCTAAAGACATTGTATTATTAGATTGACTTAAATCTACACTTTAATTTTTTCGGTCAAAGCTAGATAACTCTGGATATGGAGAGTATCATTCAATATGATGTTACCTCCTCTTGTGTCGAGACACGGTCGGTCCACATTTTTATTAACGAAGTGTGACCATTCTCCTTATTTGGTAGTATCGGTCAACTGTTGTTGGAATGTCTGAAACCTGTGTTGAGGTCTCTGTTCATGTCCAAATAAGGCTCGATCTAGTTAAATATTATCTGGAATGTTCCTAGATCGTCTTGTTTGATCGTTATTTCAAGTGTATAGGTTTTGCGCATGTCCGGACCAGAGGCGTCTGGGAAGTTTCTTTGTCTGTGAGACGACGTAAAGCTGTGAAGCAGAAAGGACGCGTTTTGGCGTCTCTGTGATTTTGTTAGGTATTAGGAGCCTTATTGTGAGATAGTTAGCTTACAAGGTCCTTCCCTTGAGTATTCTAAAACGCCTGGAGGCGTATGTTTTCTGTGGTGTGGATTTTCGAACGAAGGTAATGCCTCATTTACATCCAATCTGTAACTTTACTTATGTTTGACAATGGTCGATCTCTGCTCACGTATACATTACAGAAAGGAAGGTTCTTCTAATAGATATCACACCCCAGGTATTTTCCATACCTGTGATTTATATGTGTACGGGATATCATAAGCCCGAGGAACAGTTCTACGTCCTATGAATATCGCTAGGTCAGCGATTACACCTTTTGTCGAAGGTTAGACTTAGGAATGTTATAAAGGTCAGGTTGACCTGTACTCCATGTATGCTATTCACGTGCGGACGATATGGACTTATTGTATACATCTGATCTGCTAGCATCAGGAGGGGAGTATTCATTATTATGTATGATCATTGATGATCTGCAGCTGACACTGTTGCAGAATTAATATTTATGAACTTTAGGTACCCAGATCTGTGCCATATCATTTATACAGATCCATGAACCAGAACTTTATGATACCGAATACACTGAAGTATTGTTTACTGTATGACTGATGAGTATTGGATCCTACATGACTATCAGCTGGCACCAATATCATTTTTGAATGCTGAAAAATATTGAACTGTGATGTTTATGATGTATGTGAAGTAACTGTCGTTGTGACGTGAAATAAATGATGAAAACGTCAAAAGCAGTTACCTCCTTTATGACTTCGCATGTCACTTTGCCTGTGCTGTAACTCTGTGGACTAGCTAACTACTTTACACACAGCAACAACATAAACCAGATAAGACACCCTACACTACAACTATAATTTAACTGGTGTCGATAGGGGTGGTAATTGAAGTCAGCCTAAATCCACCCTTATCATTTCATGGTGGCCAATAGTTGGTTTATTCTGGTACCAGCTCTCAAGGGGGTCAACAAACCCAGTCATCATCATCATACTACAAGACAACATTACAGCTTCAACTGCTACTTTCCATGAAATTTTTTGAAAGTACCCGGCGTTGCTCGTCAAGTTATCAAAGTTTCATGACGGAGAAGGACAAGTGCCGATTGAATCGATTTACTGTTGCGGATTCAGAAGGTCAAGTGCCGATTAAGTCGATTTATAGGATTCAGAAGGTCAAGTGCCGAAACAACGTTTCCATTATTAGAAGCTCATTTTCTTCGTGATGGCTGTTTATGGGAGCAGATGTTGATCAACGTTGGATCATTTTTCCCCAGAATGCTGATCACATCCTGTTCTGCACCGTGCTGACGCTTGGATTTATAGAAGTTAAGTGGCCTGTTTTGTTTGTGAACTGTGCCCTTATGTTTCAACTGAGCCTTCTGTCTCTCACACTTTTCACTCTGTTTACATGCTTCATGTTTATATTTTATATGTTATTTGTATATTTATATGTTATATTTCAGCGGGTTTCGGTTGGGTGGTGTCTTTCAGTAGAAGATACCACGTCACAGATGTTGTTTTCTTTAGGGACTGTGCAAATTTCCTATTGTGAAATTTGCTAGCGACAAACGTTGCTATATTTGTTTAGTTGTGACGAGTTGTGCTTTATTTTCGTTGTTTTTTGTATGAGATTGCAAATATTGCAACATGCTCATGACTCGCAATGTGCTGGACATATGGGTTTTTCCCGTACAAAGTCGAGGGTTCTTGCGGCTTTCTTTTGGCCATTTGTGAGCAAGGACATACGAATTTACTGTCGTTCTTGCAAAGTGTGTCAGGAGGTCAAATCGAAAGGGCCACGACATGCTGCGCCTATCCAGGCTGCTGACATTCCTATTCGCCCTTTTCAAAAAATGGCAATAGATATTATCGGTCCTTTTAGGATTAAGTCGGCCAGGGGACATCAATTTATCCTTACATGTGTCGATATGTGCACACGTTGGCCAGAGGCTATACCTCTCAAGAGCATCTCAACTGCTGATATCGCAGACGCTCTTTGGCTGATATTTTCTTGCTTGGGTTTCCCCGGAGAAATATTATCAGACCATGGCACTCAACTTATATCAGACACTATGTCACAGGTAATGTCTATGCTACATATTAAAAGGTCTCTCAGCAGTATCTAGCACCCAGTGTCTAATGGGTTAGTTGAGCGTTTGAATAGGACTCTAAAAACTTTACTTGGGAAAATAACTGAGGATCATCCTCAGGATTGGGACAGGGTTTTACCCGCGTCTCTCTTTGCGTATAGAGAGGTTCCCAATGAACACACAGGATTTTCTCCTTTTGAACTTGTCTTTGGCGCGCAACCGCGCGGCCCTATGTCTTTACTACACGATCTTATCACTGCCGATAATATTAGCGATGAGACTCAATCTTCTTACGAGTATGTCATTGCTCTTAGGCAAAAGATCATCGAGGCATGCAAACTAGTAACTTCTTCATCCGAATTTGCTAAAGAAAAGGCAAGGCAGTTTGCAAATAAAAATAGATGTCTACGACAACTTTGTCCAGGTGACAAAGCTCTCGTTCTTCTTCCTTCAAGGGAGAACAGACTTCTTATTGCATGGAAAGGTCCATATGCAATAGTCTCCAAGATTTCCGATGTCGACTATATAGTCGATATTGATGGAAAGCATAAGACTTTCCACATAAATATGCTCACGGAATTTCATGAAAGACCAGACTATTTGCAGCCTATTTTCCAGGCAACGGAAAAGTACCTCATGGTCATTACTCATCCCTGTCAGTTATACATGATGAGGAAACTACATTTTCTGATGTCAATCTTCCACTTCCTATGGTCCCACTTCATTCGACGGAATCTTGGAAAAACGTTACCGTTTCTCCTAATCTTTCCGCTGAGGAACATCGACAAGTTTCTTCGATGTTGCAAACGTTTCAGGATGTCCTTACAGACATCCCGGGACACACACATGTCATCGAACATGACATAGTGCTTACTGACCATAATCCTATCAGAGTCAGACCTTATCCGATACCTATCCATTTTCAGTCACAAGTCGAAAAAGAATTGGATGAAATGATTCGATTGGAAATCATTGCACCATCCACTTCAGCATACTCTTCGTCTATGGTTATTGTTCGAAAGAAGGATAATAACCTTCGCATTTGCGTAGATTATCGCAAATTGAACCACGTTACGAAGTTCGATGCTGAACCTATGCCTTCATTGGAAGAGCTACTAAATAAACTTTCTAATTCTAGGTTCTTTACCAAACTAGACTTGTCTAAAGGTTATTGGCAAGTTCCTTTAACTCAGTGGTTCCCAAAGTGGGCGGTACCGCCCCCCTGGAGGCTTTGGAAGGGTCCAAGGGGGCGATACGGAAAAAATGGGCCAGAGGGGGGCGTTCAGTAGTAAACAGTGGGCGTTTAGTAGTAAGGGGGGGGGGGTTCAGGATTTGACAAGCTAAATTCAATACGTGCGGGGGAGAAAGGAATTGTTGATTTGAGAGACAACATCAGTGAAGCGGGGACGATGTGAATGGTTGTATTACTAGGATCATTAAGCAGGACATAGTTTCGTCTATGCGTGTCGTTCTGAGCTCAGGTAACCATCGCTGACCATAAACGGTAATCGGGAACTGCTAGGAAAGGTGGTTAACCAAACACCTATTGTCCATTCGTTCACTCCTGAAGGAAGAGAAATGATCCGTGCCGATGGCATGGACGAAATTAGATACTTGCTGGTGATTCAGAAAGTACCAACTTTGCTTTGTTGCGGTATTTATTGTCTCGGTATTTGCGGGGGCTAGTGGTAACTAGATATTCGCAGATTGGTAATAAATAAGAGAAAAGGTTCAAGGGAGAAAGTTTTTAACGGTACTTGGTATTATAAATCAGTCTTTGAACCGGCTTTCCTACCTTACATTCAGACTTTCGTAAATCGACTGGCGCGATATACGTTTCCCGTCTATTTCAACTTTGCGCTGGCTATGAGCAAAACCAACAAACTTTCTCAGCTTTTCTTGTGAACATTGGTTTCAAATAAGCGTGTACCGGGTATCAAACAATTTCATTCTGTCGATAAGGTAAGTTTTCTTACTTATATTTTTTGTTTCTTTGCACAGAGCTAGCATCAGTTTTACTAACATTAATTATTAATTAAGCAGATACATTTTAATACAGATTTGCCGTATATTGAATATTTCTGTTCAATCCATTATATTACATCCTTTTAATTTGTTACCAGGATCTCCACACTTTGTAGTTAGGCTACTGTCTCTCAATTTTTAAATCTGAAGACCTATCAATATAGTGCGTTATTTTATATGTTGTTCATATTAAATAACTATTATTATACTTTATGAAATGATTATTGGGTTACTTCAGTGTTGGTGTGGCTGTTGCTAATTGTGTTTGTTTGTTTTTTTCTTCTGATTATTGTATTTTTTAAATTTATTTATGGCTGTGGTTAAGAAACTTTATAAAATAGAAGAGTAAACTGGTAAGAACATCTGTGTCAACATTTTTGTAAAGCCACTTTTAAATCAGCTTTTGTTGTTTACTCGACGAACATTTTTCTATCTGCAAAATTGTAAAATCAATTCTTTGTTTTCGAATTCAGAACAAATATGGCAAAAGCAGAACAAACCAAAAAGAAGTGCAGACAATACAGCGTGGAATATCTGAAATATGGATTTATTCCAGCACTAAATAACCAACAACTGCCAATGTGTCTATTATGTGAGAGGGCCTTTTCAAATGAGGCGATGAAACCTTCCAGACTACTTGAACATTTGAAAAAAATTCACCCAGATAAAACAGATAAAAGTTTGACATATTTTCAGTCACTTCGTGAAAACTTTCAGAAACGTAAAACAATCCGTGACATATTTGTCAACACTTCACAACAAAGCTGTGATGGTTTGCGAGCTTCATACAAAATTTCATTGCTGATAGCTAAATCTGGAAAGTCTCATACAATCGCAGAAAATTTGATTTTGCCAGCTACTCGTATAAGGGAGTTTGTGAGTACAGTTATGCATAAGTCACCTGAACAAATAATTAAAGCAATTCCGCTCAGCAATACCTCTGTTCAAAGAAGAATAGATGAAATGGCTGAGAATGTTGAAAATACATTGTGCAAGATACTTAGGACAACAGAATTTGCATTGCAGTTGGATGAGTCAACTTTGCCTAGCAACGAATCTTTGCTTCTTGCCTATGTTCGCTTCGTAAAAGATGAAAGCTTGGTTCAAGAGTTGTTATTTGCTAAGCAACTAGTAACTGATACAAAAGGAGAATCAATATTTCGTGTAGTAGAGAAATGTTTCAAAGAGAAGGACATTCCGCTTACTAACATTCTTGCTTGTGCAACAGATGGGGCACCATCAATGATAGGTTGTTACCGCGGGTTTTTCGCTTTCTTAAAAGAAGCTGTACCTGGTATATTTACAATACACTGTAATTCAAAGACACCATCTTGTCGCAAAAAATCTAAGTGATCGGCTTCACAAATCATTAAGTACTGGTATCACAGTGATTAACAAAATTAAGTGCCATGCTCTCAATTCTCGACTATTTCGAGAGCTTTGTACTGAGAATGATGAACAGTTTGAACGTTTGCTGACGCACACAGAAGTTAGGTGGCTCTCAAAAGGAAATTGTCTGAGACGCTTTTATGCTCTTTTTGAAACTGTGGTAGAATTCTTCAAAGACTTGCATGCTTCGCTCAGTACAGAACTAACGAATATCAGGCATGACATTGCATATTTGTCAGATTTATTCACAAAGTTTAACGAAATAAATCTACAACTGCAAGGAAGGAAATGATATTAATCTTATAAAAGTCAAATCTGTCGTCTCTACGTTTCTGGCCAAATTAACGCTATTCAAACGTAATATTGGCCGTCGCGAGTTAATCCAATTTCCCAGCCTCTTAAGAGTTGGAAGAGAAAGACAAAATACCAGAGGATAATCTTCAACTATATTTTGCACATCTAGATATGCTGCATAAAGACATGTCTCAGAGGTTTCAGGATCTTCTTTTGAGCACGATTCCAGACTGGATAATAAATCCATTCCTGGACGCGTGCAGTGAGGAACTAGGAAGGGTGGAAGATGAACTGATATCGCTACAATATGACGCTGAGCTTAAGCCAATGTTCAAGAAATCATATCAAGACTTTTGGTTGCAGAAAGAAATCTCTGAACGCTACCCTGCAGTGTGGGGAAAGGTTAAGATGTTCTGTATTGCCTTTCCAACATCGTATTTAGTAGAGCGTGGTTTCAGCGCGGTTGTCCAACTTCTTTCGAAGCAGAGAAACAGACTGCAGATTACATGTACTGAAAGTGGGGATCTGAGACTCCTTCTAAGTAACTTTCAGCCCGATGTTGAGAAGCTGATATCACCACACCAGGCACATCCATCTCACTGAAGTTAAGAATGAAGTAAGTTTGTTACTAATTTACTTTCGCATACTGCTGTTTGTTTTACAGCATTAAGTAATTAAGTTTTTCTGTTTAAATTAAGTTAATAAATAAGCGTATCCGTAGCTTTATATTAGAATGTGATAAATTGAGCAATTAGTTGTTACTGTATTAACAGTTGCTCTTATTTTTCGCTCTTTACATTTTTTTAATGTAATGTGGGGAAATGCAGGGGGGCGCTGGGGACATGCCCTGGGAGCCAAGGGGGCGGTGACCCAAAAAAGTTTGGGAAACACTGCTTTAACTGAACGTGCCAAACCTTTTACAGCTTTTTTCTACACCTAGGGGTTTATTCCAATGGAATTTCATGCCTTTCGGTCTTATGAACGCCCCTGCTACATTCGTACGCATGATGCGGCGAATTCTCGCATATCGTACAGATGTCATAGCATACTTAGACGATATCTGTCTGTTCAGTGATTCCTGGGAAGATCACTATTTGGGTTTATACGAATTGCTGTCTACTCTTCGCGAGTATAACTTGACTGCAAAACCCTCTAAAGCCTTTATAGGATTTAGTGAGATTTCTTTCCTGGGTCATCGTGTTGGTCATGGTCTTTTAAAGACAGAGGACCACAATGTTTCAAAAATACTTAACATTTCTGTCCCTAAGACGAAGACACAAGTGCGGAGTCTCTTAGGTTTGATCCAATTTTACGGACGATTCATTCCGAATCTGTCCTCCATTATGTCACCGTTTTCTACTTTACTGAAGAAAGGATCGCCTAATCTGATCCGCTGGTCTCAAGAGTGTCAATCCTCATTGGACCAGGTGAAAACTCTATTTTCATCTCCACCTATCCTTAGGTTACCTACTATTGAAAAGACTTTTGTTCTTCGAAGTGACGCCTCGTCAACTGGGATTGGGGCAGCACTTATGCAGGAGTATTCTGATACTCTGCATCCGGTGATGTATATCTCTAGGAAATTAAATGCTGCAGAAAAGAATTACTCGGTTTTAGACCGTGAATTATTGGCTATGGTATGGTCTATTCTGAAGTTACAAAGATTTATTCTAGGCGCACATTTCATTGTGGAAACCGACCAGAAAGCTCTTACTGCTATTCAGAGCAAAAACTTGAAGAGCTCGAGGTCTACTCGATATGCCATAGCTCTTCAACCATTTCATTTCACGGTGCGAGCTATCCGTGGTTCGGATAATGTGATGGCGGACATTCTGTCCAGGTGCCCACACAATTCCACATAATTCTTCTGTCATATATATTTCCTGATATACAATTCAATACTATAATGACATATTAGCACATATTTTCTCACTTTTGGGGAATTTATAACGTTGTACCATGTAATTTCTTTTTTTCTGTTACCGATTTGAGCATAACAGAAGAAGGCTTAGTTAGCGATATACGGGCCAAAAGGTCACATGGCCACATTTGGTTATTATATTTTAATGATTGTATTAAGAGATTTAACATTTGTTTTAAAGATTTGTGTTATTGATATTTTCGCAGCACATCATTGAAGTCTGCGAGATTTTGTACATTGTGGAACTTTGAAGTTATCTAGTCCTGTCCTGGATTGGGAGCGGATGATGTCCACATCTTCTTGTATCGATTGTATTTAGGTCTACGAGAAACAGCACATGTATTAGTAATTATTAATAATGCATTAGATAATGTACTCTTTGTTCAAATATGTGTTATATTATATTGCGGTATATTGGTATATTACACCGCTGTTTGCACAACATTTCATTGTATAATACTAGGATAATATATTTAATTTCATAGATTTGTATGAGTATAATTTGACTTTCATTATGATATTGCCTTCATTGTGGCGTGTGTGTTGGTGGCACCTTCCTGGAATATATACGCGTAAACTTAGGTAAATTTTTTTTTCTCTAAGGATCTGAGATAGCTAGCCTCATTTTTAGGCAATATATCCGCGCATCATACGTGCGTTGGGAGCCTTGGGTTTTCTTCCGGCTCCAGGATTCAAAAAAAAAAAGTTTCATTTTTTTTCCCGGGAGGGTGCGGTAATGTTACGCACAGATCATTTTTTCTAAGTCATTGTATGATCATTTTTTCCTAAAGACATTGTATGATCATTTTTTGCTAAAGACATTGTATTATTAGATTGACTTAAATGTACACTTTAATTTTTTCGGTCAAAGCTAGATAACTCTGGATATGGAGAGTATCATTCAATATGATGTTACCTCCTCTTGTGTCGAGACACGGTCGGTCCACATTTTTATTAACGAAGTGTGACCATTCTCCTTATTTGGTTGTATCGGTCAACTGTTGTTGGAATGTCTGAAACCTGTGTTGAGGTCTCTGTTCATGCCTAAATAAGGCTCGATCTAGTTAAATCTTATCTGGAATGTTCCTAGATCGTCTTGTTTGATCGCTATTTCAAGTGTTTAGGTTCTGCGCATGTCCGGACGAGAGGCGTCTTGGAAGTTTCTTTGTCTGTGAGACGATGTAAAGCTGTGAAGCAGAAAGGACGCGTTTTGGCGTCTCTGTGATTTTGTTAGGGATTAGGAGCCTTATTGTGAGATAGTTAGCTTACAAGGTCCTTCCCTTGAGTATTCTAAAACGCCTGGAGGCGTATGTTTTCTGTGGTGTGGATTTTCGAACGAAGGTAATGCCTCATTTACATCCAATCTGTAACTTTACTTATGTTTGACAATGGTCGATCTCTGCTCACGTATACATTACAGAAAGGAAGGTTCTTCTAATAGATATCACACCCCAGGTATTTTCCATACCTGTGATTTATATGTGTACGGGATATCCTAAGCCCGAGGAACAGTTCTACGTCCTATGAATATCGATAGGTCAGCGATTACACCTTTTGTCGAAGGTTAGACTTAGGAATGTTATAAAGGTCAGGTTGACCTGTACTCCATGTATGCTATTCACGTGCGGACGATATGGACTTATTGTATACATCTGATCTGCTAGCATCAGGAGGGGAGTATTCATTATTATGTATGAACATTGATGATCTGCAGCTGACACTGTTGCAGAATTAATATTTATGAACTTTAGGTACCCAGATCTGTGCCATATCATTTATACAGATCCATGAACCAGAACTTTATGATACCGAATACACTGAAGTATTGTTTACTCTATGACTGATGAGTATTGGATCCTACATGACTATCAGCTGGCACCAATATCATTTTTGAATGCTGAAAACTATTGAACTGTGATGTTTATGATGTATGTGAAGTAACTGTCGTTGTGACGTGAAATAAATGATGAAAACGTCAAAAGCAGTTACCTCCTTTATGACTTCGCATGTCACTTTGCCTCTGCTGTAACTCTGTGGACTAGCTAACTACTTTACACACAGCAACAACATAAACCAGATAAGACACCCTACACTACAACTATAATTTAACTGGTGTCGATAGGGGTGGTAATTGAAGTCAGCCTAAATCCACCCTTATCACTATACTTCTTTTTTTTACACTTACTTCTATCCCTCTTTTGTTCATTTTTGTTAGAGTTACTTAACATAGGGTAATCCTGATGTGTAGATATTATGATTGCATCAACCTCAATTGTTTTTAATTTTTTGTTCGATGTATTTTAAAAAAAATGATCAAATCATTTTTTCCCCGGGGGTCGGTGTAGTCTGTTAAGTCATATTTTATTAAGGGGAGTTAAGTGTTAAAGACTTGTATGCACAGGTCGGATTTTTGTAAACACGCTCTGTGTGATGTGAGATTTTTCTTTGTGGGGGGCTGTAGGCTCAGTAATTTTTGAACACAGCTCTACTGACTAGCTGTTAGTTTGGTTTTTTAAAAATATGATAAAGAATCTGGTCGAATATTCTATGAAATAGTTTGGGGGGAAAGGCGGATGAATTCAGCTCACATCTCAAGCTGCGAATTCGCGCTTGGATGAAATTTTACTGAGCTGTTTTTGAGCAGCGGATATTTCGTGACAGTACGCTTCTGGCAGAGCTCCAAAGTAGACGTTTACCATTTTCGTGAGTGTGTTCTATAATATACGAGTGGCGTTCAGAAAGTAATGCACCACATCGTTTTTCTCAGGAGCTGTTTATTCAAAAAGCATGAAATTTATACACAATATACATGGATATGTCATGTAAACATCGGTATTATTCAATATAATCCCCATCAAATTGTACGGCTTTATGCCAGCGCGAAACAAGTGCATGTATTCCTAGTCCGTACCAGATTTTGTCTTGATCATGTAGCCATTTCTTCGCTGCATGAATCACTCCTTCATCATCTTCAAACCTTGTCCCACGGAGTGCATCTTTAAGTGGACCAAATAGATGAAAATCAGAGGGTGCCAAATCGGGACTATAGGGTGGATGCGGTAGTACAGTCCAACCCAATTTGGTGATTGCTTCCCGTGTTGCCAGACTTGTGTGAGGTCGCGCATTGTCGTGAAGGAGAAGCAGGTCTGCTGGATTCTTGTGCGGCCGAACTCTGCGAAAACGTTGATTGAGTTTTTTCAATGTCTTAATGTAAGCTTGCGAATTGATTGTCTCTCCTCTTGGCATAACGTCCACAAGAATCACATCTTCAATGTCCCAAAAGACAGTGATCATGACCTTTCCAGCTGAAGGAATTGTCTTGAATTTGTTCCTTCTTGGTGATTGCGGATGATGCCACTCCATTGACTGTCTTTTTGTCTCAGGTTCAAAATGATGTGCCTAGATTTCGTCACCTGTAACGATTTTAGCCAAAAAGTTCTCTCCATCAGCATTGAAACGCTCCAACAATTCAGAAGAAATTGCTTTCCTTTGCAATCGGTGGTCATTTGTGAGACTTCGAGGAACCCATCTTGCGCAAACCTTAGAAAATCCGAGAGTTTTTATAACTGCTTTTGCACTACCAATGCTGACTGACAGCTGTAAGGCCAATTGTTGAGTAGTGATTCGCGTCTCAGTCAGAATAATGCCCTCAGCGCATTTCAACATTTCTGCGTTGGTGGCTGTGGCAGGACGTCCACAGCACGGCCGATCAAGCAGCTCCGTATCTCCACTTCCTGATTCTTTGACTCTCTTAACCTACCGACTGACTGTACTCCTGCAAAACATAGACGCTTGTGAATATTCACAACAGTTTCCTTCTCTGCAACGAGAAATTCTATCACAATTCGCTGTTTATAACGCAAGTTGCTAACACGCTCCATTTCAACGGTTTAGGGCAGCCGTATTATTAGGCCGGTTGCGGTGCAATTTGGTGCACACAATTGGCACATGCCATATTTAAAGTGTGCAAAATATCATGCTTCTATCTTCATTATTAGCTGAGAAAAAAAGATGTGGTGCATTACTTTCTGAACGCCCCTCGTATATATATATATATTTTTGTGAAAGGAATATTTAATAATTGATATTGATTCTAAGCCAGGGATATTACGGCTTACTTACTAACGTACGTTATTGTGTATTGAGAAATATTGACTGGAATGTTCTTTGCCCCGGTATTTGCTATTCTAAGCCTTGGATAATGGCTTGCTAATGTACTGTTTACTGAAGTGGATTGCTGTACGAGTATATCGAGAGTTGCTGATGTTATAAGAATCATGATGTTATTCCTCTAATGAATATTTAATCCTGTGGATTATACTGCTGACTATTAGATGCTATGTGCTACAACTCATTTGCCACGTATTTTATACTTGTAGTAACCTATGACAGTGTGCTGTTTTCTGATGTCCACGTTGCTGTGTAGTCAATAAACTGTGTCGAACGTTTTCCACTAGTTACTACATTTTCCTGACTATTTACGTTTGCTGAGGTGTGTGTGATTGCTACGGAGAGTTAATCTAGGACTACATGACGTTCGCGTATGTTGTATGCTGTTATCTACATTGTCACAGACTTGTCGGCTACCTGTAAGCCCGACCTAAGCTGATCGCCATTTATGAGCAATTATATTAACTTATCTCCAGCCATCCTGCCTGTAGAAGTGTTACAGCAATTACAACCTGTAGCAACGACCGACGTTATTTTTTCTGCGTGTAAACACACTTTCATCAATCTCAACCATCGTATTGAGACCACCAATTACAGCAGGATTAGCAATTAATGTATTTGCACAAACCTCACGGAGGTTGCTGTTCCATTTTATGACAGGTTTTTTGGCAATTCCTTGCTCTGATTTACAGAAAGCAATGCTAGTCATCTCTTTACTCCAACAGTAAATGAACAGAATAATCTGCCTGAAGGACAGATGTGTGCCCCCTAGCCATGTGCCAGAACAAACAGGAATGTCCTGCTGACATGTGCGGCATCTCTAACGATCTTGGCGAACTGTGAGCGACAAACTCATGACATGATTGTTAGCACACAGTCGGACGATGTGTATAATTCCTCGTTCCTGCAAAAACTGCACACCATTCGTTTTGCTGCGTGTAAAATCTGACAACTCCAAGAGATTCATCTTCCACGGCCTTGACACGGCGATTGAATGACAAGGTGTTAGATTTATCGCGCGAATTTAAGAAAAAGTATGGTGCTTCGTGTGGCTACTAAATTTTAACAATTATAATCTGTGGGTGATAAAAGACACATGTACCTGGAAGTCTTCCCAGTACAGCACAAACACCAAATTAAGACTGCATGACTTTATGAAATACCTCGGAGCTATTATAGACCGAAAGGGAGGCATCAAAGAAGAGTTGGCCACTCGAAAAGCAGCAGCTGAGAGACTTTTTCAGGCCATAAATCGAGGATTCCTCACCAAGAGAGGGGTTGGTAAGAAAACGAAGATGGCTGTATACCGCTCCACCTATGTCCCAGTCTTGACATATGGATGCGAGTCATGGACAATGACTACAACCCATAAAAGCCAGATCCAAACCTCAGAAATGAGGTATCTGAGGAAGGTGGTTGAAGTAACAAAAAGAGACATGGTACGCAACCAGACGATACGTCAAGGCCTAAAATGCCACCCCCTACAGACCCAAGTAGAACAGTCCCAACTAAGATGGTTTGGCCATGTCTGCAGAATGGGAGAAGATCGGCTACCACGACAAGCATGGGAAACAAAGAGCCAAGGATCCAGACCCCGAGGACGACCCAGAGTCCGCTGGGAGGACAACATTAGACAATCTTTGAAGGACCGAGGACTAGAATGGAACCAGGCCAGGAGGAAGACAGCCGATAGAATAGTCTGGCGCTCTCTCTTCCAAACCTCTACACCTCACGGTAGAAGGGGAACGACTAAGTAAGTAAGTAAGACTTTATGTGGTTCTCTATGGTGCGGAATGTTGGAGATTAACAGAGAAGGAAATGTCGAAACTGTTCTCCTTCCACACAATCTGCCTGAAGATAATTTTCCCAATCTTTTGGCCATACACCATCAGCAACCAAGAACTACTTATTCGGAGTAACCAGGAGGACAAACACACCACCATAGCTGGCAGACGCTGAAGTTGGGTTGGCCACGTCTTCAGAAGGGACCCTGACACATAGGATGGCAAGGACCGTTCACTGTCGTAGATAAAATTTCCCGGACCAACTACAAAATATCCGTCCGAGGAAATGAGAAAATTTATCACATAAACCTCCTTAAACACTACATCGAACGATCTGTGGCGGAACCTTTACACTTGATGACTCTGGCTCTCGCATCGGAAGTGGACTTTGAAACTCACACTGAAGTACCCACTCCGACCCCAAGAAATGTATGAGGACGTGAAAACGTGCCCACAGCTATCAGAGATAGAAAATAGCCAGGTGATGCAACTTTTAAAGGATTTTGCTCATCGAGCAGCCCAGGCTGACCCATTTAGTCGAATTTGACATAAAGGTGTTAGACTCGACGCCGATCAGAGTAAAACCATATCCTCTCCCCTACGCTAAAGCCACAGCGTTGAGGGAAAAATCGAGCATGTACTCGAAGCGGGCATCATCGCTAAATCGGTCTCTCCCTACAGTTCTAGTGTGGTACTCCTCAGGAAGCCATCCGGAGAGCACAGGCTGTGTATTGATTACTGGAGGCTAAACGCAGTAACAGAATACCAGGCACAGCCTTTGTCAGATCAAAATCTATTATTTGCTAAACTGAGCAAAGCTCATTTCTTCTCTAAGATAGATTTGAGCAAAGGCTACTATCAAATTCCTGTTAAAAACGAGATTCGACCATCGCTCGCGTTTAGCACAATGGAAGGACATTGCGAGTTTAATCTGCTCCCTGTCACAAAGTAGCTTTAATTAGAATCTGTCTGAGTACAGAGACAAGACACCAGTTTTGAAGAAAGTCTGAGAAGATTATGATTAGAATTACAGTGAATGTGGAAGGATGAAACTTATAGCTTCAAGCGTGAAAACCTAGATTGACTCTCCCTCGCCACTTGTGACTTATTTACTAGCTACTGTCTCACCACCTCTGACTACCAGAAGGAGATAAGGTTACACTAAATTATCCACAGACACCACTACACAGTCAAAGCATACAAGTACAGTATAGTTAAAGATAAACTGATCCAGTGTACATTTTATAGTTTATTAAACAACAAATAAATACTACAGCAAACAACAATAACTTGCGAGTTCGCACAACCTGGAAAAAAGGAACAAATCAAGTGAAAGACACAATATAAAATTACCACGCTCTCTTTCACACCTGCACGAAATCAACTAAGGATAAAGACATATGCTTGGCGGGGGTCTCTAAGTAAGAGCCACCACTCATGACTACACTATTGTTACTAACTAAACACACTGTCCCGCTGAAGATGTATAAACTAAATGAGTACACTGTCTCAAAGACGCTCTAGGCGGTCCTGCACAACTAACTAATACACCACAAGAAATGCTACGCTAATTGATTTTGCAGCACTACATCAGAGGCTGCCCCCTAATTTTTTCTATCTAACCCTACTGTCCCTCGCTAAACTCCTCTCTCTCTCTCTCCTCTGTCTCGGTTCAGTGCCTTTTACGCTACCGTCTTTGTCTGAGGCTCTGATTAGTTGCTTTTCGTCACGCACCTCCTCCCGTTAGCATTTAGAAAGGCATGTTTTTTCTCTCTCCTTTCCCGAATACTGATGAAGGGGCCTTTGGTGAATACAGCTATATGTTGTTGCCTAAGGCTGTACATTTTATCACTGCTGATGACTCTTCAAACCGACTAGCTAACCCGCTTCGGGTTAAGGCCTATTGCATTATTGTGGCAGTATGTAAACAACACCAGGCAACGTAGCCTGTGTTTTGTGTTGGCCTTTACGAGCTAAGAGCTCCGATTTAGAGGCAAGTCTCCCACGGAGGTATGGTTCCTCCCGTCAAGAGAACGTCTAATTTTTCTCAGTGTTGCAGACGTAACTGGGCGCCAGGTACAGGTGCGTACCCAGTTTTCTTGAATTACACTGATGTCTCGTGCCTCCTTCTCTCTAGAAGATTTAGGCTTAGGTTTATCTATAACCTCCTCGCCGTGAAACGCTGTAAAACAAAAATAACAACATCTGTACAACAATTCAAAATTACCTAATACATAACACAGTAACACCCAAAATTCATCTACACCCTGGTGTCCCCTAAATTAATAAATCTCCCCTACAGATTGGATTTACCCCTGTCTGTGTAAAAAATCACACATGTTACGGAAACAGCAATAAATGAAAAAACTTTGATGCGGGACGGACATCCGGAGTCTCAGGCTCGTATGACTGACAGTGGTGAAAGCCAAAAGGAAGCCACTGGCATGAAAACGGATGCCCAGACCGCAAAACACGAAACCAGAATTGGTTTTTGGAATGTCAGAACTATGAATGAGGCAGGAAAGCTGAGACAGATCACAGCAGAGATGAGAAATTACAAACTACATATCCTGGGAATAAGCGAGAGCAGATGGACAGGGATGGGGAGAATAAAAACAGCTACAGGGGGGTAGGGCTGGAGTGTGTAAGGGATAGTACCTCACGGTGAGAGGCAGTCACTTCCTCTTTTTGAGGATGGCCTGGATCCTATTTGGTTCCCCCACTCCAGTTCAGCTCATGTATGGCTCCTCGAGTCTGCTTGTGTACGGCAGCGCCACCCCCCGGGCAACGGCTTTGACTGGCCGGCAGAACTACATGAGCAAATTGAAAAAGGGAGGTCCCCCTTAAACAGTACACACAACTGCTGGCCGAACGGGCGGATGATCAATAATATTTTGACAACGGCTTCTAGGGCAGGAGTTGGAAAGGCCTGGTATTGGGCTGAGGGCGCACCATGGACTGTAATGGTAAGCGGCCAGAACCATCCAGAAAGCAATGGCAAACTACTGGATGTACAATGCCAAGAAATCCATAATGGCTAATTTGAACAAATGTATACGGAAATAAACAAAGCGGCAGATAACAACGTCATGAATGAAGCGGAACGTGAACCAGAACCTACCATAGAGGAAGTCCGGAACGCAATCAAACACTTCTTCTCTTCTTCGATCCTTAACCACCGACCGTCAAAGCAGTCAGTGGCCATCACGCCTAGTGGCGTCTTGTAGGGCAACAACAAATTGATTCCACTTTGCACGGTCGGTGGCCATCCTTCGTACAGTGCCCCAACTCTGGTTCATTCTTTGCATCTCAGCCTCCACGGTCCTCCGCCAAGTTGTTTTTGGTCGGCCTCTCTTTCGCTTTCCTTCCGGGGTGCAAAGCATAGCTGTTCTTGTGATGGCATCGGGGTCTCTTCTGAGGACATGACCAACCCAGCTCCAGCGTCTGCCAGCTATGATGGTGTGCATGTCCTCTTGCTTGCTACGAGTAAGCAGATCTTGGTTGGTGATGGTATTCGGCCAAAAGATGCGGTGAATATTTCTTAGGCATGTTGTGTGAAAAGAGGACAATTTTGACATTTCCTTCTCTGTGACTCTCCAGCATTCCGCACCATAGAGAAGCACAGAAAGCACGCAACTCTGGTATAATCATAATTTTGTGCTTGTGCTGTATTGGGAGGACTTCCAGATGTTGTTTAGGCTAAAGAAGGCTGTTTTTGCCTTATTCATTCTGATGTTGATGTCTTTGCCTGCCCCACCGTCTGGTGTTACTATGCTTCCTAGGTATGTGAAGGTATCTGTCTGTACCAATTGCTGATTCCTTACTGATATGGGCTCAGGGTTGCTCACATTGAGCGTCATGACCTCAGACTTCTTTAAATTGATGTTCAAGCCCACCTGCTGGCTAAATTTATTAAGTCTATCCGTTTTTTCCTGGATGTGTTGATGTGAATGTGCCAGCAGTGCAATGTCATCTGCATATTCCAGATCTTCCAATGTAGAAAATGTAGTCCATCTTATTCCTCTTGGACTGCCCTCTGTTGTCTGGCGCATCACCCAGTCTATGACTGTTAAAAAAAGAGTGGTTGATAAGGGGCATCCCTGTCGTACTCCTGTCTTCAAACACTTAAAAAGTGGAAAATCTCCGGGTTGTGATGAAATAACAGCTGAAATGATACAGGCAGGAGGAGAAGGCAGCGCTCGTATATACCATGCATTATGCTGCAAGATCTGGCAAAGCGGAATTTGGCCCAAGGAATGGAAAAGATCAATTTACATACCCTTGCCAAAAAATGGGCAACCTGAAACTGTGCACAAACTACAGAACTATAGCTCTTATAAGCCATGCCAGCAAAATACTATTACAAATCATAATGAAAAGGATGCAACAAAAGCTAGAAACAGAAATAAACGAAGTACAGGCGGGTTTTCGACCAGGTAGAGGCACTAGAGATCATATATTCAACATGAGGATCATCATAGAAAAGTGTAGAGAATTCAACGTTGACCTACATACTTGTTTCATTGATTACACCAAGGCTTTCGATTGTGTACAACATCAGCAATTATGGGCTATTATGGAAAATATGGGATTTCCAAACCACCTTATACAACTCATCGCACTGCTGTACCAAGAACAACAGGCAGCCGTAAGAATAGAGGGGGAAACATCAGAATGGTTTGAAGTACAGAAAGGAGTAAGACAAGGCTGTACCCTTTCCCCTTACCTGTTTAACATTTATGCCGAGAATATCATGAGAAACGTAAGAGAAGACCAAGAACACACAGAGTTTGACTCATTTAACATCGGCGGGTACCAGATCCCGGAAATCAGATATGCTGACGACACAGTCCTCCTATCGACCAACGCAGAAGGACTTGAACAATTAATTCTGTCCACCAAAAAACACAGCGAGGCCCAGAATCTATACCTAAACACCAAGAAGACCAAAGTATTGACAACAGACAAAGTAAAGACCAAACCAGAAATTGAAATTGATAACGAAGAACTGGAAAGTGTTAATGAATTCGAATACTTAGGATCAATCATCAACAGCTCTGGCGACTGTGCAGTAGAAATTAAAAGAAGACTTGCAATTGCTTCACATAAACTAATACAGATGAAAAACCTATGGCAAGGCACAAGCAAAGAAACAAAGTTACAACTGATCAGAGCATGTATATTCCCAGTAGCAACATACGGCTGCGAGACTTGGACACTCAATAAAACAGTTGCAAAAAAGATTACATCATTCGAAATGAAATGCTACAGAAGGATGTTGAGAATACCCTGGACAGAAAAAAAGACCAACAGAGAAGTACTGCACTCACTAAACGTACAGGAACATTGGCTCCTAAATACCATCGCAATAAGGAAGCTGAAATTTTTCGGTCATATAAAAAGACATAATAGTCTGGAAAAAACAGTGATGGAAGGCATGGTCCCTGGAAAAAGGGGAAGGGGTCGACCTAGACGACGGTGGACCCAGGACATCACAGAGAGTCTGAACTTGTCTTTGGCTGATGCAGGTCGACTTGCCCAGAATCGTGATGCGTTCAGAGCAGCTGTAATGGAGACAACGTTCTGGAAAGAATACGTCAAATGATGAATGACAGGGGAAACAGTACTCTATTCTGGTAGAGAGGATGGACAGCACAACGAAGGTGTAGCCATTATCCTTAAGAAAGGAATGGAAAGGTCTCTACTGGAATGGAAACCCATTAACAACAGACTAATAAGAGCAAGACTGAGAGGGAGATTCACCAACACCACAATTATACAATGCTACGCACCAACAAACGACAGCGATGAAGAGATCAAGGACGAGTTCTATTAACAGGTACAAAAGGAAATGGAAACTGTACCCAGGTACGATCTTATTATAGTAATGGGAGACCTAAATGCGAAAGTTGGAACACACAATAATTATAACGAAAGAGTAATGGGGAAATGCGGCAGTGGAACAGCAAATGAGAATGGGGACAAATTAATAAGCTTCTGCAGTATTAACAACCTGGTCATTGGAGGAACACTTTTTCAACACAAAGAAGTGCACAAGTTAACATGGGAATCACCAAACGGACGAGACAAAAACCAAATGGATCACATAATGATCAATGGCAGATAGAGACATGCACTACAAGACGTGAAAGTAAGAAGAGGCGCAGATGTGGGAAGTGATCATCACCTAGTAGTAGCAAGACTGAAGGTGAAACTCAAAGCTGCTGGACCAGTTGCAGTCAAACAGAAAAGATATAACATCACGAAACTTAAGGATTCCCTCACCAGAAAAGCGTTCGTGGTCGACGTAAAGAGACGATATCTGATTACAAAAACCCAGGAAAGAACAAAGACCGACGATGTCGAACAGAAATTCAACACCATCTCAACAATATACAAAGAAAGCAGCAAGTCATGCTTGGGATTCCAGGAAAGAAAGAGTCAAGACTGGATAACACCAGAAACACTAAACACCATAGCGAAGAGAAAGGAAATGAAAAGAAAGAAAACAGAAGCTAAGTCTCCCAGGTTAAAGGCAATATATAGTGAACAGTACAGTCAGCTGGACAAGGAAGTAAAACGTCAAACCCGTGCTAACAAAAGGACATTTCTGGATGACCTTGCAAGACAGCCAGAAGAGGCAGCACTGAGAAATGAACAAATCACAGTTTATAAAATAACTAAAGCTATCAGTGGAAAACGAGGTGCAAACAACACAACGTTAGTAAGAGACAAGCAAGGAAATCTCATCACCACAGCACAGGAGCAGGAAACAAGATGGGCAGAGCACTTCAGAGAAACACTGAATAAGGAACCACCAGAGACTCAGCTGAATGTTCCTGAGGCTGAAAGTGACTTAGACGTAAATACAGACATTCCACGAAAAGAAAAAATTATCACAGCTATCAAAGGGCTAAAAAATGGAAAAGCGCCTGGTCACGACAATCTAAACGCTGAGCTATTCAAGACAGACCCTGAACTAGCAGCAGAACTATTAGAACCACTATTTGCACAAGTCTGGGAAACTGAGACAACACCAACAGAGTGGAGTAAAGGAATAATTGTCAAATTGCCCAAGAAGGGCAACCTTGCGGACTGCAACAACTGGAGAGGAATTACCCTCCTCTCAGTTCCCAGCAAAATACTAGGCAGGATAATCATCCAGAGAATTTCAAAAGCAGTTGACCATAAACTGAGGAAAGAACAAGCGGGCTTCAGAAAGAACAGAAGATGTGCAGATCATATATTTGCCCTCAGGAACATTATAGAGCAGTGCTCAGAATGGCAGAGACAGCTGTACATTAACTTTGTTGATTTTGAAAAGGCTTTCGACAGCATACACAGGGACAGCCGATGGAAAATTCTGAGGGCTTATGGAATTCCCAGCCGCATTGTTTCCATTATAAAAAGCCTCTATTCTAACTTTACGTGCAGTGTTGGATCGAGTAATGTAACTTTCGAAGTGAAAACAGGAGTATGACAGGGATGCCCCTTATCAACAACATTATATTTGACAGCCATAGATTGGGTGATGTGCCAGACAACAGAGGGCAGTCCAAGAGGAATTAGATGGACAATGTTTTCTACACTGGAAGATTTGGAATATGCAGATGACATTTCACTACTCGCGCATTCATATCAACACACTCAAGACAAATCCGATAGACTGAATAAGTATGGCCAGCAGGTTGGCCTGAACATCAATTTGAAGAACACAGACGTCATGACACTAAATGTAAGCAATCCTGAGCCAGTAACAGTAAGGAACCAGAAGTTAGAACAGACAGACACATTTACTTACCTAGGAAGCATAGTAACACCTGACGGCGGAACAAGCAAGGACATTAACAACAGAATGAATAAAGCGAGAACAGCCTTCGCTGTTCTCAACGACATTTGGAAATCTTCCCAGTACAGCACAAACACCAAATTAAGACTGTATGAGAGCTGTGTACTTTCTGTGCTTCTCTATGGTGCGGAATGTTGGAGAGTAACAGAGAAGGAAATGTCGAAACTGTCCTCCTTCCACACAATCTGCCTAAGTAAAATTCTCCGAATCTTTTGGCCAAACACCATCAGCAACCAAGAACTACTTATTCGGAGTAACCAGGAGGACATTGTTACGCACAGAGTCTTAGAGTATATATAGGAAGATATTTATTTGTCTGTATACTTGTTATGTTTGAAAATATTTTGGTTCTAACGTACCTTCAGACAAAGGGCGAATACTCAGTATTTGCTTCGTATGAATGTAATATATAGTTGTCCCACTTGAATATAGAGTTCAGAGGTTATCTTTAACGCATGCCCAGACCGGGTGTGTTTTGAAAAGGGTCTTCCGTTATGTTTTTTTTCTGCGATGGCTGGTCTGTACCAGGGAAGTCCGAAGATGGGATCTTTCCGTGGTTTATTTGGGGAAAGGAGATAGTTTCTCTATATGACTGTTATGTCGGAAATCCTCCCCAGGGTTTGTTCTTAACGCCAAAAGATGGTGTGAGCTATTCGCCAGTGTATTTCCATAACAAGGTAACGAAGCCAGTTTATGTACCCTTCTGCAATGCCTAGATGGGCAGACGTTTCGTCGTGCCTAGATTATTATTGACAACAGAGGAAGATGATATGCTACCTAGCAGTCCTATGTTATTTGATGTGACCAGCATTATTAATTGCAGAATATTCAGAGCCCAATAAGGACATTTATGTATGAACAGCATCTTTAATTATGCTTCATATTTTCACCTTGGGTGAGCGAGGCTCACTGAAAAGTAAAGCCATTTTGGATCTCATTGCCAGCTTAATAAAATCATCTATCGAGAACAGGGACAACCTTATTATCTGATGATGATAGAGATCTGTTATCTATAAGGAAAATAAAACCCCACTACTGGTGGTTTATGATCGTTACCATGAACCTTTGCTGGTTTTAAGGCTTGTAAGACTTAGGCAGAAGAGGGTCTGATAAGGAGCCATTATTAAGTAATATTTATTGGCTGACGCGATTAGTCAGCTAAGGAATGAGACTATAGACAGATCAGAATACTATGTGCTGCCCTACGATCATTCCATTATATCCAGATGCTATGTATTTCTTCACGTATACAACAATGTGTGTGTCAACTTGTTCCAGTGACTGTCAACCGTAATGTCAGAGTATGTGTCACAATAAATATATGAAAACGTCAATAGCAGTTCAGGACATCATTGACTTGCATACGAGTGTATGAGTGTATTCTAACCAACATGTCAACTTCAGAACATTCCACACATTCGCGCAATTGACATTTACACTTTCACTCATTGTCAACATCACCTGTCCAGGGCCTCACTACTTTATGGACCAGGTGGCCTGTATGTACAACCCTGTGTCGGTTAGTGAGTGGACAATCATAACACCTTACACCAACAAATAGCATTTCAACAATGTGATGACCATTAACCTTCACCTACGATAAGAACATCAATATACTCTTATCAATGTGGTGGCCAGTGTGGGGAGAACCTGCACAGTGGACATTGTACAGAAGTCAACTACTGATACCAGACGGTTTCCTGTGGCCACATACGACACACATTAACACCAGTGTACAAGTTTGCAGTACAACTCTACAGTCGATGTCAGCGTGACCTGTCCTATCGAGCGTATGCAGTAACTAGGTCAGCGCTTGTTGACATTTGTCATAGTACAGACAGCATTGAACAGACTGTGTTTATTTGGAAGAAACAGCATCACTCATCAGTGTTGGAGCGTATATTTGACTGTGTTTGCGACAAGTACAGTGCAACTGAAGCGAGAAGTCCTACTTGTTATTCTTAGGAACAGTAAACGGTGGATTTTCCTGCACTTCTCTAGATTGTGTTGAACTTTGTAATATTTAAGGCCAGAATCAATTATTGATTAAAGTGGTAGTTAATTTTGATAGAAACTGTACCATAATTCTGTATAACTGAGCCTTCTCCGCAACACATTCTATCTGCAACACATTTCATTATATTACACATGTATTTATGCTATATGTATTTATGTTTATATGTCATATTAGTGTGTGTGTTTCTGCGGGTTTCGGTGGGCGGTTGGTGAGGTGACTAATATAGGGTATACCAAGTCATATGGGTCCTATATTAGTGTTCTGTAGGGGGCAATTTTCTTAATTGAAAATTTGCATGCAACATTTGTTGCTATTTCTATTAGTTGTGAAGACGCGTTTTTCTTCGTTGTTTTTGTAATATTTTTTCTATTCTTTAGTTTTGTTTTGATTTGTTTGTATATTTGTAGGTCTACCCTTTCCTATCATTCAGTTCTATACAATTTTAGATTTATACACTGTGACGTCATTTGTGTTGTTTATTTCCTCGCGGTTATCATCACAGGTTCTGTGATTATTTTCTTCAGTTTTCTATTTAACTTATTTGATTTCTGCGAATGTTTTCGTATTGTCTTTCTTGATTGTCCTTTGGTTATGTTGTTGGTTGACATTTACTATAAAATATACTTGATCATACACTACTAATTGTGTAGTGAACTTATGGGAAAGAATCAACTGATGGTTAGTTGCTATTATTAGAGGTATACAGTTGATTATACAAGACCTTATTTAAAGGCTTGTTGCCCACAGAGATTGGGATATAGGGAGCTGATTATACAAGTTTTTGTTAAAAACTTGCTCCTTTTCTTCTTCTTCTTCCGTCCTTAGCCAAAGACCGACCAAGCAGTCAGAGGCCATCACGCCTTGTGGCGTCTTAAGGGCAACAGCAGATTGATTTTCTCTGTTGTAGTTTCCCATCACGCCTAGCGGCGTTTGCTCCTGTTTGGTTGAAATAAATTTGTTATTTCAGTGATAATAGCCACATATTACTAAATAGTATCGCAACTTTAGACTACTTCATTGAGCAAGGGAGAGCCCTTGGGATGACTCCTGGGGAGTTAAAATAGTTTGCACTCTCTCATTATGCCAAAGCACAGAAGGATGAAGAGAAAAAACAAAAAGCTGAAGCTGAAGAGATAAAACTAAAAGCTGAGGAGAAAAAAATGGAATTGGAAGCTGAACAAAAGAAATTGCAGATGCAGGTAGAGGAAAAGAGAATCCAGATGGAAATGGAAAAAGAACAAAAGAGATTAGACAGAGAAGCTGAGGCTGAACAAAAGAGATTAGCCAGAGAAGCTGAAGCCGAGGAGAGAAAAGCAAAACGGGAACATGAAGAAAAACTGTTAGAATCTGAGTTAGAAAAATTAAAATTGACAAATATGGGTATTGCTAATCAGTCAAATGGTAATAATGGTAAACCCTTTACTTACAAGGTCAAGGTACCAGCGTTCAATCCTTCCAGTGATGACATAACATTCTGGCTGGATAGATTTGAACGCTCTTGTCGAGCTCATAATGTGGATAAATCACAATATGCTAACCAGTTATCAGAAAATTTGAAAGGTGATTCTCTGACTAGTTTAAGTTTGGTTGAAGAGACTGACAAGGATAATTATGATGTTATTAGGGCAGCTTTATTGAAAAAATATCAATTAACAGAGGAAGGTTACCGTCTTTTGTTTAAGAAAATGGTACCTGAATCAGGGGTAGAATTCTCAGAATTCATTGCAAGGACACGTCTTACATTTAATCGTTGGATTGAGCTGTCCAAAACAGAAAAGACTTATGAAGCCCTTATGGACTTGTTGCTCAGAGTGTCAAGTGTAAATAAACCATTCCTTGAATGGCTACATGAGCGTAAACCCAAGACACTAAAAGAAATGGAAGAATATTGTACCCAATACGTCACGGCACATCCGGACGTAGCTTTTAGCAATGCTAAGGTTAAGGAAGGTATGCCAGTTGCTTCAGCAACACCATACAACCCTAATTACTCACACAAATTTCAGGGACCACAAAACAGGTTAGATAAAAAGGGTAACCATAATAGTTATCAAAACCAAGGTAACCAATCATTTCAGGATTCTTCTGCGAAGAACTGGAGACGAGCCGACAGCCCTCGATGCAGGGGTGGTCATAATTATAGGAATTTCCGCAGAGGAAGTCATTATAGGAACTATCCAAGTCATCCATCATGGAGACAACAAGACCATAGTTATAGAGATACTCATTATAATGAATATGATAGTGGTAACCATTAGAACTATGACTCAAACCCAAATATGGGTTACAATAGAGGAAATAATAATGATTACAGAGGCAATAATAATCGAGGTAGATCACAATACAAAAAACATAAATCACATTATCAGGCAAACTCTGCACAGCAAGAGTCACATGAAGCCTATAAACAGACTAAAGATAATAATGACGCTAATAATATGGCATGTTCCGCTTTTGATTTTGGGAGAGCATCTCAGTGCCCCCAATGCAAAACATTATTTGAACCAACTACGGTGTCCACTCTAAGTTGCCATCCTCTTCCCGCTCTTCCTGCGTCAGTAGCGCATGATGGAAGAGGTTCTCTCGTCTTACACAAAGGTTTAGTAAATGACAATCCAGTTTCAGTTCTTTTTGATTCTGATGCACCACAATTGGTGTTAGGCAATCACTTGTAGATCCTTCCCGTGCCACTGGACAAGTAGTCAAATGTGTAACATTTGGCGGCACATTAGAGAAATACTCTACTGCTATCATTAGGATTGCTACTCCTTTCTTTAAAGGAGATGTACACGCATGTCTTCTTCCGAATCCGATCGCTGACCTCATCATCGGTCGCATTCATGGAGTCAAGGAATGCACTCCGCAACAAATTTCCGTTTGGGAAAAAGAAAACATGCAAGCTGCTAATGCTGTAGTCATTAGAGCTCAAGCTCTTAATATGCCTCAAACTTCATCTACTGAAGATAATGAAGTGCATAACCAAGATGATCCCTTGGTAATTTCTCGTGATTCATTTATAAAACAGCAAGAAGATGATCCCACTCTAAAGAAATTCTTCACTCTTGCAACAAAAGGTGATCCTAATAAGGATACAAATCGTAAATCTTGGATTACATTGAAGAATGGCGTACTTGTACGTATGGTGCAAAACTCCACTTAGTCAAGTCATTCTCAGATTCTTGTGCCCAAAAATTTGAGAATTAAAATTTTGCAGCACGCTCACGACTCTCAGTGTGCTGGACATATGGGTTTTTCCCGTACGAAGTCAAGAGTTCTTGCGGCTTTCTTTTGGCCTTTTGTGAACAAGGACATACGGATTTATTGTCGATCTTGTAAAGTATGTCAAGAGGTCAAATCCAAAGGTCCACGCCATGCTGCACCTATTCAGGCTGCAGACATCCCTATTCGACCATTTCATTGGTCCATTTAAGATCAAATCTGCTAGAGGACATCAGTTTATCTTGACGTGTGTTGATATGTGCACACGTTGGCCAGAGGCTATTCCTCTGAAGAGCATTATTACTGCTGACATTGAAGATGCTCTTTGGCTTATATTTTCTCGTCTGGGATTCCCCGGAGAGACCATGGCACCCAACTAATATCGGATACCATGTTTCAAGTAATGTCTACTCTGCAGATAGAGAGATCTTTGAGTAGTATCTATCATCCTATGTCCAATGGGATAGTCGAACGCCTAAATAGAACACTCAAAAACTTACTAGGGAAGATAACTGAGGATCATCCTCAAGATTGGGACAGGGTTTTACCCGCGGCCCTCTTCGCTTACAGAGAGGTCCCCAATGAACATACAGGATTTTCTCCCTTTGAACTTGTCTTTGGCGCGCGACCGCGCAGCCCTATGTCTTTGCTTCATGATCTCATAACCGCTGATAATATTACCGATGACACAAATCTTCTTACGAATATGTCATCGCGCTGAGACAAAAGATTATCGAAGCATGCAAATTGGCAACTTCTTCTTCTGTAGCTATTTGCCAATAAGAAAAGAACCTTACGGCAACTTTGTCCTGGTGACAAAGCATTTGTTTTGTTACCTTGTAGGGAAAACAGACTTCATATTTCTTGGAAAGGTCCGTACGATATAATCTCGAAAATTTCCGATGTTGACTACATTGTCGATATTGATGGAAAGCATAAAACCTTCCACATCAATATGCTTACGGAATTCCATGAACGTCCTGATTATTTACAGCCTATTTTCCAGGCAACGGACGATTCACCAGTTCAACATGGTCATTACTCATCACTGTCCGTAATGCAGGATGAGGAAACAAGTTTTTCGGATGTTAATCTTCCGCTTCCGGCGATTCCACTTCATTCTAGTGAATCCTGGAAAAATGTTACTGTTTCTCCTGATTTATCTCTAGGAGAACAGCGACAAGTTTCGGTTATGTTACAAACATTTCAGGATGTCCTTACTGACATTCCTGGACAAACTCATGTCATTTAACATGACATTATTCTAACTGACCATAATCCTATTAGGGTCAGACCTTATCCTATTCCTATACATTTTAAAGCACAGGTTGAGAAGGAGTTGGATGAGATGATAGATTTAAAAATAATTGAACCATCCACTTCTGCATATTCTTCGCCGATGGTTATTGTTCGAAAGAAAGACAATAACATACGTCTTTGCGTTGACTATCGCAAATTGAATCAAGTTACGAAGTTTGATGCTGAACCTATGCCTTTACTAGAAGAGCTACTTACTAGACTTTCTAAATCTCATTTTTTCACTAAACTTGACTTGTCTAAAGGATATTGGCAAGTTCCTTTATCTGAACGCGCCAAACCTTTTACTGCTTTTTCTACACCTAGAGGCCTTTTCCAATGGAATTTCATGCCTTTCGGCCTTATGAACGCACCAGCTATATTTGTACGCATGATGCGTCGAATCCTATCTTATCGGTCGGATGTCATTGCGTACCTAGACGACATCTGTCTTTTCAGCGATACTTGGGAAGATCACTATTCGGGGTTAGTTGAATTACTATCTACTCTACGCGAGTATAACCTGACAGCGAAACCCTCTAAAGCCTGCATTGGTTTTAGCGAAATTTCTTTCCTAGGCCATCGAGTCGGTCATGGTTTCCTAAAGACAGAGGACCATAATATAACTAAGATACTTAACATCTCTATTCCTAAGACTAAAAAGCAAGTGCGAAGTCTCTTAGGTCTTATTCAATTTTATGGAAGATTCATTCCGAATCTATCCTCTATCATAGCACCTCTTTCTACACTACTGAAGAAAGGGTGGCCTAATATGGTCCACTGGTCACAGGAATGCCAATCCTCTTTGGATAAGATCAAAACTATGTTTTCAACACCACCTATTTTAGTGTTACCTACTACAGATAAGACATTTATTCTTCGTAGTGACGCTTCATCAACTGGGATTGGAGCGGCACTAATGCAAGAGTACTCTGGAACTCTGCATCCTGTAATGTATATCTCCAGAAAACTTAATGCTGCAGAAAGGAATTATTCGGTTTTAGACCGTGAACTATTGGCTATGGTTTGGTCAATTCTCAAACTACAAAGATTCCTTCTAGGCGCACATTTCATAGTAGAAACCGACCAGAAAGCTCTTACAGCTATACAGAGTAAGAATTTGAAGAGCTCGAGGTCTACTCGATATGCAATTGCTCTTCAACCTTTTCATTTCTCGGTTCGAGCTATCCGTGGATCAGATAATGTGATGGCAGACATCTTGTCTAGATGCCCACATGATTCCACCTAACTGTTAAGTCCTAGACTTTCTAATAGGTCTAACGCTACAACAGTTCTTTCCTATATTAAAATATGTACACATTTATAATATATTCATTGTATCTCCACTTAGCGGTTCATTAATATATATTTACCACTGAGTCTTTTAATGATTTTTCTTCCTTCCTAATCATGTACTCATAATAACTAATATGGAATTGTTGTATAAATTTTTTGTATGGATTCTAATATTGCCATGATTGTAGTATAAGTGGGTGACACCTCTCTGGAAATATTTATACTTAGAGAAATACTTTCTCTGAGATGTTGAGATATATTCTCGCTTGTTGATTTATTCGACTTAGCCTATTTGGCATTATCTAAATTACAGATATTTATCATCTGCGCATGTTTCGTGCGTTGTGAGCCTGTTGTATGTTGCTCCTAGATGCATTTAAAAAAAAAAGTTTCATTTTTTTCCCGGGGGGTGTGGTAATCTGTTACGCACAGATTCTTAGAGTATATATAGGAAGATATTTATTTGTCTGTATACTTGTTATGTTTGAAAATATTTTGGTTCTAACGTACCTTCAGACAAAGGGCGAATACTCAGTATTTGCTTCGTACGAATGTAATATATAGTTGTCCCACTTGAATATAGAGTTCAGAGTTTATCTTTAACGCATGTCCAGACCGGGTGTGTTTTGAAAAGGGTCTTCCGTTATGTTTTTTTTTCTGCGATGGCTGGTCTGTACCAGGGAAGTCCGAAGACGGGATCTTTCCGTGGTTTATTTGGGGAAAGGAGATAGTTTCTCTATATGACTGTTATGTCGGTAATCCTCTCCAGGGTTTATTCTTAACGCCAAAAGATGGTGTGAGCTATTCGCCAGTGTATTTCCATAACAAGGTAACGAAGCCAGTTTATGTACCCTTCTGCAATGCCTAGATGGGCAGACGTTTCGTCGTGCCTAGATTATTATTGACTACAGAGGAAGATGATATGCTACCTAGCAGTCCTATGTTATTTGATGTGACCAGCATTATTAATTGCAGAATATTCAGAGTCCAATAAGGACATTTATGTATGAACAGCATCTTTAATTATGCTTCATATTTTCACCTTGGGTGAGCGAGGCTCACTGAAAAGTAAAGCCATTTTGGATCTCATTGCCAGCTTAATAAAATCATCTATCGAGAACAGGGACAACCTTATTATCTGATGATGATAGAGATTTGTTATCTATAAGGAAAATAAAACCCCACTACTTGTGGTTTAAGATCGTTACCATGAACCTTTGCTGGATTTAAGGCTTGTAAGACTTAGGCAGAAGAGGGTCTGATAAGGAGCCATTATTAAGTAATATTTATTGGCTGACGCGATTAGTCAGCTAAGGAATGAGACTATAGACAGATCAGAATACTATGTGCTGGCCTACGATCATTCCATTATATCCAGATGCTATGTATTTCTTCACGTATACAACAATGTGTGTGTCAACTTGTTCCAGTGACTGTCAACCGTAATGTCAGAGTATGTGTCACAATAAATATATGAAAACGTCAATAGCAGTTCAGGACATCATTGACTTGCATACGAGTGTATGAGTGTATTCTAACCAACATGTCAACTTCAGAACATTCCACACATTCGCGCAATTGACATTTACACTTTCACTCATTGTCAACATCACCTGTCCAGGGCCTCACTACTTTATGGACCAGATGACCTGTATGTACAACTCTGTGTCGGTTAGTGAGTTGACAATCATAACACCTTACACCAACAAATAGCATTTCAACGATGTGATGACCATTAACCTTCACCTACGATAAGAACATCAATTATACTCTTATCAGACATGCACACCATCACAGCTGGCAGATGCTGAAGTTAGGTTGGCCACGTCCTCAGAAGGGACCCTGATACATCACAAGAACAGCTCTGCTATGGACCCCCGAGGGAAAGCAAAAGAGAGGCCGATCAAAAACAACTTGGCGGAGAACTGTGGAAGCTGAGATGCAAAGAATGAACCACAGTTGGGGCACTGTACGAAGGATGGCCGCCGACCGAGCAAAGTGGAATCAATTTGTTGCTGCCCTACAAGACGCCACCAGGCGTGATGGCCGCTGACTGCTTTGACGATTGGTGGTTATGGATCAAAGAAGAAGACAGATTGGATTTAAACAGTTAAATGTTTAGGGCATACAATGTCACACGGGTTTATGTTCCCAATCGAAAAGAACGTGGAAAAGTTGCGTAACGCGCCCAGGCCCGTTACTAAGAAAGACGTGAAGTAATTCGTAGCACTATGTGGGTTTTATCAGAGGTACATGAAAAACGTCAATGCCCTTAGCGCCCCCTCACGGACTTGACGAAAAAGGGACACCCCGATAAGGTTGTATGGACTGCGAAGTGTGAGGAGGCCTTCACGGCGTCGAAAAAACATCTCACCTCCACACCCATCCTACAATTGCCCGATCTGACTAAACCCTTTGTGTTCGTACGGACGCAACTAACATTGGGGTTGGAGCTACCGTGCTACAACAAGAGATCAGAGACCCAACGTCCCTGTTCCCGGTCACTTACACCAGTCGGAAGCTAAACGCAGCGTAATTACTCCACTACAGAGAAGGAATGTCTGTCTCTCATTTGGGGTATCACAAAGTTCCAAACCTACTTGTATGGGGTAAAATTCGTGGTACAATGTGACCACCAACAACTCATGTTCCTGGCGGCATCTAAGTCTTTAAATGGACGTTGCACGCGTTGGAGTCTTCTGCTTCAAATCTACGCTTTTCAAGTTGAGTACATCCCAGGAAAGGATATTGTGGGAGCTGACTATCTGAGCAGAAACCCAGTAGAGGGAAGAGAGGAAAACTCTGCGACAGAAAGAGAGACTAGTGCACACACAATGTAAAAGTGCACGCCCTCACTTAGATATTTAATAAAACATCTTAGGTGACGGGGTATATGTGACGAATCAGTCGTGCACTTTTTATAACTCTCATTCACTCCGGCACTATCTCTTCATTTCTTCATTTTCTCACTGTTAAGCTATTTTTTGCGGGGGAGTTAAATGTTTGAGATCCTCACACGTATAGACGCCCGTATGCGTACATCTAAGTTAGTTGTATTTTTAATTATTTGCGTACCACCGTGCACCATGCTTAAACGGGGTGGGCGGTTTTTGTCGCGGCGATCTGTTGCCATCCAGCAAATATTCTGGAGGCAAATCAAAAAGTCCATTGTCACGTACAGACGTCTCAGATGAATAATATTATGTGTCTTGGTCCCAAGTCATGGGAAGACACACCAAAAATGTATTGATATATCTCCCTAGTTGGAGCATGAATAATTGGCCAGAACTGGCTCGTTAACGTATCGCTTTTGCAAGTCTTTGGCAGAGCTTTAACCCGTCTAGCTATGGCGTGGTGTTAGTGCGCCAAAATTCCTGCTGGGAACTATATCGGATCTTAATTATTATTTGAAGACTTCCGAAATATTATACAAGATGAATTGCCTCGTAATAAAAACTGAAATCATACGGACATGTTGCCGCAGCGCTTCCGTCGCCCTTGAGATGGTGACGGTTAGTGACATCGCTCAACTTCAATATTGATCATTTGTGTCGACGTACATTTTCCTGCCATAAATTATAATTTAATGCTGAAATATTATACAAATGATGAATGCCTGTATCACTTCGTCAATATATTCACGTCTGTGCTCATTAAATGATGTCTCGTCACAAACTGTAGCCTTCGAGTCCAGCGTCTACTTTCTCTTCGATTTGGTCATACAGTTTTGACCCATTGTAATATTATACGCCAATACAATAACGACCTACGAACCATTCGCAAAACCTACTATCAAAAATAAGAAACGTCGATCACAGACAGTAAGCCCGACAGGCCAATAACCATACGAGAAAGTAGGCAACACTCACTCATTGTTCTATTATTTGGCATATTTTATTGCCCTTTCATTCTTTTTGCTGTGACCACTCCCCAGACGTATTTATTTCCGCCAGGTGAACTGTGGTATTATCGTAACAATACCCGGTCATTTTCACCGGTCAGCGGTAATACATTTATCTCTTTGAGTCGCTGGCAACCTTTGATAGGATACGATCCTCCTTTAACACAAAATGGTCTCGTACAAGGAGGAATAAGAAGCCAAAATTGTCCACCAGAGAAATCAGTCTGGGGGATTCACACACAGAGGCGATAATGAGATAATCGTTTCCGCTGGCTGTCTCGGTATCAATATTACCGATAATCTGTCTGGGGAAGACAATATTTGAAGGTAGCATCTGGGCATCAAATAAGTTCCCAGATTTTTTTGTGAGTTGGCGGAAATATTACCGCGTTATTTGAAAGAGGTCACGCGTTGGAATATTAAATGTAATATTTTAAAACACGCGGCGGAGATTATGAATTAATTTACCCCAACCCAGTGCTAAATAGCTTACCATTGGCTTGATTTGAGAACCGGAACATACTTTGGTTCTCATTGGCATGTTTGCCGGGAAGTACAATCTGGGATTTGAACTGAGAATGAAATATATAATCTAGCGAACTCAGAGAAAGAGAAGAGACTGCATCGCATCGCCGAATGAGCAAACTCCCAGAAGCAAGTGAGACATCGGACTTAGAATTCCATAATTATAAGTGACAGATCGAGTATTTGGGCAACTTTGGAACTTACAAGTATACCCGCATATTTAAATTCAAGACTGGAAGCTTAAGGGACCAGGACTTTAAATATCAAGACTGGAAACCTATGAATTGGATCACCCTTCATAAGAGAATATTTCCAGACCAAGTGATTCACAGAACTCCCGTCGTAAGAGGAATTTCTCAGGCCAAATGATCGAGAGCATATAACCTAAATTGCTCGTGTCCATTCTAACCTGCGCGAGGAGATTGTAGATTCCCAAATTTAGAGGGTAAGTGTAACATTTATTTTACAAATGTGAATTTGACATTTTTTCTTGCTTAGTGGTTGTATATAAGGCTGGGACCCAAAGATGCAGCAATAGTGAATGCAGTCAGCGACCCATAGCTTGACTGCTTGCATCAGGACCAGCGAACCAGAGCTTGTCAAGACCATACTCCACCTCCACGTGGTGATCCTGGAAACAGTCTGCTGCAGTGCAGTCTGGCTGAGCGAGTACGGATCGAAATGGAAGGCAAGCCCGGTCCTTAAAAAATGCCGTGCTGAAGTCGGATGTGTCGACCGAAAGGTGCAGATATCACAGCTTAGGCGTAAACAGACACAACGCAACCACCGTCCTTTTCAGGGCGAACGAGAAAGAAGAAGAAGTATATAAGGCTGGCAACCTCAACATATGAAAATGGTATTTTCATGAACCACCACAGCAAGCGCTAGTGATTGTTTTTGTCTAGTTGTGCGGAAAACCGACAGCAGATGTGACCCCAGACTCCAACTGGAGCAGTGATGAGTGATAATTACATCACATGTGCCTCGAGTGTATCATATCATTTTGTGAGATATATGTAACTTGTTAATGTTAGTTTAGGCTCAAATCATTATTTGCGCTGTTAAGACACATTTTTTCCAGTTTAATACCCAGAAGAGTACCGGTGTTTTTAAATCATCTTCCTTGAGCTACGCTGTGTACTCAAGAATTTAATTCTTCTGAGAGATTAACATTGGTGAGTGGAAAGCAAGAGGATGCGCCCGTTAAGCTTCCAACTCAGTTTACTTAGCAGAGGCATTTGTTCTTTCTATTTTGTCTAAAAAGTTTGTGGTTACAAGCTATCAGCTGGTTTGAAGTACTAACGTTCCAACGCCGCTAGTGCGAGAGAAGAGCATCAACACTGACCGCCTACATTGGACGAGTTATGTGGAGAAGTGCACCCAAGTCCAAAAAGAAGTAACGGAAACCACAGCGACAGGACTCGCCTAGAGTTAAGTTCCTGCAAAAAAAAAGGCATCAGCAAAACAGACTTTTATCACTCACCTATTAAGTTTCTATGTAATAGCTTTCATCTAAAATTTCACCAATCTTTCCTTATTTATTTTAACCTGTTTTAGACTAATTCACTATTAAATTTGTTACATTTTATTTTAAAACTAAACAAACATAGTTGATTCAGTTATTACATGTATGAAAGCAAACGTAATGAAATAACTCAGCTGGGGGCTTGAACGGGCTAAAAACCATTGCTGAAATCCTTCAAAAAAGGCGACGGATCAGATATAAGTTAACAATCGTTCAGCCTAATGCAACATTGTTCTTCACTTCTGAAAATTTTTTGTGAACTCTGCTTTAAGGTAGCAGCGTCATTACACTTCTATCTACATCTCTGCCAGGAGTAATCTTGTGCGAAGGTAGACACCTTTGACGACCCATTTAGATACTTTTGAGTTTTGACCACTACTGCAAAGCAGGGGAGGCAATCCGTGATACTCCTTTAAATACATTGACATGCTCTGATATGATATAATAAATATAACATACCAAATAGGAGAATCATTAGAAATCCCAACAGTGTGGAATGCGTATTTTGTAGTTCAATATTGGTGTTGTGTGTGTGTGTTTTTAAAAAAATCTAATATATTTCTATCTTGTATATAATTACCAATATCTTCTTTCTTCATAAAAATAGTGTAGGGATGTAATACATTAGATACAATAATGGTGTGATATATTAAATGTAACCTAACGTTTTGGAGATTAGATTTGACAACAGTGTCTAAAATGTCTCCTTTATATCAATATGAGTTTTGTTTACATCGAAGCTTCCATATCATTTACGACTCTGTGATTTCACTGGTCCCGGTACTAATATATTTACATAATACGCCGGCTCCAAATTTTCTCCGTCGAAAAAACAATAATCCGCTCACACATTTTGCATGCACGTCCTAAACTGTCAATATATAGGGGATAATAAATGTACGATATTCTAACTTGTTAATTTCCACGCTTAGTGGATAGTACTTATCAAATTTATGTTGGTAACATTTATCTAACTGGGCATCATATGATGTTTTTACTCTTACTAGAAAAACGGTTTTACTATGTTGATTGGTTATTGTTAAATCAGGTTTTCCACTGCTGCCGAAGAGAGATGGATTAACTATTATTTCTTGTTATGTCAGTATCAGTACGATTTGTAGTTTACATACATACGTATGAGAGACATTAGCGCATTCACCCACTGATCTTGTCACGCTCCAAAATGTTTGCTTGTCGCTTTCTAACAGAGCCTGTTTTAACGTCCATGCCTAACCACTGCACTCTACTTCTGAGTCTGCAGAGGATTCATTCTAAAGATCTGGCTTAACCGATCACTATTTTTATTGTGATAGTCCCTATCTAGTAAAGTTTTAATAAAAACAAGGCTTAGTCCAGCGTATTCGGCTACACTTTTAGCATGGACCAAAGTTCGGCATTCCTTAGATGTTCAAAACGGGACCTAAGACGCGTCAAAAGTGGAATGCAGTCAGCGACCCATAGTTGACTGCTTGCGTCAGGGTCAGCGAACCAGAGCTGACCAAGACCCTGCTCCACCTCCAAGTGTGGTCCTGGAAACATCACTGCAGTCTGGATGAGAGAGTAGGGATCGAAGTGGGAAGGCAAACCCAGTCCTAAAAAATGCCGTGCCGAAGTCAGATGTGTCGGGCCAAAAGGCGCAGATATCGCAGCTTTGCTGTAAACGGCGACACAACGCAACCAACGTCCTTTTCAGTTATTGGTACATAGTTATTGGTAGCTACACGTTTTTTATTGCTGAAAAAAAGAATGTTGAAAAAATCTTCAGCACTTGCTCCAGGTAATTCGCTCAAATCATTTTGCTGAATCACCGTTTGCTGTTGTATATAGTAAGGACAAAGAAAATTGATTCGTTCTAGTGATATCAATAGTATGGTTTACAATTATGGCAAAGTTATATTAGGGAGCAGGTCCCAAATATAAAAGACCTTGTGGTCTGGTAAAATATTTATAAATATTGGTTTCTATCACAGTGCAGATATTACGCTTTCACGGAGCGGTCATTTCCGCCCCATCTTTTCTTGACATATAGGGGGTCGTCCACATAGAACGTCACGCAGCTAGGAGGGTCCAAAAATATGTGACAAAATGGGGTGGGGGGTGTTAAAATGGCCAAGATTGCGTGACGTCATATGTGCACGACCCCGTAGCCGTGTCTGAATTGATCCCTTCGGGTACGCGAGTGCACAACTCTCGGAAAACAATTTCCCAGCTTGGGAAAAATTCGATGTACATGGATGAAACAACGGTAGTATCTCCCGTTATTATTCCTGACAAGTTCATGAGGATGGCATCCAGTTATGAATATCTTCTTCTTCTGCGTTCGCAGAAGAACGCAGAAGAAGAAGATATTCATAACTGGATGCCATCCTCATGAACTTGTCAGGAATAGTTGCGGGAGGTACTACCGTTGTTTCATCCATGTACATCGAGTTTTTCCCAGGCTGGGAAATTGTTTTCCGAGTGTTGTTCACTCGCGTACCCGAAGGGATCAATTCAGACACGGCTACGGGGTCGTCCACATATGACGTCACGCAATCTTGGCCATTTTAATACCCCCCACCCCATCATCACACTTTGTCACACATTTTTGGACCCTCCTAGCTGCGTGACGTTCTATGTGGACGACCCCCTATGTCAAGAAAAGATGGGGCGGAAATGACCGCTCCGTGAAAGCGTAATATCTGCTCTGTGATAGAAACCAATATTTATAAATATTTTACCAGACCACAAGGTCTTTTATATTTGGGACCTGCTCCCTAATATAACTTTGCCATAATTGTAAACTATACTATTGATATCACTAGAACGAATCAATTTTCTTTGTCCTTACTATATACAACAGCAAACGGTGATTCAGCAAAATGATTTGAGCGAATTACCTGGAGCAAGTGCTGAAGATTTTTTCAACATTCTTTTTTTGAGCAATAAAAAACGTGTAGCTACCAATAACTATGTGCAACGGTCACTCTTACGATGGAGCAGCTACAATGTCAGGTGAAATATCAGGTCTCCAACCTAGGAAACAGGAAACTTCCAGGTAAGCTATTTGCCAGGGTGACGTTTTCATTTTGCACCATTTTTTAGTTGCTCGTGTTTTCTCAGTAATGTACACAACATGTTGAACTGAAAGGCAAGGAACTTTGTATAAGTCATTAGGGTTAGTATTAGTGTCAGGGTTTCTGCTTAGGGTTCCTAACTCATGCCCCTTATTACTGTGTCTGTGATTTTTTTTTTTTTAAGGCCTTGTCGATAAGGGGTGGACTTCCTTTGCAACATCTAAAGAGGTAGAAGTACGACCCTTGTGTCTTCACTATAATTTGTATAAAATATAAAACTGAACTGCAGGGAAGTTGATACATTTTGTTTGTTTAATTTAGTATTAGTTGATTCCAGCGGCGCATCTACATTTTTTGAGGCCGTGGAGGAGCCCCTTTTATTAAAAAAAAGTGTTGGGGGATGGGAATGAAAGATATTACAAAGGGGAACCTGAAGTATGTATATATACTGAAGCACATTAAAAACGCACCACCTGTATAATCCAGGAACAGAGTGTGAAATGTAAATATAAGTTATTACAAGTTTACGTGTTTGGATATCTTTATTCATTTTCCTTTGAATCCATGCTGGTCATTAATTTGCACATTTGATTGTTATGAAATTCATTGCATTCTGTGCTGGCAAGGGAGAAAACCAAAATGCAACCAATAAAAAAATTCATTCACACTATCCTCAGTATCTGGTATGTCCACCGTGTGCTTGCAAACAAGCTTGGCAGCGGCTCCGCAGGGAACGCACAAGTCTCTGAAGGAAATTCCTGGGAATCAAGTCCCATTCACGTGTAAGAGCAGCTTCGAGCTGTTGCAGATTAGCTGGAGAACCTTGCCTGTAGACTCTACGTCCAAGCTCGTCCCACAGATGTTCTATAGGGGACATGTCTGGTGATAGAGCAGGCCAATCAATCGTCACAATGTTCTGCTGCTGTTGATATTGCTGCGTAATGCATGTGGTGTTCGCAGGTGCGTTATCTTGCTGGAGAAGCTGCAAGTCTGGATAATTTGTGAACGCAGGAGCAACCACTGCATCCAGAACCTCATCTCGATATGTCACAGCATTAACATTTCCACGGAAGACGTGAAGAAGCAAGCGATGGTAAAAACAGAATCCTCCCCAAATGTGAATACTGCCACCTCCAAATCGGTTGTGCTGACGAACACAGCAATCTGCAAAGCTTTCTCCACACCGTCGCCAAATCCGCATACGTCCATCAGCAAAGAATATGTTGAATCTGCTCTCGTCTGTGAATAGAACAGCATTCACTGCAGTCTAGTCCATCTGACATGTTGCTCTGCCCATTGCAGGCGCTGCTGACGATGTCTGTGAGTCACGTTTGGCCCAACATAAGGTCGTCTTGCAGTAAGGCCTGTATCTCTGAGTCGTCGTATGACTGTCATTCGAGAGACTTGCCCACGTCTACCCATTATTGCTCTTGCTGTTTGACTTGCCGGGAGAGAACGATTCCTTAGGTGACTCAGCACAATATGACGATCTTGCGCAGGGGTAGTAACTCGTGGTTGGCCACTCCGAAGTCTATCCCGGGCACTGCCAGTGGTTCCGTAACGTTCATTGAGACATACAATAGTGCTGTGGTGGCAATTCATCCTTCTGGCAATGGCCCGCGAGCTTATTCCGGTCTCCAACATACCAATGGCTCATTGGCGGTCGTTTTCAGATAGTCGTGGCATTTCAAGCACATGTACTGGATGTTTTGTCTCAACGGCCTTTTTATACCGAGTATACTGCCACAACGCGTACACATTTTCAGGGTCATAGCTGTTGGGAATCGTGTTGCACGTGTAACTTTCATTGTTTTCATGTAGTCTGTACACAAACCCGTGGGTTGAATCATGCACTTTCCATTCCAGCAGCCATTCGCTCCCTACCTCATGACAAACACGGGGAAAATCCATTCCCACACTTTTTTTTTCCAGCTTCTCGGCATCAGTATATATAATAGTGGTGCGTTTTTAATGTGCTTCAGTATATATATATATATATATATATATATATATATATATATATATATATATATATATATATATATATATATATATATAGGCTTAACATACGTCCCGGTTTGACTGGGACTGTCCCGGTTTGATGGTATGGTCCCGGCGTCCCGGCCAGTTTGTCATGTTGTCCCGGTTATTTGGAAAAAATTAAGAAGGGCCGAATATACACGAAGTCAAAAAGTGCTGCCTCGGAAAATGGCAATTAGGCAACACGAAAACCAGATTTTAACACTGGCCTAGTACGCAGCGTCGCAAGTCAGCTGCGCAGCCGCCGCGCATGCGCAATCTTAGTTGAGTTCTGTCAGATTGCGTAGGTAATTTACTCGAGTCGGTGTTTGTTTTCGGCGTGTTGTTTGCGATTATTTTGTACTGTATATTAAATTAATTTAACCCCCAAAATGACAAAAAGAAACTGTGTATTTACAGATGAATTAACAAACGATTATCCGTTTTTGAAAAACGTTTGTGGTCATATTTACAAAGTGAAATGCGAACAGTGTTCTTCAGAATTTTCGGTGGCTCATGGTGGGCGTTCAGACATCAAAAATCACTTGAAATGTGCGAGGCATAAGGCTAGTTTTGGTGGAGCAGAATCTTTTATTTGGATAAACAACAATGAATTAACATGGTGTTAAATTGAAGCATCTGGTGAAAAAATTAATGAAACTCTTGCAAATAGTTCAATAAACTTGGATGAACTGTTTGATGAAGTGATGATTGCAAAAGGTTTTTGGTCTGAAAACTATGACATTTGGAAAAATACAAGTTGCGAAGAAAAATGGACACAACTATTCAGTCATTTCAAAGAAAAGAACATTTCATTGCCCAATTTTTGTCAAAATTATAGAATACATTTTCAGCCTGCCAGGCACATCTGCACCTGTTGAAAGGTTATTCTCAATAATGAATAACATATGGTCTGAACGAACGAACGAACTTTATTTTCGAAGGGTTGAGAATTGGGCGCGCAGGCCCGTCTAACATTCTGCCCTTTCACTCTCATTAATTTTGCATACTATATCCTTTTGTTCCCACGTATTACTTTAAGCATTAATTTAAAGGCATGCAACATTATAAAGTTAACATAACAGCATTCATTTACAGTTTACAATCATAATTAAAAAATGAGTAGGTTTTTTTTTAAAAAATAAACAAGATAGTGACTGAAGAAAAATAATAATAATAAAAATAAACTGAAGAAAGTGGTAGAATGGCTGAATCAAGTGTAAAAGCTTTATTGCGCTGCAAAGTTAATTTTGAACTAAATTGTAGTAAATTTTTCGACGCCATTAAAAATAACAAAGAATTTTCAAAGAAAGTTCACGCTAGTGATAAATATAAATAACTTTTCAATAATAAGTTATGTTCAGTTAAGAGTAATTAAAAATTATTACTACATAATTGTTGTTTTTTGTTAACCACTCCATTACTTAGCCTTTTTGAATCATAAGTACTTAGCTGAATATACTTCTCTCTTTCTAAATCGCTTAGAAGGCGCTCACTTTCTGTCTCGAGCAAACTCTCGAAATTGTCCCGGTTTGAGAAAAAAATTTTATGGTAAGTCTAAATATAAATATATATATTCTAACATTTCTAAGTTTTCACTGTTCATGCACTAAATTTCATAACACGTCCAAGTTTCTCATACCCCCTACCGGACGATTTCCTCGTTGCGTCAGAAGAATAAATTCTGACTTTTCTAATTTTCTGGTTAAGTCTTTGAAATCGTCATGTGTTAGGGGGCTCCGTACACTTTATTTACTCCTCTGGGTAGCGTCGTAATCCAGCAATAAATTTGCTGGCATCCAAGTTAATCACTAAATGTCCAATTATATTTTTGAGAACTTCCAAATCGCGTCTTTAAAAAAAAGAAAAAAGATAGTTAAAAATGGTATTGGAGTTTCAAAATAAAATAGTATGGGAGCCAGTTTCATTAAAAAAAAAACAAAAAAAAAAACACTAGAAACATGGGACGTTTCGTATTTCTCTCCTTCATCAGTCACAATAATAATAATAGCCCCTTCAGTCATAACTGACTATGGGAATGCGCCACTGAGGTGACAACTCTCAGCTGCTTATATTCCTGGTGTTTCTTTCGACGCGATCTCCTCTCTTCTGCTTGTTGTGTGAGCTTCTTGTCGCCCAGTCTGAGGTTTTGCCGTAGATAGCATCGCCACTTGGTGCGATAAGCAGCTTCATCCTCCCAGGTTGCTGGATTTATGTCCAGTGCCCTCATGTCTCTCTTGCACACATCTTTAAAACTCAGCTGCGGCCGCTCAACTATTTTTTTGCCATCTGCCAGTTGAGATAGAAGACATCTTTCTGGATGAGACCATCTTCCATGCGGCGGACATGGCCAAGCCAGCGTAGTCTCCGCCTGTCTAAGCATTGTGTACATGATTTGAAGGCCAGCAAGTGACAACACCTCTATATTTGTCACTTTATGTAGTGAAAGGTTTTTATGATGACAGTGTCATTAGTAGATACTGATAGAACTGACAAAGGAGTCAGTCTGAAAAGAATATAGTCCTAGTGTCAGAAAAGAGCATTGGTATCACAAGATAGTCACGGCTGTGAAGGTTTATACTTCAGATAGTATTCAGATTAAGTTAGAGCCTAAGATGCCACCTTCGCTAGTAACCACCTATGATAATTAACAATTGAGTAAAACTAAAAAATGCAACAATATAAATTTGGCAAGTCAGAGAATTACAATTACTGAATCATTTATTTTGTACATCTATCTTTTGTTTCTTCTTGTGCAATTATGAATGATGGAATGATGAAAATTGAATGAATAAAATTTCTATTACGAAATTGATTGATAGTTGAGTTATTCTCAATAACTAGATAAGAAGTCCTTCGAATTAACATAGAATGTTCTTTCAAATCTTCTTTAAACTAAAATATCACTTGTCTTGAATCTTGACTAAGATCAATTTCTCATCATCACACTTCTATTGTTGTTTTTTCGAGAAGAACTCTGCATGTCATGTCTTCATATGTTTTCTTTATTAAATTAATGATCTTCAGGGGAACTCCATAATGCCTCATCAATTTCCAAAGTGATTCTCTGTCTACACCGTCAAATGCCTTTTCATAGTCCACAAATCCGATGTATAGTGGTGAATTCCATTCCAGACTTTGTTCAACTATTATTCTCAAAGTGGCTATCTGATCTGTACATGATCTGTTTTGTCGAAAACCTGCTTGTTCATCTCTCAGTTTCTTGTCTATGGACTCTCTTAATCTCTCAAGGATAATCCTGTTTAATACTTTTCCTGGCACTGATAGTAACATTATTCCTCTATAATTTGTGCACTCTTGTAAATTTCCCTACTTAGTCAACTTAACCAGATATCCTTCCTTCCATTCTGCTGGTATCTCCTCCTTTTCCCAGACTTTACCAAGTAATTTATATAACATCTCTGAAGCCGTGTCGATATCTGCTTTTATGGCCTCTGCTGGAATGCTATCAGGTCCAGCCGCTTTTCCATCTCTTAGAAGCTTTATGGCTTTCTTTATTTATTCCTTCGTTGGTCTTTCACCGTTAATTTGTAGCTCTTCTTCTGCTGGCTGGATGTCCGGGGGGTTTTGTGGAGCTGGTCTATTGAGAAGGTCACCAAAATATTCTGTCCACCTCTTCATTTGCTCCTGTATATTGCTGAGCAGTTTCCCATTCTTGTCTTTTATGAGGCAACTTGTTTGAAATTAACAAACGAGACCCCTGTTCGAACCAGAGTTTATCCCATCCCGTACGCTAAAGCTGATGCACTTCACGGAGAAATAGACAAGCTGCGTCAGGCAGGAATTATCAGTGAGTCGACATCTCCTTACAGTTCGAGTGTAGTGCTGTTGCAGAAGCCCAATAAGGAAGTGCGGCTGTGTATAGATTACAGGTTGCTAAACGCTGTAACGGAATTCCAGCCCGAACCTCTCCAAACTGTTTCTGAGTTGTTCATCAAGCTCAGCAAAGCAAAGATTTTCTCCAAGATTGACCTCAGTAAAGGTTATTATCAAATACCAGTCAAGGAGGAAATTAAACCTTTGTTAGCTTTCAGCACTAGTGAAGGACATTACACATTTAACGTGATGCCGTTCGGTTTGCATAACGCACCAGGAGTGTTCACCAGGATGATGAGGAAGCTTCTAGAACCTTTGCAAAGTCCCCATATCCATAACTTCATGGATGACATATTAAGTGCATCGGAAGCCTACGAAGAACATATTGCTACGGTTGCTATGCTCCTCAGGAGACTACAGGAAACTGGTCTCACAGCCAGACCTAGCAAATGTCTCATCGGGTTTGAACAGTTAGACTTCCTGGGGCATACTATTTCTCACGGATGCAGTTGGCCTATTAAGAAGAACGTGGAGAAAATAGTGGCAGCAAAAAGACCCCGAACGAAGAAAGACGTACGTTCCTTCCTATCACTATGTGCATACTATCAGAAATACATCCAGAATTTCAACGGACTTACGGCACCTCTGACGGACCTCACAAAGAAAGGCTGTCCTGATAAGGTCATATGGGATCAAAAGTGCGAACACGCGTACAGCACTTTGAAAGGACAGTTGTCTGCAAACCCCATTTTGAGGTTGCCTGACCTCAAGAAACCTTTTGTACTGCGGGTCGACGCGTCAGGTCAGGGCATCGGGTCAACACTGCTTCAAGCCGAGGAAAGTGACCCGAATATGCTTTTCCAGTTGCTTATGGCAGTCAGAAATTAAATAAAGCTGAACGGAACTACAGCGTTGTCGAAAGAGAATGTCTCGCTCTGATTGACGGTATCAGACGCCATCGTGAGTTTCTTTATGGTACATCTTTCACGGTGCAAACAGACCACGCTCCGTTAGCCTTTCTTGGTGCCAATAAAGAATTTAACGCTAGGATCATGCGTTGGGCCCTCCTTTTAAGCGTCTATTCCTTCAAAGTGGAATATATTCCTGGAAGACAGAATGTCGGGGCTGATTTCCTGAGTAGAAACTGGACTACGGAGGAAGAAGAGGAAGTTGAAGATACCAATCATCCAAAAGCTACCAATCAGGGCTGCTTCATTGTTATAAATCAAACATGAAAAGACGTTTTCATGTCTCAAAAGAGGGGACGATTGTCACAGACGAACTCAGCTGACCCTGAATTGGTGTATGATATGGTACGACTCTTTGTAACGACCCCTTCGGATAACGTCAGTGCCCCCGAATATTGTTGTAACTTTTCGTCAAACGGGATTTCTTTCACCTGGGCCCGATTAGCATGCATAACAGAAGAAACGTGGACTCATTAACTATGCAACCTTCTACGCAGATGGTCAACACGTTTGCTGATTAATATGTGGATAGTTTATCTACCGTTCATTCTGGTCATCGCATTGATTTAAGGAGAGATTAAATCACGCCCACGGATATCTCTTGAGCAATCATATGCAGTTATTTTCATTAACTTAGTCAGAATGCCGGCCAGAGTGGGCGTTGCCATCATCAAACGATAGTAGCGACCACGATCAAAGACACGGGGGGGGGGGGGGAATCTCAGGAAAGACTAGCGGCGCTATCAAAAGGCTGTAGTGGTCCCCGAAACGAACGACGCAAGTTCTGCCGGCATTTCACATCTCTGTGACAACCACAGAACCGATCGCAGTGGACGCGAACGGGAAAGCCGAAACGGACGCAGCGAACGGAGATACGAAAGACTAGGGGCGGCATCTCTCTTTAGTCTGGCGGTCAGAACCCCAAAAGTTTCCTGGGATCTAAAAAGGTGTCAAATTCTAACATGTCCCCCCAATCTTGCATTCCAGTTAGATATATACAGACCATGAAGAAATGCAGTTTATCACTCGTTGGCCAGACGTTTACAGAAGCACTAGCTATATTGAAATCTTGTTAGATTTCCCCTGGATTTTCATATATATTTGCAGTGAATTCTATTCTGAGCAAAACGGTAAAATATAATTGTGTAAAGTGATCAGTGGTCTAGTTCATTCATTTTTATTTCACTGGATTTTGTGTTAATTTAAATCTATTAAATTAAACCATCTCAATAGTTTCCAGTTGTAAATGTAATGATATACCTGTTATATTATTTCCAAAAATAGTAGAGGCTTAAATGCTAAAGTAACTTTTAAAGTCGCAAAGGAATTTATAATTAATAAATTTAGTTAAGTCCTATATATATATAGATGTGTGTTTTAACCATTAGAACTCGTGCAGTGTTTTATTAAATACATAATTAAATACGCGAGGGTATATAATAGTCTTAACGGGAAATTCATCGCGCTTAGACTGTTATTTGTTTTTTTCGGTATATTACATGTCTTTTTCTTTCATACAGAGTGATCGTAACCTTTGCGATCCCAGCATAAAGAAAGCAATAAAGAAATCATACAGAGAGTTTCATACTCAGTTCTTAAACTTCCAGATATATTGAGGAAACATTTTTAAATATAATCTTGTGGCGGTCCGATGCGACCTATCTATCATAATTACATGAAAGAAAGCCTACCCAAGAACATTTAAATAAACCATCAAATTAAATTACAATCTGTAAGATAAACTGGAAGTTGAACAGTTGCCAGTAGCGATATTTTATTTACTGCTCTGTTGTGAGAGAGTACCTATTTACCTGAACTGTGACTTGGTCTAGTTTTTCCTCACTGGATTAAAAACCTACCGGTCAGTTGCTATCATCACGCCTTGAAGGAATTTTACCTCCAGCAGCGAAATTAAAGAGACCACTCCATCCTCACCCCTGTATTGAAGTGTGTCAGTGCCATCCCATAGACTCCTTTTTATATAATAAAAACACAAGAACTCTTAGGCTTCAAGTCCGGCGATAAGTGGGAATATTTGCTATCCGCAAACCTCGCTACATCTGGGGCAGGACATCGAAGTACCAGAAATTTTCATATGTCAAGAGTGTAATTGCTGTTTATATAATTCTATGGATTGCCTGATGCTGCAATCGGTAAGTGTGTGTGTGTGTATGAGTGTGGGCCCTCACAAGCGTGTATGAATGACAGGATATTTTTTGCAAACCATTTGTTAACTTGCCTACCGGGCAATACATTTTCTGTATACCCCGCATTGTTCCTTTAAGTGGGATATTTTGTTAACTCTGTTTTTCCCCTCCCCCTTCATTTTCTTAGAAAAAGGAAAGAACAACTGGGACATAACATGATTTTTTTCTACCACCTATACCTACATATTGTAACACCGCTTTCAGAGTAATTAAACTCACTGTTGGGTTACATTACCTATGTTCCTGATAACTATCTGTCTTTGGACTGGGTTTTTCTTTGTCTAATCAGCGGGAAGGGCTTAGTCGATACCAATCTTCTTCACCCCACCCCACCTTGCTATTTTGTAATTTTTGTACCTATGATATTGTGTTTGTAAACAGATAATAAGTGTCGTGATCCATTTTATTGATTAATAAACACGTAAAACTTATTTAGCACTGTGTTTGGACTACCAAGGCCCAAATCCCCATTTCTGTTTAATATAGTTTGTATTCACGTTTTTCGTCTGCGTGTGTGAAACACCAAATTGGTGTGAGGGCAGGTGTGTGTCTGGAAACTGGTAATTGTTTGACCAGGAGAGTGAGCGAGAAGATCAGAGAGAAACAGATTGTCGTAATTAAGTCTGTCCTTGCTCTCCCCAGTAACTCTGTGAAGCAACTATTTACTTCCTAACCTTCCCTATCACTGAGTTTTCATCACCATTCTCCACTCTAAACAGGACCATTATTTCTAAGACTCTTTCTCTCGAAATAAATTTACGACACTTTTCTCTTTCTAAATCGCTTAGAAGGCGCTCACTTTCTGTTTCGAGCAAACTCTCGAAATTGTCCCGGTTTGAGAAAAAAATTTTATGGTAAGTCTAAATATAAATATATATATTCTAACATTTCTAAGTTTTCACTGTTCATGCACTAAATTTCATAGCACGTCCAAGTTTCTCATACCCCCTACCGGACGATTTCCTCGTTGCGTCAGAAGAATAAATTCTGACTTTTCTAATTTTCTGGTTAAGTCTTTGAAATCGTCATGTGTTAGGGGGCTCCGTACACTTTATTTACTCCTCTGGGTAGCGTCGTAATCCAGCAATAAATTTGCTGGCATCCAAGTTAATCACTAAATGTCCAATTATATTTTTGAGAACTTCCAAATCGCGTCTTAAAAAAAAAGAAAAAAGATAGTTAAAAATGGTATTGGAGTTTCAAAATAAAATAGTATGGGAGCCATTTTCATTAAAAAAAAAAAACACTAGAAACATGGGACGTTTCGTGTTTTTCTCCTTCATCAGTCACAATAATAATAATAGCCCCTTCATTCATAACTGACTATGGGAATGCGCCACTGAGGTGACAACTCTCAGCTGCTTATATTCCTGGTTTTTCTTTCGACGCGATCTCTTCTCTTCTGCTTGTTGTGTGAGCTTCTTGTCGCCCAGTCTGAGGTTTTGCCGTAGATAGCATCGCCACTTGGTGCGATAAGCAGCTTCATCCTCCCAGGTTGCTGGATTTATGTCCAGTGCCCTCATGTCTCTCTTGCACACATCTTTAAAACTCAGCTGCGGTCGCCCAACTATTCTTTTGCCATCTGCCAGTTGAGATAGAAGACATCTTTCTGGATGAGACCATCTTCCATGCGGCGGACATGGCCAAGCCATCGTAGTCTCCGCCTGTCTAAGCATTGTGTACATGATTTGAAGGCCAGCAAGTGACAACACCTCTATATTTGTCACTTTATGTAGTGAAAGGTTTTTATGATGACAGTGTCATTAGTAGATACTGATAGAACTGACAAAGGAGTCAGTCTGAAAAGAATATAGTCCTAGTGTCAGAAAAGAGCACTGGTATCACAAGATAGTCACGGCTGTGAAGGTCTATACGTCAGATAGTATTCAGATTAAGTTAGAGCCTAGGATGCCACCTTCGCTAGTAACCACCTATGATAATTAACAATTGAGTAAAACTAAAAAATGCAACAATATAAATTTGGCAAGTCAGAGAATTACAATTACTGAATCATTTATTTTGTACATCTATCTTTTGTTTCTTCTTGTGCAATTATGAATGATGGAATGATGAAAATTGAATGAATAAAATTTCTATTACAAAATTGATTGATAGTTGAGTTATACTCAATAACTAGATAAGAAGTCCTTCGAATTAACATAGAATGTTCTTTCAAATCTTCTTTAAACTAAAATATCACTTGTCTTGAATCTTGACTAAGATCAATTTCTTATCATCACACTTCTATTGTTGTTTTTTCGAGAAGAACTCTGCATGTCATGTCTTCATATGTTTTCTTTATTAAGTTAATGATCTTCAGGGGAACTCCATAATGCCTCATCAATTTCCAAAGTGATTCTCTGTCTACACCGTCAAATGCCTTTTCATAGTCCACAAATCCGATGTATAGTGGAGAATTCCATTCCAGACTTTGTTCAACTATTATTCTCAAAGTGGCTATCTGATCTGTACATGATCTGTTTTGTCGAAAACCTGCTTGTTCATCTCTCAGTTTCTTGTCTATGGACTCTCTTAATCTCTCAAGGATAATCCTGTTTAATACTTTTCCTGGCACTGATAGTAACATTATTCCTCTATAATTTGTGCACTCTTGTAAATTTCCCTACTTAGTCAACTTAACCAGATATCCTTCCTTCCATTCTGCTGGTATCTCCTCCTTTTCCCAGACTTTACCAAGTAATTTATATAACATCTCTGAAGCCGTGTCGATATCTGCTTTTATGGCCTCTGCTGGAATGCTATCAGGTCCAGCCGCTTTTCCATCTCTTAGAAGCTTTATGGCTTTCTTTATTTATTCCTTCGTTGGTCTTTCACCGTTAATTTGTAGCTCTTCTTCTGCTGGCTGGATGTCCGGGAGGTTTTGTGGAGCTGGTCTATTGAGAAGGTCACCAAAATATTCTGTCCACCTCTTCATTTGCTCCTGTATAGAGCAGTTTCCCATTCTTGTCTTTTATGAGGCAACTTGTTTGCTCGTATTTCCCCGTTAGCTTCTTTGTGCTGCTATACAGTTCTCTCATATTTCCTTTGGATGCAGCATCTTCTGTCTCTCTTGCCAACTCCTCAGTATACTTCCTCTTGTCTCTTATGATACTTCTTTTTACTTCTTTGTTTGCTTCTGTGCACACTTCTTGAGCCTTGGCATTGGAACTTCTGGTTTTGCTTGTGTTTAAATCTGCTTTCTTGTTTTTTTTTCTTTCTTTTATCTTATTGATAGTTTCTGTTGCTTTTTGTTGTCTTTCCCTTTTCCCCAGTATTTCTTCACATGTCTCATACAAGCACCGTATGGTTTGGTTACCCACGGTTACTTGCTCAGTAATAGAAGGGTGGTTGGAATTTTGTTCATATGCCTGGGAGTCATGTTTCCCTATCGGCCCCCTGATCAGACATGCGACACTATAAGGGCCTGCCTTAGGCCTCTTACAGTTTGATGTGAAGTGCGTGTCAGATTTGCATGCTTTACACCATCGCCTTCCAGTTCCCTGTGCTGAATTGCTCTGTTTCTGCCTATGGTGATCATGTGGTTGTTGTTGCTGTTGCGTCGTGTTGTGTGAGGTGTTGGTCGTACTCTTGGGGTCAGTGAAAGGGCGCTCCTCTCGTTTGGAGTGATTATCGTGTTGGCGCCTTTTAGTCGGGTTCACTTCTGACTGGGCGCTCTGGTACCGATCAGCAAACAGTACCACCTGATCCAGAGTTTCGGCCCCATGCTCAGCCAAGAACCGTCTCATATCTGGGGTGAGCGAGTCCTTAAATTGCTCCACGATAATCATTTCTTGTAATCCCTCATATGATTCGTCGAAGGCGCTTAGTGATCCCCACTTTTCCAAGTACATAGCCAGACTTGTAGCAAACTGCTTATAAGATTCGTCCTTTTGCATCTTGGCCTCCCGGAATTTGCTCGGAAAAGTTTGTGCATTCATCTGAAAATGTTGCAGCAGAGCTTTCTTCAACAAATCGCAATTGTCTGGTTTCTGAAGACTAAGGGTTTCGTGTAACATCTCAAACCAGACTGTCATGTATCAGAAGCCTGTTTTGTTCATCAGAGGCAATCCCACAAAAGTGCAGGATCCCAAAGAGTGAACTACAGCTGGTCATTGGTACCCCTATTGCTGGGTCTGCCAATGCTGATAAATACAGTGACCGTTCAGTGTCACACTATCAAAATTCAAAGATAAGTGTCAATTAAGGCACTGACAGAATTCGTATATGAACCAGTATTCCAATTATTGTAGAATTCAGTCAAATGATGACAGCAATCTGTAAAGTCACAGGATTCAGAGAAAAGTTATATAGTAATATTGATTCCAGTTTTCATTAACTTTACTATACAAGAGGATATTGTTCAAGAACCAGAAGTGTAAAGGAAAATAATACTTATTAAAATTGCTAAAAAACTTTGTTTCAAGTAAATAAATTTTCCAGAAGGAAATACATTCCTACCAACCCATTAGTTAAGAAGTAACATTAATGGTGTGAATATTTTGTGTATATTTTAATGCTCATTTCCTAATAGCAGAAGAAGAAGATTAATGTAAATATTAAAGGATTATAATTGTACCTGAGGGCTTATTCACTTTTTACAATTGTGTTTAAAGTAAATGTTCATTTTATTTATCCCCTATAAATTAATTAATCAGAAGAAAGTCACAGGGAGGAGACACCTTAAATCCTGGTACTAATTCTTACCATCTGGGCCAGGATTTTCACAGTCTGACTATTTCTATGATATCCATACACCAGTGCTTATTTCTAAGACTGGGGTAATACTTTTAAGACCAGAACTCTTGACTGGCATACTATCCTGGTATCATCTGATGCACCTGGATATCCATCTACTATCAACTATAAAATACTTACATATAAACTTTAAAAAACCTTTCGTTACACTGGGGCTCGTTCGCAGGATATCTTTGATATTCCAGGGCCACCATTCTATTTCTGCTGTTTAGAAAGTTTTTTTTGTATAAATTTTTTGGAAAGAGTTAACAAAGTAGGAAGTAAATATTTTGGGAGTACCATTCAGCCCAGGATAAAGAAAGCTGCTTCATATATGGTGATGTCAGTTTAATTTTATTAAGTTAATTATATTGTATTAATTTAGTTTGAGTAGACAGCTTACCCTACTAGGCTACAGATACATCATGACTGACTTGGTCAAGTTTAGGTCTGCTACACTGCAGATGGGAAAGGATCCAGTATGTCATGACTGAGTGTGATAAGTATATGGACAGAGGAGAAAAGAGGCTGCAAGCAGAAGCAGAGAGAGAAGCCAAGCAATTTGAAGCAGAGAGGGAAGAAAAGATGTTAATGTTGGAAGCTGAAGTTCAAGCAAAAAAGGTAGAAGCTGAGAGAGAAGAAAGCAGGTTACAAGCAGAGATAGACCGTGAGCTGAAAATGAGACAACTTGAACTTCAGGCTGGTACTAGCACCCATGGTAGTAGCTCACCTCACTCTGAGGGTGACTCCAGCCAAAGCACCTCAAGTGGATCCATGAACTTCCACTTGGACCCATTTGTGGAGAAAGAAGATACAATAGAGGCATATCTAGACAGGTATGAAAGGCTTGCCTCTAAATAGGGCTTGGAAAATGAAAAATGGAGTTTGAAGTTATCTCAAGGATTGAAAGGTATTTCATATGATGTGTTTCTGAAACTCCCCAAAGAAGATCAGGAAAATTATGAAGACCTGAAGCAAGCATTACTTATTCGTTATGAAAAAAACTCAGAGGCGTATAGAAAGAAATTTAGAACTGCTAAGCTTCTACCTGGAGAAACCTATAACCAGTTTTCAGCTAGACTAGAAACGTATTTAGTGAAATGGAGTAGTTTAGGTAAATATAAGAAAACCTATGAAGATCTGAAAGAGATGATTATGTTGGAGCAAGTGAAAGATTCCATGCCTCAAGAAATGAGGAAATTTCTTATGGAACAAGGAGTAGAAAGGCTGGAAGACATTTTAAAATGTGCAGAGAGATACCAGCAGCTCAAGCTGAACTGGTAGGAACAAAAAAGAAAGCAAGTAGAAGGATATACGCCACAACAAAATAATACCAAATTTGATCAAAAGGACCAACCGTACAAAAATAAGCAAAGATTTGATAATAAGGACAAGAACCCTCAGACTCAGGAAAAGAAACCCTACAAACAGAGAGATAAGTGGTGCAAAATTTGTAAGATGAGCAACCACAATACTGTAGAATCTAAAAGGAAAACCCCTCCTCACCACGCTGCATGTTTAGCAACAGGGAATAGGAAGGATAAAAAGAACTGACAGAGAGTCAGAATAGCCTCCGTCATCCCCCTGTGAGTGAGCTCGTGAACGTGAACGGCATTCGAGAGGGACGTGCTTATATGATACAAGTCTGGATTTTGACTCAGTTGTGAGTGCAACCCTGGTGCACCCTGATCAACTTACCACAGAGACAGTGGAAATACAAGGGGCAACTAAGGGGACAGCAACCATGACACTTCCCTTAGCTAAGATCAAAGTGAAATCTCGCTACGTGGAAGGCGTGATAACAGCAGCAGTGATAGATAACCCTATATACCTGCTGATACTGGGATGTAGATATGTATTTTTGGGTGACCCAATAAAGCATACTGTCATGGCAGCAGTCCAGACCAGGTCGAGCACCAAAAAGGAGGAGGAAAATCCTACCAATACTCATTCAGAGGAGATGAAAAAGGCTAAAACAGTAGACGGCACATTGAAGCCTTGTTTTGGCAAATTGCCAAAGGCCCATAACCCTCCAGAGAAAGAAGACTTTTCTATGAAAAATGGACTACTGTATAGAAAAGCTGGAGCAGAACCTCAAGGGCATGTGCAGCTGGTAGTGCCAAAATCATACAGGGAGAAAGTTATAGAGCTGGCACATGCTATTCCATTTAGTGGACGCATGGGAATTGGTGCCACAAGTCAACAGATAGCTTGTCACTATTACTGGCCAGGGATCACGGAAGATATCAAAAGATATGTGAAGTCTTGTCCAGAGTTACACGCCCATTAAGGTATATTGGGAATATGGTGTTAGGCCCATATTTTCTTTACCATCGGCATACAAGGGGTGATAAGGTCAGCATCACGCCGGCCGCGTTAACCTTCCCATAATAGCTCTGGTATCATATTCATGAGGCTGGGTCGACCTCGGAGCCGTTTGCGGTCTAAAATATCCTGCATCAACTGTGGCGCCTCCCCTAGTGTGCCGATGGTCAAGACAATTATAGATAGGCCTAACATCATATTCCCAATATGCTTCAATGGACGTGTAACGAGATCCTTTACCTGTACTGTTCAAGTGGAATAATAAATGAGAGTGATATCACATAAGTGAAGAATACGCAATAAAACCTTTATAGTAGGAGATTTCAATGCTCATCATACCGCTTAGGATGACAACTACAGATTACATATACTGGGAATAAGTGACAGGGAGAATAAAAACAGTAACAGGAGAAACCATACTTTACTCTGGAAGAGAGGATGGACAGAACAATGAAGGCCAATTCCTAAAGAAAGGAATAGAAAGGTCGTTATTGGAATGGAAACCCATCAACAACAGACTGATAAGAACAAGACTGAGAGACACCAACACCACAATAATAAAATGCTATTCACCAACAAATGACAGCGATGAAGAGGTCAAGGACGAATTCTATCAACAGCTAAAAACAAGCAAATGGAAACCACACCTATATAGATATGAGCTTATCATAGTAATGAGATCCATGGGGGCATATCTGGAGACATCCTTATATGCACAATGTTGGCTCGGGTTTGACGTTTTACTTCCTTGTCCAACAAAAAAGAAATTCCTAAACGATCTTGCAAGACAGACAGAAGTGGCAGCACTGAGAAATGAACAAAGCACAGTATACAAAATAACTAAAACCATCAGTGTAAAACGGGGTGCAAACAATATTACATTAGTAAGAGATAAGCAAGGAAATCTCATAACCACTGCCCATGGACAGGAAACTAGATGGGTAAAGCACTCCAGAGAAACACTGAATAAGGAACCACCAGAGACGCAGCTGAATGTTTCTGAGGTTGAAAATTATTCTAGACGTAAATACTGACATTCCACGAAGGGAAGAAATCAACACGGCTATCCGCTGGTTAAAGAATGGAAAAGCTTCTGGTCACGACTATTTAAATGCAGAGTTATTTAAGACATACCCTGCAATAGCAGCAGAGCTATTGGAACCACCATTCGCATAATTCTGAAAAACAGAGACAACACTAGTGGAGTGGAATAAAGGAATAATTGTCAAATTGCCCAAGAAGGGGGACCTAGCAGACTGCAACAACTGGATAGGAATTACTCTCCTCTCAGTTCCAATTAAAATACTAGGCAGGATAATTTTCCAGAGAATTTCAAAAGCATTAGACCATAAACTGAGGAAAGAACAAGCAGGATTCAGAAAGAACAAAAAATAAGCAGATCATATATTCACCCTCAGAAACATTATAGAGCAGTGCTCAGAATGGCAGCGACAGCTATACATTAACTTTAATTTAAGTAGGCTTTTGACAGCATATACAGGGACAGCCTATGGAAAATACTGAGGTCTAATGGAATTCCCAGCTGCATTGTTTCCATCATAAAAAGCCTCTATGCTAACTTTACATGTAGTGTTGAGCAGAGCAGCCTAACTTTGAGGTGAAGGCAGGAGTAAGAAAGCGATGCCCCTTATCAACCATTTTTTTTGACAGTCATAGACTGTGTGTTGCGCCAGACAACAGAGGACAGTCCAAGAGGAATAAGATGGACAACGTGTTCTACACTGGAAGTTCCAGACTATGCAGATGACATTGCAATACTTGCACATTTACGAGTAAATCAAAACATCCGAGAAAAAACAGATAGACTAAATTAGTATAGCCAGCAGGTGGGTCAGAACATCAGTCTAAAGGAGATAGAAGTCATGACACTCAGTCCTGGGCCCAAAACAATAAGGAGACAGAAACTAGAACAGACAGACAGATTTACTGACCTAGGATCCATAGTAACGCCAGATGGCGGAACAAGCAAATATATCAACAACGGAGTGAATAAAGCGAGAACAGCCGTTGCTAGTCTAAACAACATCCGGAAGTCCACTCAGTGCAACACAAACACCAAATTAAGATTATATGAGAGCTGTGTACTTTCTGTGCCTCTCTATGGTGCGGAATGCTGGAAAGGACAGAGAAGTAAATGTCGAAATTGTCCTCTTTCCACACAATCTGCCTAATGAAAATTCTCCGTATCTTTTGGCCGAATACCATCACCAGCAAAGAGCTTCCCACTTGGAGTAACCAATAGGATAAGCACACTATAGTACCTGGCATACGCTGGAGTTAGGTTGGCCACGTTCTCAGAGCAGACCCTGATGCCATCAGAAGAACAGCTATGCTTTGGACCCCTGAAGGAAAGCGAAAGAGAGGCCGGCCAAAAACAACTTGGCAGAGAACTGTGGAGGCCGAGATGCAAAGAATGAACCAGAACAGGGGCACTGCATGAAGGGTGGCCGCCGACCGAACAAAGTGGAAGCAGTTTATTACAAGACGCCACCAGGCGTGATGGCCACTGACTGCTTTGACAACTGGTGGCTAAGGATCAAAGAAGAAGAGGAATCAAATAAAACAAGAACATTTTAACTGACAGATTCAATATCTAATAATTGTTCTGCTACTTAATCTTGGATATATTAGTAATTCTCCCATCCATGTACACTGGAAGCCTAACATACATGCTTGACACAAGACGCCATAAAGTATGTTGGAAAATATAGGCAGCATGCTCTGTTTATAACTTTCGCTAGCAATCCTAAATTGGAAAAAATCAAAGAAAAACTAATGCCTTTCCAGACACTACTATTTTTAAGATAGACAGTGATATATTTGCCAGAATGTTCATGTGAAAACTCAAAATACTGATATGTACGATGTTTAAGGAGCGTGAAGAAAAAAAAAAGAGACAAACTGAAGAAATATAGCCAACACATGGGACTGAATATCAACCTGAAGAAGACAGACGTCATGACACTGAATTTAGCAAATCTTGAGCCCATAAAAATAAGAAACCAAAAGCTGGAACAAACAGATACATTTACATATCTAGGAAGCATTGTAACACCAGATAGCAGAACAAGCAAAGACTTCAGTAACATAATAAATAAAGCCAGAACAGCCTTTGCATATCTAAACAACATTTGGAAATCTTCTCAGTACAGCATAAACATCAAATTAAGATTACACTGGCTAACAAAAAAATAATTTTTTTTTCTTTCTCTAACATTTCTATGTTTTTCTGGTCAATTTTAATTCGCTGTTTTTAAATCTGCAAACCGTTTTTCTCTATCAGGTCAGGATCTCTAGAAATACGCAATTGAAGTTTTTTAACAACGCATACAGTATTACAACATCATTCGTACAAGAAGTATAACAGTTATGTAGGCTTGAATTTCTTTGCAGTCGACTTTCGTCGGTGAATGGCATGTGGTACATCGCGATGAAGCCTCCAACAATAATCGGCAAGCATGGTCACACTCCACCGTCCTTGATAACGTGACTCCATTACAGCGATATCTTGATGGAATCGTTCTCCATGTTCATCGCTGAAAGTTCTGAATGGTTAATTAAGTGAACACCATCATTCACCGGTATATAATCCGAGTCAGAATTAGTTTCTAAAGCAGGTAAACTATGATACCTATCACTTTCTGATGGTTCATTCACGTCCAACGGATATGTTCTGGTGGAACTGAGATCGGACACGTGATTGGATCATGAGGCACTGGTTTCGAAACCGATTAAATATTTGGATAAACCACAGACTTTCTAGTTTTAAAAGTGAAACCATGGATATTTGTCAAGCAGTAGCGTGATTTGTTGGTTCACGCCATATTACTGGCACTCCAAAAGGCATCGACTTATGCTTCGGCGATTTTCGTAACCAACCTGCCAATGTATTTGCACAAGTCGAACAAACTGCATTTGGCTTCCAAGATTTATTTGCATCATCAACTTTCGAATCGAAATAAAGTTCATTTGCTTTCTTTAGTAATGGTGTAAAGTTTTTCTGGTGAACACGATCAGTAAAATATCCGCACACGTAACAGAACAGATCAGCCGAATTTCTACAACTTCTAGAAGCCATATTTCGCTCAGAATTATTTCAAAACACAGTAACTATTTGAAAATAGCATAACATATGTCATGCATCTTTTAGCAGTATAAAAAGTAGAATTATTTTGCATTTTATTAATTTTTAATAAGTTATATAGTAAAAATGAAACGGAGCAAATAACGGTTTCCCAAAAATATATTTATTCACAAATATCTTAAGAACCCGACGTGATAGAGATAAACGGATTTCAAATTTGAAATCAGCGCAAGAAACTAACCTAAGAACACTTATTCTTATATAAGAAAGAAAAATGTTGTTTGTCAGTGTTATACGAGAGTTGCGTACTTTCTGTACTTTTGTATGGCGCTGAGTGCTGGAGAGTAACAGAAAAGGAAATGCACAATTTTGGACCCAATACTATCTCCAACCTGTGCAGTCAAAAAGCATTCACACCATCATTGTAGGCTGACGCTGGAACTGGGTAGGCCATGTGCTCAGAAGGGACCCTGACACGATCACCAGAACTGCTATTCTATGGACCCCAGAAGGAAGGCGAACGAGAGGCTGACCATAAACAACCTGGCGGAGAACAGTGGAGGCTGAGATGCAAAGCATGAACCAGAGTTGGGGCACGGCACGAAGGATGGCCACCGACAGAGCAAAATGAGAACGATTTGTTGCTGCCCTACAAGACGCCACTAAGCGTGATGGCCACTGACTGCTTTGTCAGAGTTAAGGATCCAAGAAGAAGAAGAAAACTCAGAGTTGTTAAGTCTTTCCTAATGAGTCTCAAGTCGAATCTCAAGTCTCTTGGTACAAGTCTGAAGTCGAGTCGCAAGTCCCAAACACTGTCTCCAATTGAGCCTCATCTTAAATCTAACACTGTTTATATCCACAATTGTGCTTTATATAACAATCACATCGATCACTACAAATAATAAAAACAAATAATAATGCATATCTTAGTACTTTTACCATTTAATTTACTGACTGTTGGAGTCGTATTTCATACATGTTATTAAGTTTGAAGGTGTTGACGATGATGGGTGAAATTGCCAGTTCGTGCTATTAACGCGAATTCTAATTCAAACTTCAAGTATGTCAATTCCGAACTTTGGTAACTGAAGTATACTGCCAAGGCGGGTTATAAAGTTCAACGAATTTATTCACATACACGATTCGCAGTTACGAACATGGTATTCAATAGCAGACTAGACGTTTGATACATGGACGATCAATAATAATAATAGGATGATGCAAATCTGGCATAATGTTCCTAATGGCAATACACGTCTTTCCAGTCAGTTCCATTACCAACATTCTTCCTTGCTAAACTAGAGTTCATACAATTAAACTGTCTTTATGATAGTTTCAAATGCATCGGCCGTTGACCTTCTCCAAGGACATCGGTCATCATATACATCTATAATAATACTCGAACATGCATCCATAAATACTGTCCTACTCAATTGACTCTTTCAATAAAATGCTCAGACAGTTGATTAATCATCAGATTCAAACATTTCTTCATCAAGATAAAATACAGGTTAGATACTATCCTTGGCTAACCTCTCCATACGTGCCAAGATCAAGATGTCGGCCCTTCATAATACATTTTTTAAGATCCATCTTTATCATACTTTCGCTCGTAGAATTATCACTACGTTTCATAAGTGAAGCTAACAGCTCAGCTGATCCATTCATGAAATCCTAACGTGTGGATTCCAGCTAGATGCCAGCAAGAGTGGAGACATCACTAAATTCATATATAATATATCTTATTAATCTCTGGGTGCGAGACTTACGTATACCACTTTGACATGGACTTCTGATAAGAAGGCCAGTCCTCCATTATCGAAATAATTCCCACTAATAAGGGACACAGTAATATAAATACGGACCATCAGTCCGGCTTGACCCTTCAAGATCCTCTGACGTCATATCTCGATCTTAGAAACCCGTGCGCTATGAGTCTCTCATGCACTACATAGTGCACACACGTGCGTGATAAATCATACGCACAAATAATATTCCTATCATAAGAATGGTGCGTAATCTTTTAACACAGGCAGGACTTAAAACTGCCATCTATGTAAAAGTACGCAACAGTATCCTTATCACTCCCCCTTAAAAAAAGTTAATTATATTAATCTTTTTTTTCTAAGTAATTCAGAGAGGTGAGTCAAACTACATCGATATCTAAAAAAAATAATTCATAGTTAAAATATTATACCATAAAAAGAAAATGAATATTAAATAGAAATCAAGACAACTAAACCATAGCATGCATTAAAGCATACATCCACAATCGACCTACTTTGGTACGATGTGGTGAAATTCAATGAAAAAAATTCAAAGAAAGTTGGAAATCAGAACCAAAAGAATTCTAAAACATCCAACTAAGTTTCCAAAAGAAAAAAAAACAAAACTAAGACATGATTTCAAATGAAAAAAAGAAAAACAATGATGATGTGTAACAAATGACAAGTGAATTATAAACCGAAAAAAATGAAATTAAAACACGCAAAGTGAATAAACAATGCATAATTCAACACGCTAAGAGAACAACACACTTAATGTTTCTAAAATTACTAAGGTGAACTAATCATCTATAAATATTAAGATCACGTACCATGAGTGGTAGATATAACTATGAGGAGACACATATAAACTATTAGTGAATGTGAACTATACCAGTACTTGAGAACTTAAACTGACTCTAACTAATCAATAAATTCCTTAATTAAAAACAATCACTAATTACTCATTCATTTAATTGCTAACAGTCCCACTAAGTGTTCCTGTTATATTAAAATCGTTAATAAAATATGATAATCTGTTCATTAATTTTCCATGCACGATGAAAAAAATATTTATTTAACACATTACGTAGTCCAGTATGTTCATTATGAATATTGACTATATCTGTATACAACTGACAACAGTGTTCCCGTACCAAGAAAATTGCAAGATCCAAAAAGTCATGTTTCAATGCAAACAATTAATCTATCTTGATAGTAATGTCGGTACGAATAATCCTGATCCATACGAAGGCTGTATAGAGTTTTGGTTAAGAACATAGTTCCATGATCATCATATTCCAATTGAACAATTCTCTGTAGAGACGTTTACATTTCTGGAAGTTGTTCTGGTTCGACAGGTTCGCTCGGACAGCGTGACAAACAGTCCGCAAACACGTTTTTAACTCCAGGTATTGAACGAATTTCGAAGCTGTAAGGTTGTAAGGCTATAGCGTACCTTGTTGACTTTGAAGATTTAACGTCTTTCGTATTCAGAGCTGTGAGAGCCTTTTGGTCGCTTTCAACAATGAAATGAGAGCCTAATAGGTAACGTTCTAGTTTTGTAATAGACCAGACTAATGCAAGGAGCTCCCTGTCGAGAACTGAATATTTCTGTTCGGTGGTCGTCAATTTTCTCGAAACGTACATCACGGGGTGCAAGGTGCCAGAATATTCTTGCATCAAAACACCGGCGATCCCGTATGATGACGCGTCACTACGAAGAATAAAAATAAGATTTTTGTTAGGCAACCTTAAAACTGGAGCTTGTGAAAAAAATCTTTTAATTTCATCTAACGCGATTTGATGCTCGTTAGACCACTTAATTACGTTAGCTGTCCCTTTTCTCAACAAAGAAGAAAAAGGAGCAGTTATAGTAGACAAATGAGGGATAAACTTAGCATAGAACTGTATTAGTCCCAAAAGAGATCTAACTTGTTTTTTTGTCTTAGGTGCTGTGATGTTTAGAATTTTAGAGACATTACTGTCCTCTGTATACAGCATGCCATGACCAATACGGTGACCCAGAAAGGAAATGTCGTGAAAACCGACAAATGCCTTCGATGGCTTCGCTGTTAGAGTATAATCACGTAATGTAGACAGTAAAGAATTTAATCCCTGAATATGCTCATCCCATGAGTCGCTAAAGAGACAGATGTCATCAATGTAAGTAATGACATCGGGACGATGAGAAAGCACGCGACGCATCATGCGTACAAAGGTAGCAGGTGCGTTTACTAAACCAAATGGCATAAAATTCCATTGGAATAGACCACGTGGTGTCGAGAAAGCGGTGAGTGGTTTTGCTTTAGGTGTGAGTGGCACTTGCCAGTATCCCTTAGAAAGGTCAAATTTAGAGAAGAAGGTAGAATGTGCTAATTTGACCAATAAGTCTTCCAAGAGGGGCAAAGGTTCGGCATCGAATTTTGTCACTTTGTTTAATTTTCTGTAATCTACGCAAAGACGAATATTGTTGTCTTTCTTTCTAATGATCACCATAGATGATGAGTATGGTGATGAAGATGGTTCAATTATATTTAATCGAAGCATCTCATCCAATTCCTTATCAACCTTATCACGAAAGTGTAAAGGGATAGGGTATGGACGGACTCGAATAGGTGTATCGTCAGTCAAAAGAATATCATGTTGGATAACTGACGTATGACCTGGGATGTCAGTGAGAACATCCTCATACGAGTGCAGAATTGAAGAGACTTGCTGACGTTGATCAGCAGAGAGAGTAGAAGAAATAGTGACGTCATTCCAATTCTCAGTGGAATGAAGCGGTACAACTGGTATAGGCAATTGTACATCATCAAAAGAAGATTCTTCTTCTTGAATAACCGATAAATTAGAGTAGTGTTGAATAGGAGGGGTGGGATCGTCAGTTGCTTGGAACACTGACTGTAGATAATCAGGACGTGAGTAATACTCCTTCAACATGTTAATGTGGAAGGTTTTATGTTTGCCATTAATATCCACGATGTAGTCAACATCGGATATTCTCGAGATGATCCTAAAAGGACCTCTCCAAGTAATTAGAAGACGATTGTTATGAGAAGGTAATAGAACAAATGCTTCGTCACCAGGAAGAAGCTGGCGAAGACGTCTATACTTGTTTGCAAATAGACGAGCTTTTTCTTTGGCCTGTTCTGATGATGCAGTAGCTAATCTACAAGCATCTATGATTCTCTTTCTCAACGAGATAACATACTCATAAGAGGATTGAGTTTCCTCTTCCATATTTTCTTCAACCAGTAAGTCGTGAATTAACGACATTGGTCCGCGTGGTTGCATGCCAAAAACAAGTTGGAATGGAGAAAAACCAGTGGCTTGATTTTGTACCTCGCGATAAGCAAAAAGAGCAGCTGGCAGGACTCGGTCCCAATCCTGAGGGTGATCTTGAGTTATCTTACCCAACAACTGCTTGAGTGTCCTATTCAGACGCTCAATTAACCCATTGGACATCGCATGATAGATCGAACTGAGAGATCTATCTATTCCTAACGTCTTCATAACCTGAGACATGGATTCGGAAATAAACTGGACACCATGATCCGATAAGATCTTACGCGGAAAACCAATGCGTGAAAAGATCAACATCAACGCCTCTGCTACACTAGCCGATGAAGTGTTCTTCAGAGGTATGGCCTCAGGCCAACGCGTACACATATCAATACAAGTAAGTATGTGTGTATGTCCTCTGGCAGATGGTAGCATCGGACCAATGATATCAATTGCCATTTTATCAAATGGTCTAATAGGGATGTCCGCAGCCTGAATAGGAGCCGCATGAAATGGACCCCGTACTTTAACCTCTTGACATATCAAACATGAACGACAATAGAGAGTGACATCTCTATGGACGCCAGGCCAGTAGAATGCAGATAGCAATCTAGATTTGGTTCGCGAAAAACCCATATGGCCTGCGCATTGCGAGTCGTGTGCATGCTGTAATATCCTAGCTCTCATAGAAGACGGGACTAGAATCTGTGAACGTAAGGATGAATCCTTTTCCCGTATCAGCCTAACCAAAATACCATTTTTAAGAGCAAAGTCATGTCTAGATTTTGCATTTCTGGTGTTGGTATTATTTTTGTTCACAAATTGAAAATTTTTTTTAAAGAATCATCATTCTTTTGCAAAGTCGCAAACATCTCCCGTGAAATAGGAGAATCATCATCAAAAGTGGCATTAACTGTAGGTTCAGCAGGTGTATCACGCGACATAACAGTAGCTTGCGCTCTAGTGACTACTGCATTTGCAGCCTGAATATGTCGCTCTTCCCATTCAGCAATTTGCTGAGGGGTACACTCTTTTATACCGTGTATTCGACCTAGTATCACGTCGCTAATCGGATTCTGAAGCAGGCACGCATGAATTTTCCCTGAAAAAAATGGTGTATGTAAATTAATTATAGCTGTGGGAAAGGTTTCCACAGTGCCTCCGAAGGTGACGCATTTCACAACATTGCCTGTAGCGCACGATGGGTCGATCAGCGAAGTCCGTACACCGACTGTGCTACAACCTGAATCAAATAAAATAGAGCATGGAATGGAATTTACATATCCTCTATTAAATTTAAGACAACCCTGTCCCTGGTGTACTGACGCAGAAGTGGCCGTGCAGACTGCCGGTAGACTAGGCAAAATATGTCCGCATCGCAGCGTCGTGATCGCCTTTGGCTGGAAAAGAGTCGTACATTCAGAACAAGCTTTTAACTGATTGAAATCAAGAGAACAAGACATGGCATTATGCGTATTAGCATCTTTATCTTGTTCATTGTTAGTCTGTGTATTTCTTAAAGCAATATTAGCATGTCGACGTGAATTGCTTGAAGATCTATCTCTTCGTCGCGATCGAATCTGACTATTGGCATTAAAATTGCTATAATTACTGTTTCTGCCTGAGTTGGAATCTGGATGAGTACGCCAATTATTGTCCTCACTGTTGTGATTTTGGCCAAATGATCTATTCCAAGAACCCTGTCTATATTATGGATTTTGTAATTGTGATCGCCAATTTTGTTTATTATTGTTTCCTTCATTATATCTGAAATTATGGTTACCAAAATCTTGTGATCTATGAGATTGGCCACAAGAAACTTTAAATGGAGCAGATTGCTGGTATTGTTTCCCTTTATAAAAATTACCATTGTTAAAATTGTCATTACTTCCCTTATTAAAGTATCTATCGTTACTAATTGAACGATGGCGTGAAACGTTCTTCTGTTGCATAGCGAAAGCAACTGGTAACTCATTTTTGATCTGCGCATTACTAATATCCATGTTTGGGTGAGCGGTGCAGAAATTTTTACAATGTTCTTCTAATTCTTTTATTGAAGAAGGTTTACGCTCATGCAAAAATGACAGAAATGTAGGATTTACTGACGATAACACTTTATCGCGCAGCAATAAATCGAAAAGACCGTCATAAGACTTTTCTACCTTGGACAATTCGATCCATTTTTCCAAGGTTAGCCGTATTTGGGAAAGAAAGTCACTGAAGTTCTTTCCTGACTATGGCAACAAAGTTTTAAAACGCAATCTGTATTGATCCTCAGTCATTTGATATTTCCTAAGAAGAGCGGCTCTAAGTGCATCATAATCATTTTTTTCATTAGCACTAGTTGTATGATATACCGCCATAGCATCTCCTGTAAGTAATCTGGATAAATATGTACAATATAGCGTTTTATCCACGTTATAAGACCTACACGTGGCCTCAAATCTGTCTAGAAAAAATATTACGTCGTCGGATGGTGGATTAAATTTGGGTAATTTTACGTGAACTTCCCTAAAATTATCATGTCTAGATGAAGATTGGACTTCATGAGTTTTCTGAGAATTAGCTTCATGAGCTAATTTAAATTGTTCAAATTCCATCTCCTTAATTTTTTGTTCATGTTGAACCTGAAGCTGATATTTTCTTGTATTTTCTTCAGCTATCAATCTCCTCTCTTCCATTTCCTTTTGCTTACATTCCATTTCAATTCTGAGTAGTCTTTCTTTTTCTTCCATTTCCATTCTGAGTTGCCTTTCTTTTTCAGCAGCTTTTCTCTTGTTTTCTGTAGCCTCCAAACGAAGTCTTTTTTCGTTTTCTTCAGCCTCCAAACGACGTCTTTTTTCGTTTTCATCAGCTTCCAATCTTTTCTGTTCTGTTTCACGCTGAAATCGTTTTTCCTCTAATTCAGCGGCTAATTTCATTTTTTTCTCATTTTCTTCAGCCTCCAATCTTTTCTGTTCTGCCTCAAATTTTACATTTTCTAGACTAAGAGTTTCCAACTTCTGAGCCTTTTCATATTCGGAAAGTGCGAATACTTTTACCTCTTCAGGAGTCATCTGAAGGGCTTTAGCTTGTTTAATAAAATAATCAAGCGAATACATTATGATTAATAAGTAGTCACTATACTCTTTCCTTCTTAAATGAAAATTAATTAATGTAGATTAATTTTCCTTATCACTATAATGGTCCGCTGGGAGGACAACATTAGACAATCTTTGAAGGACCGAGGACTAGAATGGAACCAGGCCAGGAAGAAGACAGCTGATAGAATGGTCTGGCGCTCTCTTCCAAACCTCTACACCTCACGGTAGAAGGGGAACGACTAAGTAAGTAAGTATCACTATAATGAGTGATACTCGTTCCTGTCCAAGAACGGTAAGCAATTCATATAATTATCAATTATATTATTAATCAATACAATTAGTTATATAATGTAATGTTAAGACAAAAGCAATAGACAATTACGACAATGGTGACAAGACTAGATAGTTAATGACACATGAAAACATTTGCAGAAATAAAAAAAATTAGAATGAACAAATAAGAAATAATTTTGCAAAGAATGCAATGATAACTGCAATAGACCAATAAACAAGACAATGAACAGCACAGTGTATAAACATAGGTTTGTAAAAAACTCAACGATAGTTAGGTGAGAATATACGAATATTACAAACATGATACATCATAAAACCAAGGTACGAATAAAAATAACTACGAAAACTACACTGAAAACTTGACAATACAGCTAAACAGACAGGTGTCACAGACCACCAGACACAGTGGACCTAGAATCCTTCGACACACAGACGTCGGAACATTCCACTGCGGGAAGTTTGCAAATAAACCTATAGAACAATTATGAAGGCCCTGAGATGAACCTGGGATGTACCCTTCATAATTCACCTGCCCAACCTCCCACGATAAACATAAAACATAGAACAAGCAACTCACAAGAATAATAAGTGGACATAATACAAAGATAAGGCACAACTAAACGTAATACAGTGTAACAACGATACTACGTTTATACTTATCTCGCGCAAGGAAAAATAAAATGCCTCGTCTCCGTAGGTGTACGTATGAGAAATCGCAATACTTCTTCTTGAGCAAACAATGCTCCTATACGACACTGAGGACTGAAAGATGAGGTCCAACGTAGTCCTTGAACTTGAGACAGCCGTTATCCGGAGTACGTATAAAGTCTGCAAATCCACGTATCGTAGTATAATGTAGAACTACAGGAGGTCGTTCCCTGATTGAATCCAGTGTAATTCAAGACACACTGTGCCGCCATATTGTTGGAGTCGTATTTCATACATGTTATTAAGTTTGAAGGTGTTGACGATGATGGGTGAAATTGCCAGTTCGTGCTATTAACGCGAATTCTAATTCAAACTTCAAGTATGTCAATTCCTAACTTTGGTAACTGAAGTATACTGCCAAGGCGGGTTATAAAGTTCAACGAATTTATTCACATACACGATTCGCAGTTACGAACATGGTATTCAATAGCAGACTAGACGTTTGATACATGGACGATCAATAATAATAATAGGATGATGCAAATCTGGCATAATGTTCCTAATGGCAATACACGTCTTTCCAGTCAGTTCCATTACCAACATTCTTCCTTGCTAAACTAGAGTTCATACAATTAAACTGTCTTTATGATAGTTTCAAATGCATCGGCCGTTGACCTTCTCCAAGGACATCGGTCATCATATACATCTATAATAATACTCGAACATGCATCCATAAATACTGTCCTACTCAATTGACTCTTTCAATAACAGTGCTCAGACAGTTGATTAATCATCAGATTCAAACATTTCTTCATCAAGATAAAATACAGGTTAGATACTATCCTTGGCTAACCTCTCCATACGTGCCAAGACGAGGATGTCGGCACTTCATAATACATTTTTTAAGATCCATCTTTATCATACTTTCGCTCGTAGAATTATCACTACGTTTCATAAGTGAAGCTAACAGCTCAGCTGATCCATTCATGAAATCCTAACGTGTGGATTCCAGCTAGATGCCAGCAAGAGTGGAGACATCACTAAATTCATATATAATATATCTTATTAATCTCTGGGTGCGAGACTTACGTATACCACTTTGACATGGGCTTCTGATAAGAAGGCCAGTCCTCCATTATCGAAATAATTCCCACTAATAAGGGACACAATAATATAAATACGGACCATCAGTCCGGTTTGATTCTTCAAGATCCTCTGACGTCATATCTCGATCTTAGAAACCCGTGCGCTATGAGTCTCTCATGCACTACATAGTGCACACACGTGCGTGATAAATCATACGCACAAATAATATTCCTATCATAAGAATGGTGCGTAATCTTTTAACACAGGCAGGACTTAAAACTGCCATCTATGTAAAAGTACGCAACACTGACACTTTATTCGATGGATGGGTATGAAAAAAAAAATTGAAAAAAGGTGATTCGTCTTACGAGGACAAAAGACAAAGAAAGTAGTCTACGTTACGGCCACAAGGCCTTCGTCAGGAAAGGAAAGAAAGTGAAGGCTAGATAGGACACATAAGAACTAAAATAAATATAAAAATAAAACCTAGGTACTTCCCTGAAGGCAAGGCATAAATCCTATCACTGTTGCTGTCCGCTGATGGACCGCGTGGTTGGAAAGGAAGTTTTATTCGACCAAAGTTATTTTCCAACCTATTACATTTTAAAAATAGATCTTCTCAAGCATACTCCCCCCTCAGTCTACTACGGAATGGATTAAATAATACTTGATCAGCACCAAATCTTAAGCTTAAACGAATTTACAGGTTAAGGGCACATGCTCTAATTTTGTCCCGCCAATAATTATGCGTGGTATATTGTTACCCTGAGGCGTGATGGTAATGTTAACATAATCAAAGAATATTATTAATGTTAACATAGCCAAAGAATATTATTGTTCTAAACGGTCGCTGTGTCTCGAGATGTTGTCTATCAACAATGACCAATTATGTCTGATAATTTGAAGTAAAATGTGTTTGCACAATGGAATTCTTGTAATGTTTGTGCGATATCGCTTAACACAGAGCCTTTTTTTTTCTACTTGAAAAAGAGTGCAATAAGAATGGGGATGGCGAGTGGTGTCACCAAAATTGGCAAATCTCGAGTTGAGTAGAGTCGCTAATGCCTAAATCGCAAGTTGTTTCAAGTCAAGTCGCTATTGTGTCTTGTCCGACTCAAGTCCTAGTTAATTAACTCGAGTCGACAACACTGCGTATATTTGGAGCAGTTTTGTGTTGAATGACAAAAGAGGAATTGTCTATATGCCCAGATATTGTTATGACTGATGGCAATGTTAGATTGGATTAAGCCATTCATTGGCAGCCATCATTCAAGACGTACAAGATTCTGAAATGATTCACTTTTGATTGACCTAGTAGTATTCAGACATGTGATTCATGCTATCTGCAGTAGTGTCATCTGAACATCTCATCCATAAAGGAAGGAAAGTGTACCAAACGGTTGTCATATAAGCTGATTCAATGGCGTAACTACCGCCCTGCTGGACTGGGCACATCCTGGGGGCACCGGGTATTAAAGGGGCCCCGAAAATTAGTGGTCAGTAGTAGTCCGATAGCAGATACTGCCGTAAGGAAGTGAAGTGTTAGAGATTTCGCTAAACTAGGTCCAGCATCGAGAGATGTGGTGACCAGTTCCCTTCCTCGTTGCCTCCTCCTTCCCTAACTCTAGAGCGAAGGCAGGTACATATTTACAGCTGGGTAGACTGGAGCATGTTGATACCATAAATCGAACCCGGTATACATACTGATAGTAGTTATTAAATAAGCAGCATATGCCTACATATTTTTCACAGGCTAGCCGTATATGGATTATATTGGTTATATCCATTATAATAGAAATATCCCACTTAATTTGTGCCCGGGGGCCCCTTAAATTGTAGTTACGCCACTGGTGGAACTAGAAATTATGGATATTCTATGTATACAAGAAGAGGAGCATAACTTCGTTGTATCATAGCCTAAATTAAAATTAAAATCTTGTCTTTATGTTTGCTTTTGTGTGTGTATGTGTATATATGCTGGTGTTAGTAGGGGTATATGTAATGTTATTTCTAGGGTGCAGAAGTCTGGGGCGCTTGGAAATGTTGCCTTGAAGCCTTGTTTTTTATTTTTTATTTTTAAGAATCCATGTAAGGGATTCTAAGACTTAATTTTCTTGTCATTAATCGTTCTACTGAGTGTTAGATTGTGTTCTAGATTCAGAGAAAATTTCATCACGCTATGCATATCAAATTAGCCAGATTATTGATCTTCATATTATTTCTAAGATACCCAAGATACATTTTGTGATTCTTAGTACCTCAAGCATCTAAATGTTTTCATGGCATTGTTGCGGGTCTTTTAAATTATTATTATTAAAGTCGGAGTAGACGTCTTGCTACTCTGGCCAAGAACACGTAGGGGTACATCTGGCAGACCACGCACACAGTAATTCAACTTGAAATAGTAATGTCACCACAAAGGCCAAGTGGACAATTCAATATACTGTTTAATCTCACAAACGCTGCTCCACAATTATCATCTGGAAAGCTATGATATATATTGGCATTACATATACAGTCATCAGTAAAGCTCAGTATCGTCTGTAGCTAAAACGCTGTCCTCGACAGGTTTCCACATGTTTAATTACTCACGTTCTTCACACAAATCATAATTCCTTTCAAACATAAACTAGCATCATCACACGGAGGTGTATGGATGATCTAGTGGTCGAACAATGTAGGAATATGTCATGTAATAATATAATTCTCAGGAGCTCAGAGACATACGTCCACTTGCCTCAAAAACACACATCGAAGACCCTAGCAGACGATCGCTAACTTTTTGGGATACCAACTTTGGCGTCTGCAATCTGCAATCTGAGCCAAAAGGCAATGACGTAACTTCCTGTTTCCAAGGACTATCGATAGTAAAACAAATATGAATACTAGTCAAAGCATTTTGATGTCGACAGACATGTTTTTTTTTTTTTTTTTTCGTATGCCCGCTAATACTCGAGGCGAAATCTCAGGTTATTATTTATGTCTAACCTGACATTGATTTTACGTGAGTATCCCTTTATTTCTTGTACAGAGACAGGTGTCCCTCGCCATTCAGGCAAATACTCGCCGATTTCGGAGGTACCCATTGCAGCTGGGTCGGCTCAGGAGCCGCCAGTCCCTGGTCGACGACACTTCTTCAAATGTTCTCGCCAGGTCTCGAGTTAATCCAGTCCAAATCCCGGTCGACGAAAAATCCTCAAATGCCGTCGCCCGGGTTTGATCCTGTATCACCCGGGCGCCAGAGCGGTGTTGTAACCACTACGCTAGCGCGGCTCCCTGACATGTTATGAATTTTACTCATAACAGGCATCGTGTCATATTTTATTGACAAATGTAGTCGATTGAGAATTTTTTTTTTGTATTTGTGTGATATAAAACGCATTATTGATTTTGTTTTCTTTCATTTGAGGTCAGGAGTGCTACCATAGATGTTACCCGTTCACCATGTCAAAAAAATCAGCAAAGCTGAAAGTTGAAGGTCTCCCAAAAGACATAACAGAGAGTCAGATTTCTATAGTATTAGCAAACAAGGATACACAAGGAGGTGGTCCCATTGAAAGCATAGAGTTGACTAAAGGCAATGATGAGTGTTCCGCTGTTGTTACTTTTGAAGAAAGCGATGGTAAGTCATGTTTCTGCATGTTGCCTGTTTGGCATTTCTATAAAATTGAAAAAAAGATGTTTCTTTTACATAACATAATGGTTGAAATGTTTGAAACCTTTCATATATTTGCCTTATGGGTACAGTTTAATGCCCGTGACATTTAATTTTAGACTCACAGCATTTTTAGCGGCACAATACTATTTAAACTCAATAGTTTTTGCAAGTATTGTTGGAAAGAGACATAGACTGCTGTTGAGTATCTTACAATTAAATGTGTGACAGTACGGACTGTTACGTCGGATTAACACTAAGGTGCTGCCACTTAATTATAGTTAGGGTGAGAATACTTAGCAAGATTAAACACTAAGTATTTGAGCGTGTCTAGTTAGCGTAATAACACTAGTCACAAATCCTATGAGTGATTTAATTAAAGTGTTCAGAAATGACGTCATCGAACTTAGGGTAGAATTGCCCAGTAGTTAGGACGGAAGCGATGTTTTGATAGAAGGGAGTTAAGTGAGTTGGTTTTAGGCACGAGACGAGCGAGGCAGTGATTTTGGGGTTTGGACCATCTTGTAAGCTCGATGGCTGTGTGTTATTTCTTGGGATGACTGGTTTGTATACCGCAGAAGTACATGTATTTATGAACTATTATGAAGTTGTCAGAGTGTGCAGACACTTAATAAAGGTGTTCATTCATATTTAATCCAGCTTGACCTTATTTCCTGAACGTCAGTAGGAAGTATCGTTTGTTTACATCAGGTAATTGAGAAAAGAATGTTACCATATTTTCGACGATCATACAGCCTAAAACATAAACACAGTTACGAGTCTCCAAAAGAATCACCTGGGTTATGTTCCTATTCTGTAATCACCACCTCTGGCAGTCGCCAGTAAAACAACAGATGAACATTGATAAAAGATTCCACCCCATTCTCACCCTGTCACACTAGACTTGATTTGTCACCGTGACCAAGCCCGGTCACATCTAACTTGATTTGGTGCCGTTCCCGTCCACTCCCCCGGCCACATAACTTGATTTGGTGCCCGTGACCAGCTCGTAACTGCCTTTTTACGATGGATTCAGCTACTTGATTTGATGCCCGTGACCAGCTCCTAACTGTTTTTTTATGATGGATTCACCCATTCAACAGCTAGAGCATCAAGTATTTTTGTTGCAAAAGAAAAACCACCTGCTTCAACAACAACTGTCACAGCAACAAACAGCTGCTGGAAGGGCACACTGGAACAGTCTCAATAAAAGACACGTTCGAATTACAGTGAGAAACGTTATCAATATAATAAAACAAGGAAAGATATTTGAAATAAATAATGTTATCAGTGACCAACAAAGATGTATGGTAACGACAGAAAATGGACTAAGAGCATATATAAAGCCAGTAACACAGTGGAGAAAAACCGTTAACAGACGTTATCATTCCTGTTCCACCGCTGAGGTTCATATCCCTCCTCCTGAGCTGTACTCACGTATCCACTCCCGTGACGCTCGATTGGCTGAGTTACCCTCCGTTACTCCAGGCCCCTCTCATGCTTCCCCTCAGCATGATATTATTGTACCTCCTATTACTGCCGCAACTCCTGTCCATACCTCCCTTCCTCCCCCTGTTCACCTCTCTTCTGACCCCGCTTTTCCTCCCTCTGTTCACCTCTCTTCAGACCCCACTTTTCCTCCCTCTGTTCACCTCCCTTCAGACCCCGCTTTTCCTCCCTCTGTTTATCTCTCTTCTGACCCCGCTCTTTCTCCTTATGGTTATTTTCCTCCACCTCCCTCCGACCTTGATAAAGAACCTGAGTCTGACTTTTCAGATTTTGAATCTTCTCTTCCTCCTTATGATTATTTTCCTCCGCCTCCCTCCGACCTTGATACAGAACATGAGTCTGACTCTTCAGATGTTGAATCTTCTCTTTCTCCTTATGGTTATTTTCCTCTGCCTCCCTCCGACCTTGATACAGAACATGAGACTAACTCTTCAGATGTTGAACCTTCTCTTTCTCCTTATGGTTATTTTCCTCCGCCTCCCTCCGACCTTGATACAGTACAAGAAAAGTACCAGCTTGACATAGAATCAGAATTCGATTCGTCAAGTGGGGAGGATAGAGTTATGGGCCCCGACGAAATTGGATACAGGTCGGATGAGCTCCAGCATATAACGGACGACGAAGGCCGTAGAATTTATTGGCCGAAAAATAAGATTAGTGATCTTGACTCTTCCCCCGATTATTCTTCTTTTGATATTGGACCTGATGTTCCTCTTCCCTCAGCTCGTTTTCTCTTTAGACGTCGTCATCCAAAATTCATTTACGATTCTGTTCCCTTTCCTAAGCCCCTTCACCAGCGGGCCGCCCATGTACGAACCCGTTTTCGTCGCTCCCGTGGTTCTGTTCATTCTCCTTACCGTAGTCCCTCTCCTCCGCCTCTCCCTCCCCCTGTCACACCTCCGTCCCGTAGATTACGTATTCCCCTCCGTTATCCTTCTGCCGTTCCACAGCCTCCACTCCGTCCTTCCCGTCATGCCATTGTTCCTACATCCCAACCTACACAGTACGATCCTCGCCTGTTATTGTAAGCCATTGAAAGATTGGAAACAATGAACCTTTTTGCAAAGATGTTTACAAATTGAACTGCACTTACCTCCAGATGCCGTCTCCGGTCAGGTTGACATTTCCTGCCTTGCTATTATTTTTAGCGTGAAGTCGACCCTGCTTCTCGTGTCTTCCGATGCAGGTCTCCTACACAATACCCTCCTGCTGAATTGCTTGATCCTGATGCTACCTTGAAGACCAATCGTTACGCATCCTTGAACATCTGGGTTACACACTTTACGCATTTCCAGTTCAGATAGGAAAGTCCAACAGCCGTTATTTATGGAGAGCTGTTACATTTTCGTCCGCAAGAAAGACATTGCTGAATCTGCCAGTACATGAACATTTCCCTTACAACATCCTTTCGACTACTGCTGATGGAGATCCACGAACTCAGACGATCTCTGCAGTCCTGATATATTGTAGTTGATGTAGTTCCCTTTTACACGCGTTAGCGTCATTATGTCACATTATTTTGACTAACGTAATATTTGACCATCTTTTGTGCCCCTATGATTTTTTTGTTTTTGTGCCATGTTTTTTTTATGTAAGATTTTGCCCAGATTTTTTTTTTGGTGTTTACATTGTTCTGTTGTACCAAATAAAAGTGATTAACTAATGTACATCTTCACCCGCCACTAATGTTGGCATCATTCACGATTCATTATGATGATGACACCATATTGCATTATGATTGTTTGAATTTTCAGTCATTGTTACACCGACACTCATACATGTGATTTAACTATTTGCCCATTTATATATTCTATACCATTGTCCATTGATTACCATGTTTCCATTCCATTCATTGTTTCCGGTTATTGTTACACCGGCAAAGTCATTTTTTTAAATGACAATTACCCATTTTGCCCATACTTTGCCACCAAGTTCCGTGGTTCTATTTCCATTTGTTCTTTCATATTTTTTTTTCATCACCCACTTCAGTGAAGTGTAGGGTGACAGCCATTTTGGGCATCCGCTATATTTTATGTGCACCCGCCATATTTTTTGCCAGTTTTTTTTTCCTTGCGACGATAACTCGCTTGTCATGTTATTTTATGTTTTATGATTCGCACAAGTGTGAGAGATATTGATGACTATAAACCCATAAAGCGTTTTGTTAGTTCGTTGATGATTGTTAGTTACTGTTCTATTTTGCCCATATTTTTTTCCCACTTATTAGTACTAATTGTAGCTACCATAACCTCCATAGTTTTTTTTTTCATGTGTCCCTCGTTTATGTTATGTCCATCAGTCCCTACCCCTTCATGATCGATTTTTGTGTGTGAAATGTTAATGGTGTTATTTCATCCATTATTCCCATCTATTGTTTATTGTAGTCCTTCTGACATGATTTATGGTGGGATACATGAATCCCAATAATTTTTTTTTAGAGTTAGTAAATTTTTTTCTAGGGAATAAAGTGTCTCCTACGGGATACACTTTAGTGGCCCCGGGCGTATGTGACAGTACGGACTGTTACGTCGGATTAACACTAAGGTGCTGCCACTTAATTATAGTTAGGGTAAGAATACTTAGCAAGATTAAACACAAAGTATTTGAGCGTGTCTAGTTAGCGTAATAACACTAGTCACAAATCCTATGAGTGATTTAATTAAAGTATTTAGAAATGACGTCATCGAACTTAGGGTAGAATTGCCCAGTAGTTAGGACGGAAGCGATGTTTTGATAGAAGGGAGTTAAGTGAGTTGGTTTTAGGCGCGAGACGAGCGAGGCAGTGATTTTGGGGTTTGGACCATCTTGTAAGTTCGATGGCTGTGTGTTATTTCTTGGGATGACTGGTTTGTATACCGCAGAAGTACATGTATTTATGAACTATTATGAAGTTGTCAGAGTGTGCAGACACTTAATAAAGGTGTTCATTCATATTTAATCCAGCTTGACCTTATTTCCTGAACGTCAGTAGGAAGTATCGTTTGTTTACATCAGGTAATTGAGAAAAGAATGTTACCATATTTTCGACGATCATACAGCCTAAAACATAAACACAGTTACGAGTCTCCAAAAGAATCACCTGGGTTATGTTCCAATTCCTATTCTGTAATCACCACCTCTGGCAGTCGCCAGTAAAACAACAGATGAACATTGATAAAAGATTCCACCCCATTCTCACCCTGTCACACTAGACTTGATTTGTCACCGTGACCAAGCCCGGTCACATCTAACTTGATTTGGTGCCGTTCCCGTCCACTCCCCCGGCCACAAATGCATTGCAATTACACAAATAAAAAAGAAAGAAAAAAGTACCGTTGTAAAAGATATACCATACTTTTTGTGTGTACTCTTGAATGAATAAAGCACAGGTAAGACCTCACATCGAAGGATGAGCAGGAAGAGTACAAACCATTCCATCTCTAATATACAAAGCTTGACAGGAATCAGCCTGAATTTGGATGAAGAGAAGGGATGAGCATAATTTAACGCGCATGTGGCTCAGACAGATATATGTGATAAAGATGCCCATTGAGAAATTAAGGAACATTTTCTGGGAAATGACATAAGAGGTGAGTGTCGTGCGGTAGGTTAATTGTTTTATTTGGCCAGTCTAAGTAAAGTGGCTATCGACAGAGACGCGAGAAAAGGTATAGAAAATAGATTTCACAGGTGGTAGATTGTCTCTGGAGTGATTAGGTTATCTCCTCCATCTTTCCGTACGACTGTACTTTATTACCAGAAAGCCTTTACCTCCCTATCAAGAATAGATAAGTTACTCTACACACACAAATCTATGTGACAACAAGACACACAAACGTGAAAAAATACGGATAAATAGGTATGGGTCTGACCAACAAAGGTACGTTTCTTTGTAGTTTATTATCGTTAAACTTGACAAAATCAAAATATCTAAAGAAAAAGATCAAAGGGTCATTTACATGCATATGAAATAAAGCAGAAAAGTGCACCCTCCCCGAATGGAGAAAAAAAACAAAATAATTAACCCAAAGGTTGAAGGTTAGCACTATGTTACAGAATGAACAGTATTGGTACTGTATGAGACCCAGTAAAGTAAACAAAATTTAGACAAATCAGATATATGGATAGTTTCCAGCAAACAAGGAAAAATACTCACACACTCTCTCAAGCAGTGGCCACTCTCACACTCTTACCTTATTGCCTGGTATGGTAGGTCTGTAATATCCCTTGGTAATAGAATTAGTCCATGAATATATTATCTATTTCACTTAATATTCTATCACCCCAGTTGTCGCAGATCCAAGTTGGCTCCAGTTCATCCCCAGAAACTAACTAGTGAGGTGAACGCCTAATATGGTGCTTCTCCTGGATATAAGTGTTAATATAAATAGTTAAAACTGTGAGAGTTCTTGAGGTTCACCGTTTCACGGGGAAATACTTCCAGTATTGGGAAACATCTGGCTGCTAAAAACAGGTTACAAATGATGATGATGGTTCTTCTGTCTGCCAACTCTGTGTTAGAGCGCGGATTCTGCACAGCGTATGTATCTGGAAAACGCGCAAGGGAAGACAGCGCTATAAGTGGGAAGATAATATCAAGAGATGGACAGGAAAGAGTCTATCATAGTGCACCACCAAGACAAGAGACAGAAGACGTTGGAGATCCATTACAGCCAACCTTCGTTGTGGAGATGGCAGCAGATGATGCTGATGATGTATCTAGAGATATACTCCACTTGAATTACGACTGCCAGGAGTCGGGAACAATAATAATGTTATATGTACAGCACTGTAGCTGGTAAAAATATAAATCTGGATTTGGTAAGTCCAGTGTTAAATTTTATATTCCTCAAACACCATTTGGCGAGTACACGTTTATAAATGAAATTGGTAACGCACAAGCCAAGTAAATTAGAAAAGTACCAAAACAAAAGACCGCTGGATGCCCTTGTGATCAGGTCTGAGAAGAATACAAGAAAACATTTATAGAAAAAATGCTACTACTATATATACACACAGACGGGAACAAGACGATCTCTTCTCCACTCCGTCAGTCCTGACTAGGTTTAAAAGGCACACTGTTTCCTTACGCCTACACGCTAGCAGGCGTTGCTGCCAGCTGAAAAAATTAAAGACTCTTTTGTGTGGTAGTCTGTGACGCACAGATTACTGTTGGTACGCATACAAATGTAAAGTATAACTATTTGTCTGATGAAAAGTATTTATTTGAGAATCAATGATTCTTAGTCTAAGGGACTGAACCCTGATTGGTCGATGTTATATTCGGTTATATGGGTTATCTTTTCTTGTGTCTAAATCTGGCGTATGAATACTAGATTTACGTCATTTTGCGTCTGGTATGGCCAGAAACAGATTGGTCTTGCTTAAAATGTTTATGGCCCGAATTTATATTTATTCCTTGACTATTTAAGGTGATTCGGTCTTATATCGTTGTATCTTTGTATTTCTATGTCGGCCTATTTTTTTAGCTGAACTCTGGGGTCAAAGGCATTTTCTGCGCATGCGTCGATTTGGGGTGTCGACGAGAAGCTGCTTGTTGCGCACATATGCTTTTGTATGGAATTATGCGACGCACGGATTACAGTAGGTAGGTAGGCATACAAATGTATTGTATGACTATTTGATATGAACAGTATTTATTTTGAAATGCTCTCATGGTCAAAGTTATATCACCCATGATTAATTCATACTTTTTTTGTGTGGGTGATCTCTCTTGAATATCGATTTGGCGGATGGATCTAGACTCCGTTGATCTATTCTTTGTTCGGACAGAAAACAGATTATTCTTGCTTAGGTTTATGCAGGGATGTTTATGGTCCGAGTCTATGTTTACTCAGTGTCTGTTGGAGACGATTCGGTCTTATATCGGGTTATCTTTGTATGTCTATGTCGGACTATTTTTCTTGTACTGTATTTTGGGGTCAGGTGCTTTTCGGCGCATGAAAATACGTTAGGGAGTTCTTCGGTGATGTAGAAGCCTATGGCGGGAAGTCATGTCTTAGACCTGCCCAAAGTTTGTGATCTCTTTTTGATTATGGGAACGAAGATAGTCTCTTCTGGGATGGTTAAATCCATGAGTTCCCGAATGTTCATTCCATAACGCGAGGGGAAGAGCGTTTCTGTGTTTGCTAGTTGTTTTTTTCCTATGCCAAGGTAAAGAACTGTTTACCGAACTTTTTCCATTCCTAGGCCTAATATGGGCAGACAGCTACATGAATTGAACCATGTCAGTATGTCGGAACGACATGTTATCTAGCAGCACTGATTATGTATATATGCAGCAACTATGAGGAAAGAATATGCTGAATGTTATAGAAACAGTTATGTTCATGAACTGCATTTTTATTGAAGCTTCATTGTGCATCATTATCGTGAGCTAGGCTCACAAGACTAGAGGCCATTTTGGAATGCTATTTATTGTTGATCATTTACCAGAGAACAGGGACGCCTTTATTATCAGGTGATGATAAAGAGATCATACTTATGAAAGGAAAACCTACTATTGGTGGTTTAACGTTTTCTCAGGAAATATTGGCTGAACTGTATTTAACGGAATCTTCGCTAGAGTGCAAGTTACGTTTATGCTAAAGAGGTTCGGTCTAGGAATCAGGTTGGAACCTTGTATATTAACTGACATGATCAGTCAGTAAGGCCTGATGAATATTTATATAAGATATGGAACTCTGAATGCTTGTATACTGACGTTCCATTGTGATTTTCCTCAACATGAATGCCAATTTATTATTGTACACCGTGGGTCAACAATATGCTCTTGATGTCGACCTGTGTTCCTGTAACTGTACCCGTTCTGTCCAAGTGTGTGCGTCAAATTAAACTATTGAAACGTCCACAGTAGTCATCATCAGTAACTTCTAGATACGCATGAATGAGTGTTTGAACCTTCAGTCAACTCCACAGAACAGTCTACACATTCGCGTATTGACATTTATTGTAACACTCATTGTCAACAATGCATTCTTGTCGGGGCCTCATTGTGTTCCAGGACAAGGTGACCTGTATACCTGACACTGTGCCCGGTTATTAGAGTTGACCAGTTACACCAATACACCTTTACAACGTGCACTGATATATACACAGTTACGATGAAGCGGAAGCCAGCTTTATCAATGTGGTAGGCCAGATTTCTGGGCTTAACCTGCACAGTGGACATTGCCAGAAGTTAACAGCTACTGATACCAGTTCGTTTCCCTGACGCCTGATACGACACACCAGCAGTGATAGTCTACACTTGATTGACAGTTCCTCACGTGACCTATGAAACGAATACTGAATCTAGGTCAGCGCTTGTTGACATTTGTCGTTGGACATCACAGCAAGTTTCAAGCATACATTTAACTTTTTTGTAACAAGTACAGTACAGGTGAAAGCAGAAGTCCTACTTTCATCGATGGACCTTCTTATGTTCTGCTATTGTGTTGAACTTTAATATTTAAGGCCAGAATTTGTAATTCAATAAAGTGGCAGTTTATTTATTTTGATTAGAATAACTGTGCCATTAATCAAAACTGAGCTTTCTTTACAACACATCCTATTATACACATAATTTATATATTTATGTTCACATTACATGTATTTGTTTCTCGTTGTGTTTATGTAGTGGGTGGTTGGTGAGGACTAGTATAAGGTATACCGAGTAATATTGGTCTTATATTAGCGTTCTGTAGGGAGCAATTTTCGTAATTTGCTTGCAACATCTGTTGCTATTTTTGTTAGTTGTGATGAGGTGTTCGTTTCTTCGTTGTTTTTGTTAATAATTTTGTGTTCCTTAGTTTTGTTTGATCTGTTTTTATTTGTAGATCTCACCTTTTCAGTCATTTATTTCTATACACCAGTATGTTTATACACTGTGACGTTATTTGTCTTGTTGATTCCATTGCAGTTGTCGTCACAGATTCTGTGATTATTTTCATTGATTTCTCTATTTGACTTAGTTGATTTTTGCAATTGTTTTCATATTGTCTTTTATGCTTGTCCTTTGTTAATGTCTTTGGTTGACATATGATATGAGGTATATTTGAGTACACGTATGTTATAGTATAGACCAGTACTTTATTATTATTATTGTTGTATAAGGAAATATACAAGACCTTTGTAAGGCTTGTCTCCCACAGAGATTGGGATAGTGAGCTAATTAATCAAGTTCATTGGGAACTTGTTCCTGTTTACTTGGAAATAGATTACATTTTTGTGTCAACTGATTGCTATCATTATTAGACATCATGTCTACATTGGAATACTTCATTGAAATAGGGAAATCCCTAGGCAAGACTGGTGATAAGTTAGAGGAGTATGCTACCACTCAATATGAAAAATCACAAAAATTGGAAATTGAGAAACTGAAAGCTGAGACTGACCAAAAGAACTTGCAGATGCAGGTGGAGGAAAGAAGATTCCAGATGGAAGAAAAAAGATTAGACAGAGAAGCTGAACAAAAGAGATTAGAAGCTGAACAAAAGAGATTAGACAGAGAAGCTGAACAAAAAAGATTAGACAGAGAAGCTGAAGCTGAACAAAGGAGATTAGACAGAGAAGCCGAGGAGAGTAAGGCAAAAAGAGAACATGAGGAAAAACTATTTGCATTTGAATTAGAAAAATTGAGATTGACAAATATGAGTAATGTTAATCAGTCAAATGGTAACAGTGGTAAACCCTTTACTTACAAGGTCAAGGTACCAGCGTTCAATCCTTCCAGTGACGATATTACATTCTGGCTGGATCGTTTTGAACGCTCCTGTCGAGCTCATAATGTGGATAAATCACAATATGCAAACCAGTTGTCAGAAAATTTGAAAGGTGATTCTCTGACTAGTTTAAGTTTGGTTGAAAAGACTGACAAGGATAATTAGGATGTTATTAGAGCAGCCTTATTGAAAAAATATCAATTAACTGAGGAAGGTTACCGTATTTTGTTTAATAAAATGGTACCTGAATCAGGGGTAGAATTCTCAGAATTCATTGCAAGGACACGTCTTACATTTAATCGTTGGATTGAGTTGTCCAAAACAGAAAAGACATATGAAGCCCTTATGGACTTGTTGCTCAGGGACAAAATTATGTCAAGTGTTAATAAACCCTTCTTGGAATTCCTACATGAGCGTAAACGCAAGACACTAAAAGAAATGCAAGAATATTGTGACCAATACGTCACTGCACACCCTGACGTAACTCTTAGCAACACTAAGATTAAAGAAGGTATGCCAGTTGCATCAGCAACACCATACAACCCTAATTATTCACACAAATTTCAAGGACCACAAAACAAGTTTGGGAAAAAAGGTAACCATAATAGTTATCAAAACCAAGGAAACCAATCATTTCAGGGTTCTTCTGCGAAGAACTGGAGCCAAGCTGACAGCCCTCGATACAGAGGTGGTCATAATTATAGGAAATTCCGCAGAGGAAGTCATTATAGGAACTATCCAAGTTATCCATCATGGAGACAACAAGACCATAATTATAGAGATACTCATTATAATGAATATGATAATGGTAACCATGAGAATTATGACTCAAACCCAAATAGGGGTTACAATAGGGGGAATAATAATGATTACAGAGGCAATAATAATCGAGATAGATCACAATACAAAAAACATAAATCATATTATCTTGGAAACTCTGCACAGCAAGAGTCACATGAATCCTATAAACAGACCAAAGATAATAATGATGCTAATAATATGGCATGTTCCGCTTTTGATTTTGGGAGAGCATCTCAGTGCCCCCAATGCAAAACATTATTTGAACCAACTACGGTGCCTACTTTAAGTTGTGGCCATCCTCTTCCCGCTCTTCCTGCGTCAATCGCGCATGATGGAAGAGGTTCTCTTGTCTTGAATAGAGGTTTAGTTGATGGTACTCCAGTCGCAGTTCTTTTCGATTCTGGATGCACCACCATTGGAGTGAGGCAGTCACTTGTAGATCCTTCTCGTGCCACTGGAAAAGTAGTCAAATGTGTAACATTTGGCGGCACATTAGAGAAATACTCTACTGCTATCATTAGAATTGCTACTCCTTTCTTTACAGGAGATGTACACGCATGTCTTCTGCCGAATCCGATCGCTGATCTTATCATCGGTCGTATTCACGGAGTCAAAGAATGCACTTTGCAACAAATTTCCGTTTGGGAAAAACAAAATATGCAAACTGCTAATGCGGTAGTCACTAGAGCTCAAGCTCTTAATGTGCCTCAATCTTCACCTACTGAAGATAATGAAGTGCATAACCAAGATGATCCCTTGGTAATTTCTCGTGACTCGTTTATAAAACAGCAAGAAGATGATCCGACTCTAAAGAAATTCTTCACTCTTGCAACAAAAGGTGATCCGAATAAAGATACAAAGCGTAAGTCTTGGATTACAATGAAGAATGGCGTACTTGTACGTATGGTGCAAGACTCCGCTAAGTCAAGTCATTCTCAGATTCTTGTTCCCAAGAATTTGAGAGTTAAAATTTTGCAACACGCACACGACTCTCAGTGTGCTGGACATATGGGTTTTTCCCGTACAAAGTCAAGAGTTCTTGCGGCTTTCTTTTGGCCTTTTGTGAACAAAGACATACGGATTTATTGTCGATCTTGTATAGTATGTCAAGAAGTCAAATCCAAAGGTCCACGCCATGCTGCACCTATTCAGGCTGCAGACATTCCTATTCGACCATTTCAGAAAATGGCGATAGACATCATTGGTCCATTTAAGATCAAATCTGCTAGAGGACATCAGTTTATCTTAACGTGTGTGGACATGTGCACACGTTGGCCAGAGGCTATTCCTCTGAAGAGCATTACTACTGCTGATATTGCAGATGCTCTTTGGCTTATATTTTCTCGTCTGGGATTCCCCGGAGAAATATTATCAGATCATGGCACCCAACTAATATCGGATACCATGTCTCAAGTAATGTCTACTCTACAGATAGAGAGATCTTTGAGTAGTATCTATCATCCTATGTCCAATGGGATGGTCGAACGGCTAAATAGAACACTCAAGAACTTACTAGGGAAGATAACTGAGGATCATCCTCAAGATTGGGACAGGGTTTTACCCGCGGCCCTCTTCGCTTACAGAGAGGTCCCCAATGAACATACAGGATTTTCTCCCTTTGAACTTGTCTTTGGCGCGCGACCGCGCGGCCCTATGTCTTTGCTTCATGATCTCATAACCGCTGATAATATTACCGATGACACAAAATCTTCTTACGAATATGTCATCGCGCTGAGACAAAAGATTATCGAAGCATGCAAATTGGCAACTTCTTCTTCTGAATTTGCTAAACAGAAAGCAAGACAATTTGCCAATAAGAAAAGAACCTTACGACAACTTTGTCCTGGTGACAAAGCATTTGTTTTGCTACCTTGTAGGGAAAACAGACTTCTTATTTCTTGGAAAGGTCCGTACGATATAATCTCGAAAATTTCCGATGTTGACTACATTGTCGATATTGATGGAAAGCATAAAACCTTCCACATCAATATGCTTACGGAATTCCATGAACGTCCGGATTATTTACAGCCTATTTTCCAGGCAACGGACGATTCACCAGTCCAACATGGTCATTACTCATCACTGTCTGTAATACAGGATGAGGAAACAAGTTTTTCGGATGTTAATCTTCCGCTTCCGATGATTCCACTTCATTCTAGTGAATCATGGAAAAATGTTACTGTTTCTCCCGATTTATCTCTAGGAGAACAGCGACAAGTTTCGGCTATGTTACAAACATTTCAGGATGTCCTTACTGACATTCCTGGACAAACTCATGTCATTGAACATGACATTATTCTAACTGACCATAATCCTATTAGAGTCAGACCTTATCCTATCCCTATACATTTTCAAGCACAGGTTGAGAAGGAGTTGGATGAGATGATAGATTTAAAAATAATTGAACCATCCACTTCTGCGTATTCTTCGCCGATGGTTATTGTTCGGAAAAAAGACAATAACATACGTCTTTGCGTTGACTATCGCAAATTGAATCAAGTTACGAAGTTTGATGCTGAACCTATGCCTTTACTAGAAGAGCTACTTACTAGGCTTTCTAAATCTCATTTTTTCACTAAACTAGATTTGTCCAAAGGATATTGGCAAGTTCCTCTATCTGAACGCGCCAAACCTTTTACTGCTTTTTCTACGCCTAGAGGCCTTTTTCAATGGAATTTCATGCCTTTCGGCCTTATGAACGCACCAGCTACATTCGTACGCATGATGCGTCGAATCCTATCTTATCGGTCAGATGTCATTGCGTACCTAGACGACATCTGTCTTTTCAGCGATACTTGGGAAGATCACTATTCGGGGTTAGTTGAATTACTATCTACTCTACGCGAGTATAACCTGACAGCGAAACCCTCTAAAGCCTGTATTGGTTTTAGCGAAATTGCTTTCTTAGGTCACCGTGTCGGTCATGGTTTCCTAAAGACAGAGGACCATAATACAAGTAAAATACTTAACATTTCTATTCCTAAGACTAAAAAGCAAGTGCGAAGTCTCTTAGGTCTCATACAATTTTATGGACGATTCATTCCGAATCTGTCCTCGATCATGGCACCTCTTTCTTCCTTGCTAAAGAAAGGGTCTCCTAATATAGTCCATTGGACTCAAGAATGTCAATCCTCTTTGGATAAGATCAAAACTATGTTTTCTACTGCACCTATTTTAGTGTTACCTACTAAAGATAAGACATTTGTTCTCCGTAGTGACGCTTCATCCACAGGGATTGGAGCGGCACTAATGCAAGAGTACTCTGGAACTCTGCATCCTGTGATGTATATTTCTCGAAAACTAAATGCCGCAGAGAAGAATTACTCGGTCCTAGACCGTGAATTATTGGCTATGGTTTGGTCAATTCTTAAACTTCAAAGATTTCTTCTTGGCGCGCATTTCATTGTAGAAACTGACCAGAAAGCTCTTACAGCTATTCAAAGTAAAAATCTGAAGAGCGCGAGATCAACGCGATACGCGATTGCTCTTCAGCCTTTTCATTTTTCGGTGCAAGCTATCCGTGGCTCAGAAAATGTGATGGCAGACATTTTGTCTAGATGCCCACATGATTTCACCTAACTGTTAGATCCTCAGGTTTAACTCTACTACAGTTTTTTTCTCTCTATATTAAAATATGTACACATATGTAATGTATGATATATTGATTGTATCACTACTTAGCGGTTCATTGATGTATATTCACCGCCGGGTCTTTTTAATGTTTTCTTCTTTGGTAATCATGAACTTAAGATATCTAATATGAAATTATTGGATAAACTATTGTATAAATTGTGGCAGTGCCAGTAGTGTAGTAGGCGTTGGTGACACCTCTCTGGAAATACTTATACTTAGAGAAATACTTTCTCTGAGATCTTGAGATATATTCTCACTTGTCGTTTCATATGACGACTTAGCCTCACATTAGGCGTTATATTTGTTTGGAATGCTTATCATCTGCGCATTGTTATTCGTGCGTTGTGAGCCAATTGTATGTTGCACTTAGATGTATTTAAAAAAAAATGTTCCATTTTTTCCCGGGGGGGTGTGGTAATCTGTTGCGCACATATTCTTTTGTATGAAATTATGCGACGCACGGATTACAGTAGGTAGGTAGGCATACAAATGTATTGTATGACTATTTGATATGAACAGTATTTATTTTGAAATGCTCTCATGGTCAAAGTTATATCACCCATGATTAATTCATACTTTTTTGTGTGTGGGTGATCTCTCTTGAATATCGATTTGGCGGATGGATCTAGACTCCGTTGATCTATTCTTTGTTCGGACAGAAAACAGATTATTCTTGCTTAGGTTTATGCAGGGATGTTTATGGTCCGAGTCTATGTTTACTCAGTGTCTGTTGGAGACGATTCGGTCTTATATCGGGTTATCATTGTATGTCTATGTCGGACTATTTTCCTTGTACTGTATTTTGGGGTCAGGTGCTTTTCGGCGCATGAAGATACGTTAGGGAGTTCTTCGGTGATGTAGAAGCCTATGGCGGGAAGTCATGTCTTAGACCTGCCCAAAGTTTGTGATCTCTTTTTGATTATGGGAACGAAGATAGTCTCTTCTGGGATGGTTAAATCCATGAGTTCCCGAATGTTCATTCCATAACGCGAGGGGAAGAGCGTTTCTGTGTTTGCTAGTTGTTTTTTCCTATGCCAAGGTAAAGAACTGTTTACCGAACTTTTTCCATTCCTAGGCCTAATATGGGCAGACAGCTACATGAATTGAACCATGTCAGTATGTCGGAACGACATGTTATCTAGCAGCACTGATTATGTATATATGCAGCAACTATGAGGAAAGAATATGCTGAATGTTATAGAAACAGTTATGTTCATGAACTGCATTTTTATTGAAGCTTCATTGTGCATCATTATCGTGAGCTAGGCTCACAAGACTAGAGGCCATTTTGGAATGCTATTTATTGTTGATCATTTACCAGAGAACAGGGACGCCCTTATTATCAGGTGATGATAAAGAGATCATACTTATGAAAGGAAAACCTACTATTGGTGGTTTAACGTTTTCTCAGGAAATATTGGCTGAACTGTATTTAACGGAATCTTCGCTAGAGTGCAAGTTACGTTTATGCTAAAGAGGTTCGGTCTAGGAATCAGGTTGGAACCTTGTATATTAACTGACATGATCAGTCAGTAAGGCCTGATGAATATTTATATAAGATATGGAACTCTGAATGCTTGTATACTGACGTTCCATTGTGATTTTCCTCAACATGAATGCCAATTTATTATTGTACACCGTGGGTCAACAATATGCTCTTGATGTCGACCTGTGTTCCTGTAACTGTACCCGTTCTGTCCAAGTGTGTGCGTCAAATTAAACTATTGAAACGTCCACAGTAGTCTGCATCAGTAACTTCTAGATACGCATGAATGAGTGTTTGAACCTTCAGTCAACTGCACAGAACAGTCTACACATTCGCGTATTGACATTTATTGTAACACTCATTGTCAACAATGCATTCTTGTCGGGGCCTCATTGTGTTCCAGGACAAGGTGACCTGTATACCTGACACTGTGCCCGGTTATTAGAGTTGACCAGTTACACCAATACACCTTTACAACGTGCACTGATATATACACAGTTACGATGAAGCAGAAGCCAGCTTTATCACTGCTGTCATGTCGTCGCTACTGGGCTGGTCGATTAGAAAGTCTGAAGATTGGTCTCTGTGATTTATTCTAGGAAGGAGATTGTTTCTCTGTATGACTGTAGTATCAGAGATTCTCCCAATGTTCATTATTAACGCCAAGGAATGGCGTGCGTTATTCGCTAGTGTGTTTTTCCTAAAGCAAGGTAAAACCAAAACATTTTTGCTGAACTTTTTTGCTAAGCCTAGATGGGCAGACGTATTATCGCAAATCTAGGATTATTGACTACAGATGAAGATGATGTGTTACCTAGCAGCACTAGATTATTTGATGCAACCAGCCTTATTGATAGCAGAAATGTATAGAAGCCCAATGAGGACATTTATGCATGAATAACGAATTAATTCTGCTTCATAATTTTTCATCCTGGGTGAGCGAAGCTCACGGAGGAGAGCCATTTTGGATCCCGCCTTGCCCTAAGCGGATCATCGTCGGAGAACAGAAAAGGTCCTATTATCTGATGATGGTACAGAGATCTATATATTATGAAAACCCACTACTGTGGTTTAAGATTGTTGCCATAAACATTTGATGAATTTACGGCTTGAGCGACTTAGCCAGAAGAAGGTTCTGACAGTTGATGATTATGTATACACCTTAACTGACGCGATTAGTCAGTTGAAGCATGAGACGATAGACAACCAGAATATTGAGTGCTTGCCTACTATCGTTCTATTGTATTTACATGCTACATGAATGTACATCTGATGTTGTCACCCATTTTTCAAGTATACGATGATTTTTTGCCAACCTGTTCAAGTGACTGTATCTGTGATGTTAGAGTGCGTCCATTATTAAATGTATGAAACGTCATCAGTAGTCTACCCTTTATTGACTTCAAACTATGATTGAGTGAGTG